>MAPW01000032.1:0-273651 GCA_001689995.1 Tilletia indica | reverse complement strand
TATGCAACTTGATTGAACCTTAAAGTTAGAGCCTGCATTATGCTATTCACTGTCGAGTGTCGACTGTCGGGGCGCGAAGAGCGAGAAATGGTCTCCAGTCACTTTTCATATTCATGCTATTCGCCACCATCATGACCTTGCCCACCACAACCGCACAAATGCCAACGGCCACCGCCAACACTTGCCGCCGAGGCACGGTGGCTCTTGGGGTGCCACCCCCAATCCAAGGTTGCGTGGAAGATGTCGAGACAACGATGGCGGAATGCAGCAAGGCCACACAGGCTTTGGCACAGCTAAGCGGCATCATTCAAATAATGGGGTCAAGCTTGGACAAGGCCGGCGAGCATACAGACGGGGACGTGGAAGCGGCCGTTGCGGACATCGAAGCTATCAAAATCGAAACACGAGCGATGAGATTGCGCGCGGACGAGCACACGTTGGAATCTCTCTCCCGCGCAAGGAGTAACTTTGAGGAATTCCAGCGAAGGATCCAACGCGAATTCGACACGCTCAAGGAACGAGCCGCACAAGACTTCGTCGAGACTCAGGAGATGGCGGTACGCAGCGTCCAAACGGCACGAACACGGCAAGAGGAAATTCTGGAAGACAGCTTGGATAGGTTGGCGACAAAACTGCGAACGAACAGGCAAGACGGACGGACGGCGATCTTCGACTGTTCACCCTCCTGAAGACGAGCTGCGAAGCAATGGATGTGGCGTGCAAGGCTGCTCAGTCGGGATGGCTTAGGGCCGAGACGCAACTGCTAGGATCAAACGTCTGGGCTGTCGCATGGTACGTGGATGAAATTGTTCAACGACGCGTTACCTAAGAGTCAACTGAAGTAACTATATCTGAACCATGTGTATCAACAGGCCGGAAGCTGCGAGGGGAGCAGAGAGGAGGGTGCGATCTGCGGGCGGAGGCGGGATGACAGGCCCTCCCGATTATGATGCTGCTAGGGGAGGGGAAGGACATGATCGCAGCGCAGTCGCAAATTGAGGATGGTTCATCAGAAGCGGTGCAATGGAACCAACAAACTCCGGACGCTTAGTCACAACCCCCACCATGGAGACAATGCTATTGCAGCTGGAGATGCTCGTTGAGCGGGCAGAAAATGGCGGTTGACCCGACTTCAGATGTACTCACACACCATGACTCTTTGATCTCAGATGAATGTTAGTCCAATTGAATAAGGAATCTGTGTATTGGACTCGTTGTGGTGGGAAGTACAAGCTACGGAATGGTGAAGCCACATCTAGACGCTGTGATGACGGGTTGGTGGAGTGCGTGGCGATTCATCATGACGGGCACGTTTGGGAGGCCGGGCGAAAACAACGGTGGGGTCTGTGGCCACTGTGGGTTGATTCAAGTAGACAGCCAGTTCGCGGTTGAACTGGGGCTCGAACAGAACCCTGCGAGGAAGGTAGTGGATGAATTCGTGCCTCTTCAAGCCCACGGCCCGGAAGCGGTCGATAGCAGCGCCGGGACACCAGACTGTAACGACGAATAGGTTGGGGAAATGACCATGTGCAAGCGCGCCATGGGCGCCTACCTCTCGGTAGCTGCGAATTTGGAGGTACTTGAGATTAGGCGCATGAAGACGGAAGAGGAGACGGACGTCCACTTCGTGAAGGTCAAGGTGGAGATGTCGAAGATTAGGAAGGTGTGTCTGCAAGGAATCATGGCGGCCCCTCCTGTAGTTTCCGGTTTCGGACATGGAAGTGGCGACCTCGAGTCGTTCCACGTAGCGGGCCGTCCCTGCGAGCTCAACGACCCAGTCCCACACGGGTGTGCGAGTAACGAACTCATAGGCGGCCAAGCAAACGGTGGAAGCACTCCGGAGGCGGCGGAAGAAAGGCGCGCTTTCGACGGCGTTAACCGAGACAGATGGTGCGCGCAGGACGAAGCGGTCGAGAGGAGTGTATGAGCTTTCCTCGCCGACCTTGCAAAGGCTCCCAATGTCGAGGATGGGTCGCCGGAGGCCGTCTAGTTCTGGATGCGAGTCATCCTCAATGACGATGTCGGTGAGCCTTGTGTTCGTGGCAATAATGTTTTCGACCAACGTGTACAGGTCGGCGTGAGCAGATAGACGGAGGTGTAGAACGCGGAGGGAAGGATTGGGAATTGCGATGCGGCACACCAGCGCGGCGCTGGTCATTGCCGTGTGGAGATTCGTGCGGATCCAAGCCGAGCAGTCTGGAGTGCGAGAGAATCCGGCCATGCGGGCATCAACTCGAACGGAGCGTGCCCTGAAATGAGACCCTTCATCGAAATTGGCGATCTGCTCATCGATGTCCGTCGTTGTGGGCCACGAGGGACCCATGTTCCCGTCCCAGTACTTGACGTGTTCCACCATTGAGCAATCGTGCTGAGGGATCCACGAGCCCAATACGCCGACCACGACTGGTTCACAAAATGGCTCGAAAGTATGGAAACGGCGCCGGTCGTTGCTGGATGCGGCAGAGATGAAGGCGGCATCGACCATGGCGGAGAATTCACCTGTCGGAGCAGTATTGTGATAAGCGAACGTAGCTGGATAGGGACACATATGGAACTCACAGATGCTAGGCTGGGAGAGGAAGTGAGTGTGTATGAATGGAATGGGTCCGAGGGCACTGGCGAAGAAGAACGATGCAGAATCAGTTCCCGGACAGCAAATGACGGCAAATCGGAGCGGACTCACATTGTAGCCGTCTTCGTTGTTGTTGCCTGGTTGAGATCCTTCCTTGCACGTCGAATGTGTGTTGGCGAATGGGCAGGAGAATGCTGGTAGGCAGTAGCTGGGTGTTGAGAGACGAAAGAAGGCGGGGAGTTGAGCTTAGGTTGCAAAACAGGGAGTATGTGGTGGCAAACGTGGGTTGCCCACAGGAGTTCGGTAGCGGAAGCCTGTGGGAGATAGTAAAAAGCGTAAAGGGGGGGAGGCTCCGGCAGGTTTGCGCAGACCCAGGCTTATATAGGTGATAGAGGAATGAGCGGGAGTTGCATGTGAGTGAAAGGACGAGTAGCAAGTGCAGGTCAGTAAAGCGATCCAACCAATACCAAACGAAGCAAACTGGACGACTGAAGGATCCAGACAACTTCAGCGTCGTATCGTGAGGCGGACGTGGTCGACCAAACGCGACCGGGAACAACACTTGAAAGTGTTTGATGGGGCAAGTGATTTTGTCGTGGAGCAAACCTTGGAAGGCGGACCGTATGAGCGTGTGACGGGGAGCACAAGACCAAGACCAGGAGGATCCGTAATGGTGGCAAGCGTCAATACTCAATGCTGACTCCTACTTGAACGATGTTGTGTGCATACTCCCGACTCCCTGTCGCAGAACAGGACTGGATACTGTGCTGGACTGAAAGCTTTGCGGCTCTTTGAAGTCCAAGGCGATACATTGAAAATGCGCGCACAAGGTACACTGCGGTTTTTGTTTTGGTCCTGCAATATTCATATTCATCCTCAATCAATCTGACCATTTCGCTCCTCACCATTCACGGTTCACGAAGGGACAACCCACTCCTTCATTCTTAGCTTTATGGACTTTCCAATTTCTTCCTTCTCCATGCAGCCATGTTCCCTACCCTCATCGAACGAAGTCAGGGAAGCGGGGCGGTGGATCGATGAAACTTCCATGGATAGTAAGGATCGAAGTGAGGCACAAGATGTCCAAAAATTGGCCAATTTCATTCGGGCCGAGCCGGAGCTCGTTCGAGAGGTGTACAGAATAAAAGGTTATTTTAAACCGGAAAAAAACGGGAAGGGGTATAGAAACCCCATCCGTTGCAAAAAGTTCGGTCACGGTAAAAGAGGTGGGGTCACATGCGTGTTCCCAATGGTCACCAGCTTGAGCGAGTATGGTTCCGTGAAACTGCGCTTGTTTTTTGATGGGGTGGGGCTGCAGAGAACCACCATCTTCCGCTCTCCCTGTCTCTTCTCACTCTTCTCTCTCCTTCTACCTATCCAGCTCTTCACTATACTTCTCTCTCTGTGCTCTTAGCCTCGCGTCTGCCAGCTGTGGTTGGTGAGTGCGGGCCAATGCAGGTGCAGAGCTCAGTCTCACCCGAAGCCGGGCCCCTTCAGCTGCAAACAACCGGTATCACGCCCTCTCCCTCCCTGGCAGCGCCCAAGCCATCCGGCGGAATAGGCGGCCGAGGTACAAAGAGGAGGGCAGACGGCGTCGTATACACACCCAACAAGAAACGATGTGCTGTCTATTACGTCTTCGGTGATGCCACCATGAGGACCATCTCGGTCAAAGAGCGTGCCAAGAAGCTCGGGGTCGGTATGCCTACGATGTACGACTGGAGAAAGAGCTACCCGGAAGCCTGGAGGTAAGTGATGTTGGCTGCTTTGCTCGTCGTGAGCTCGTGCGCTCAACATTGAACTCACGATCTTGTCTTCTTCAGCGCACTAGATAAGCTCGATGCCAACTCTGCCGTCACTCAGGAGATGCGCGAGATCATGTCACGCCAGGCTACGCAGAATCTGGCTTTCTTCTTGACCCCCGATGACCCTGCCACGTGGTCTGCAAGTGGAGCCGCCGCGAGAAGCATCACCGGCGCAAACGGGACCAACGGGACCATCGCCACTTCCTCCACAATCAATTCGACCTCCACACAGCCTGCCTCTCAGTCTCGCTCAACCACAACGTCCAGCTTCGTTCGTCCGGATGGGCTCGGCCCGAAGCTGAACCGGAGGAGACGTTTGGCGGACGAGGCCCTGGTGTGCTGCCTCCGGAGCTGGTGGAGCAGTTGGCCAAAGAAGGAGCACTTGCTACGGACGATGAGATAGCTGCAGTACACGCTACTACCCTGGACGATGATGCTGGGCCGGGCGCTGCACCCTACATCAACGAGACCATCGATTTGACTCTCCATCTGAAGCAGAGCACCCTAGCTCCGAGGGTGAAGGAGAACTGGGATCGGTGTAAGCGCCATTTCCTTGTGAGTAGAGATGTCCCTGCTCCCTCCCTTCCCTGCGATCTCGTCCCTGACAGTGCTACTCAATTTCAGGCATTTTGGCGCTGCCTGAATCGGATTAGAGCGCAGCAGCAGCAGAACGACATTAGCTCAGACGACGACGTTCCGAATGGGGGAAGCAATGCAGAAGAGGAGGAGATACTTGTGTCCGAGCAAAAGCTTGTGACCTATCTGAAGTGAGTGTCTTCTCTCTGATGTGCTCGATGACGTGCCCTTGTTTGCCCTTGTTGTGTTTTCACCTTGTTCTGACTTCTGACCAATAAACCGCACTATCATCTCCTTGTCTCAGTTGTTACGTCCTCCACAAGAACCCTCGCATCGGCGATGAGGGTGTGGACACCCACATCAAAGCCATCGTCAACTTGTGGGAAACCCAGACGCTGCAGGGGCGCAACCACTTCCCTCATCCTCGCGATGGTGCGCTGCTCAAGGCATTCACCAAGGCATTGAAGCAGGGGCGGAGCGCCTTGGCCGCAGCGAGACTCGATGATGCTTGGAAGCACACCCTCAAGGACGGCTACGATCCAGAGGAGCACGAGCGAATCAGTCGGTGGTATCTCAAGCAGGAGGCGGAAGGGGGTCAGGAGGATGAGGCCTCGTGGGTACGAGCGCGCTTTGACTTCTTAATGCAACATGCCATCATGGGCCGCTCAGAGGATCTTCGCCATGCGAAGCTCTCTTCGCTCTACCTTCACACCGTGAGTAGTCTCCCCCCTCCCCTCCTCCCCGCCTCTGTTTCATCTATCTCGGCTGACAATGGGCCAATACTCGCTCCCCACATCTCTTAGGTTCCCCAATCACGCCCTCAGACGTGCAAGGCTGTCGTCGTCAGCATCCGACACAGCAAGACGAACACCGAGGCGCGGCGGGAGTTCGGCATCGCTGCACGACACAAGAACGTCGAGACGTGCCCAATTGGCGCTCTGGCGTTGTACCTCTTCCAGCGATTTCATTTGCGCAACGAGTTTCCGGATCTGTCGTCCCGCGCTGGCTGGTACGAGCTCAATCTGCTGGTTGATGATGAAGAGCGCGGTGAGATTACGTGGTCCGACCAAGCGAGTGTTCTTCGTCAAGCTTTCTCCGATCTCGGCATCTCGTCATCGAAGCTCACGCACGCAATGCGGGGAGCGGCAGCACGTCATGCATACGAGGCTGGCTGCTCAGAGGCAAGCATCCGCATACATGGCCGGTGGACTGCATCAGGAGATCAGCTCATCGAAAGGTACTTAACCGGCATCGCAGTGCAGCCCGTGCGTGCCCTCTCTGGATTCAACATAGAGGGCGGAGATCACTACCTTCCTCGCACTCTGCTCGATCCCCCCACCACCCTCGCCAGCAAACTCTGGCCACAGATCGAAGCGTCGGAGGTTGCTGTCCGTGCCCGTCATGCTTCAGGCGGCCAGAAGGATGAGGCCGCTCTTGCCTTTCTCGAGGTCATGCGTTGGCTCCGAGTGGTTCTTCTACAAGATGCTGCGTTGCTATCAACAAGTTTCCCGTCTCTGCCGATCTGGTCAGTGGAACCCTTCACCTCCGAGGACTTCCGAACCTTTCGCTCCGAGCTCGTTTCCAAGATCTCAGACACACCACACCCTCTTGAAGTCACGATCACCGAGCTCATACCACGCCTCGGTCATGCGCTCGCTGACCTGCGAGCAAGCAGCGCGGAGACGACAGCGGCGTTCAAGCAAGCCATATCCGCGCAGCAGGT
Organism: Tilletia indica; assembly: GCA_001689995.1. Taxonomy (NCBI): domain Eukaryota; kingdom Fungi; phylum Basidiomycota; class Exobasidiomycetes; order Tilletiales; family Tilletiaceae; genus Tilletia; species Tilletia indica. The sequence goes on along the minus strand of MAPW01000032.1, from coordinate 266,975 downwards.
CGACATCGAGCGCCTCCACCACGGTCTGGAGCGTGCCGTCATCATGCTCTCTGAATCAATTGAGCGTCGCGATCGAGCAGATGAGGGCAGAGCCCAGGTGCAGCAAGTAGTTATGAGCAGCATCTGTGCCCTTGCTGGCGCGTCTTCAACTGTGAGCGGGTTCTGTGTTATGGTCTGTGCTGTTGATCGCTGGTACCTTGTGCTGATGGAAGTTGTGGTGTGGTTGATTCTCTCTCTTTCTCTTTCTTGTGTTAGCTCCAGTCAACACACACCCATCAACACGAGCAGCAGCAGCAAACTTTGCAGATGCTCGTTCGGCTGCTTGCCACCAGTACGCTGCCAGCACTCGCAGACCCGTCTCCACCCATCTCTCATTCCACCCCCTCCACGTCCGCTCCAAGCTCCTCGACTCCCGTTCCCCCCCTGCCGATGCGGAGCCAGGAAGATTCTGCTGCTGCTGCTTCGATAGCGTCCGACACGGAGAGACCGTCCGCGTCCTTTCAACCACCTCCCATGCCTACAGCTTCTTCCGTGCCTGCCGCCTCATCTGCCCCTCCACCTCCTCTTATCCTTCTTCCTCGCACGATTCTGTGCATTGCGGCAAAGGTCAACACGGTCAGTCAGCTCGCGGTGGAGTGGTATGCGGGCAAGGACGGATACATGGGCGTGCTTGCGCGCTTGGAGGCCAAAGACCAAGCGCTGGACGCAAAAGGAGCAGCTGCGCGCAAGCAGATCTGCCGCTGGCGTCGTGTGGTGGGCGTGTTAGAGGAGCTGGAGAGAGACAGGGTTTGGAGTCGTGACACGGCGGCGCGGGCAATGGACACACAGCTCAAGAAAAACAAGCACGGTCTCCGCACACTGGCCGATAACATCGCCAAGGACGATGCGCGCGCCGCGTGGATGGCCCTGCTGGTTGCTGCAACATGATGATCGAATAATTCAGAAGCTTCCTTGCGACCTTTCCCTTCCCAATACTTCCACTACTTTTCTCGCGCTTTAATCACTCAAGAAACGTTCTCCAGTAGCCCCCAGTAGTCACCAGTGTCTTGACCTTTCATCCTCGTCGTACATGTATTTTGTGATCGTTTGCTCTTACTTTCGTTTCCCTTGTATCTTGCTTTGTGACAATCGACACTGCATCCTTGTGAAATCATTGTGTGCCATTGTGATTCCCTTGACCGGATGGCAGAAGCAGAAGTAGATGAATCTTGCGGCAGTGGTGTACCGTGTAACTGTCTGGAAAAGAGAACAGTTTGAGCATTAGTCAACACTCAACGTAAGGGATGCGGTGATCTGTAGAGAGGCGTCGAGGCGATGAAGAAGAGGGGCTAACATACCTTTGCCTTTCACTAGCCGAGGATGCTGCACCTACCTACAACTGAGAGAGTGATTGCATATTCTGAAAAGGAAAACAGCGTATCAGTATCTCGGACCGGGCAGCAAGGTCAGAAAAAAAATGACATACCTTCCCCTGTAAACCCTCTCAGAGATGGGGCAGAGGATGTGCTTGATCAGGTGCAGCATCCCTGCCCCAATCTCCTCTCCTAGTGCGCCACTATCCTCACAAGCCGCGGCTGGAGCAGGAAGCGCACGTTGATCAATGGTGCGTCCTGTCCAGCCCTTCTCGCTCTCCATCGTCTCTGGTTCATTGATGCTCGTCTGAAGTGTGAAAGAACGAGCATGTGATTGTCAGTATGGGAAGCCAGCAATGTGTGAGAAGGGAAGGGGTGGTGCTCACTCATAGACCTCGTAGCTCTCTGGCATTCCCTTTCCCCGCACCGCCCACCGGTATGTATCCGCTTGACTGGTGGCTGATGATGTGTTGGGAAGGAGAAGTGTCAGTAAGAAGATTCGATAGTGGAGAAGCGTAGGCGATCAACAGAGCCACTCACATGTCTGCCATAGTGCTGATGGGCAGTCGAAGCGCGGCGTGGAGACGTACGCTGTAGGCTGTGGGCGGCTGTGGGCGGTATCGCAAAGGAGGGATTAGAGAGTCAAAGAGGCCAGAACCAGAGGTCAGAACCAGAAGAAGACTGAAAGCGCAGTAATGTGCGATGAAGGATGAGCTCCTCACCTTCTCTGGTCGTGAGCTTTGGCGCGTGGTTCAGCCCTGAGAGAGGTAAAAGGAGTGGAGAAGACACGGGTTGCGGTGTGGACAGGTTGGAGTTGGGTTTGCCCGAAGCGTTCAAGGTGGGTGACCGTTCGGGCTAACCTGTGTCCAAGTCGTGACCGGCCCAGCCAGAAAGTGTGACCGACGGTGTCCAGGATAAAAACACCCCAAAACTCTAAAGAGTTCGGGGAATAGCCATCGTAATTCATCTTATGGATATAAAAAAAAAAAAGTTTTCTTTCGACGGTTCGCTCTTGAGGTGAGCCTGTGCACAGCTCATTCCGCGGAAAGGCGAGGTTAGTGAGACTTCCCTTGTGCGCCCGCGACTGCGATGTAGAAGGCAAAGGAGAGCTAATCCTCAGCCAGGCGCTCGCCCTCGCCACCGCAACCGTCGCTCACAGGGCCCATCTCAGATTCCCGCCGCTCGTACTCAAGATCAGAATCCCTGTAGGATGGTTTCCACGGCAGTCGAACGCACTCTGGGTCTGGGCGAGATCTGGGAGGTCATCGTCAATGCGGCCGACCTCGCGGACCTCGTCACCCTCCGTCAAGTATGCCGTCGCGCCAACGCAGCGGCCGAACGACACTACTTCCGACGTCTCCTCTACAAGGCCGACCGTCGCTCGTACGCCCCTGGACTGATAAGGAAAATCCAAAGTCTCCGGCATGTGAGGACGCTGCGACTCGATCGTCCGAGTCTTCTCAACCTGGGACGTCTGCTCAAGGCCATGGAGGCGACTGGTGAAGATCGATTAGAAAGGGTCGATCTCTTTCTCTCGGCTCTGCATATCGTTCCGAAAGTGGTCGTGTTGAGCGAGGCACATCCCATCTTGAGGAGGACGCTTCGCACATTGCACATTCCGGGGCAGGCGATAGATGACTATTCCGATTTCCAAGGGAGCGAGGCAATCAAATGGTGGACGGCGTTGGCTCAGCTCCTCGACCGTCGAGCTGAAGACGACCTTCCGCTCCAAGCTCTGATGATCTCGCCGGGCAGAGATGGCTATGGTCTCTATTGGCCCGACCAAATCACGAACGGACCTTCCTCGCTCTTCTACGGTGTACTGGAGAACGTCGTCGCTCCACATCTCGAGGCATTGGTCATCACCATCGGACGCAGAAACATTCGAGCTCCCGTTGTACAGGATTCGACAACGTTCAAAAGGATCAGCCACATCGCTTTCCCAAAACTGCGCAAGTTAAGCATCAACCTTTTCGACATCGACTTCAGCGAGTTCGAACGACAGGATTCCGATTCTCTGTTATACAATACGCCGGAGCTCGAGGAGCTCTACCTGGTGGGTTCGATGCTGTACCCAACGCGGCTACGCACGTACCTACCCAAACTGCGACATCTGAGGATCCGAATGCAATTCGATCCAGACCGGACAGAACATGTGTCAAGCATCCGCGAGGAAGTCGTTGCCTTTGCTCTTTTGCATCGATCTCAGTTGCGCACGCTATCGCTCGACGCCGTGGAACCGGTTGGGTCACACTTTGGAGGTCCACTATACCCGGCATCAGGATGGGCGGATGTTGAGCTCGATGCGGCCGAGTTTCCTTTGCTTCGCGGATTGGGGCCCGGGATTGCGATGAGAGGTCGTACGGCCTTGAGGATGGGTTCAATCGCCCTGAAATGGGGGACGAAGTGAAGGACAAGGGTTGGGTGTCTCGATTTGCTGAGTTGGGACGTTCGACCGATTTGGGACAGCTGACAGTTCTCAAGTTGGAATGCCACGAGTCGACCAGGATTGAACCGGCTCTCGAGGAACTCGTCCGATTGCATCGGTCCGGCGCTATTTCGAATCTTCGGGAACTGCAGTTGGTTCGAGGGCTACGGACAACGCAGATGGACGGGACGATGGATGATTCGGCGATCTGGAAGATTCTCAAGATCCTCGCTCCTCTTTCAACACTCCGGGTGCTGTGGATTCCACTGCGTTCGCATCAAGCAGAGAAATTCGTCTCGGACAAGAACCTGACTTTGGAAGAGGAAGACACTTCAAATGCGTTTTCTATCCCGCCGAGACTGGAGCTGGTTGTCCAAGGAAACACGTTCTACCGCGTACTGCGCTTCCCATCAGCCGCGACAGCAATCGGGGAGGGAGGGCTGCCACCGAGAAGGACGATCAGACTGGACCCGGTCAACAGACGACACGTTCCGATTCACCATGGGTCGGATCTATGGCCTGAACTGCAATTGGTGGATTTCTGCAGTGGGTCTTTGAGAACAACTCGACGAATTCTTCTCTGGATGCTTCGATCATGGAGCATATCAATGTAGACGTTCCTGTCATTCGCAGCTTTGCAAAGTAATGCAAAGTAATACTCGTTGGGATGTTGAGCTTCCCATCGATGATGCTGAGGTGGTCAAGCTTATCGAGGCGATAAGAAGCCAGGCGGCAAAACGTTGTGCTGATTTTTTTTGGTGGAAGACCATGACCTTGCACTCGACCTGACAACTGATAGACTCACAGCAAGTCGCCCGCGCGCTCCCTGATCCTTCTCGCCTCTGTCCCCGTGCGCGTCTTCTTTGCTGCGGAAGTAGAGTCAGGCTGAGACGGAAGACATGCCGACACCACCACTACCAGCTTCGACTGGAGGCATCATGCCAGGTTTAGCAGCCCCAGCACCCGCGACCTCGACACCCCAGCGGCCAACTGCTCCCACCTCAATCGCGGCTCTCACAGATGCAGCAGCAGCGGCGGCGGCGACAGCAGGTCCCTCGCGCCTACCCACCACCAGCGCAAACTCAACCGCGGCAGCCCGCCAACCACAATCCGTCGCAGCCGTCGTAGCAGCCAGCGTCGGAGCTCGACGGGAACGCAAGCGCAAACGAATCCACTACTCCTGTGCAGAATGCCACCGTCGCAAATCCAAATGCGACCGCAAGACGCCCTGTCAACCCTGTATCGATCGTGGGATTGGGGAGACTTGTCGTCCATTTGAGGACGGAGACGAGCATGGTGATGCGCGGGATCGGATTCAGCGCTTGGAAGATATCGTAGAGGGCATTGCGGTTGCGCAAGCCAGCTTGGCTAAGGAGCTCGCGGCGTTGCAGAGGGCGCAGCAGCTCACGGCTGGATCGCTTGCGATGGCGAAGAGAGATTTCGGACAGCAACCATTCGCCTCTTCGTCTGCTTCGGGTGCTGGTCCGGGATTGGATGGGGATCGGATGGAGGCAGATTTCGGGAAGCGCGAAATGCCTACGTATGTCAGTGAGGTGGCTGAACATGGTGCGGACGCGTACTCGGGCTATCGTTTGCCTGCGTCCCTTGACGCTTCTTCGTCATCCAACCCGGCTATGGCCAACGGGAACGCATCCCGCTTCCGCCATCATGCATCACGGCCCTCCACATCCTCCAATGCGCCCGGTCCTCTCGCACTTTCAAATCGCTTCGCTTCTCCCGAAGGCTCGTCTTCCCGAGATGATTCGAGCTACCAGGTCGCAAATCAGACTCATAGCTACGCCGGATCAGAGTTCCGACATGGGCACGAACAAGAGACGATGAGCATCATCAGCACGGCGGTGCTGAGGAGGATGGACATCCTGAGCATGGGCGACGTCGCGATCGGGCTCGATTCCGCGATGTCAGTGGAGGTCCAGGGGACGAGGACGTCAGCATGGCACATCACGATCACGACGATGATGAAGATGACGGAGCGGACGGTAGCAGTAGTCGAGGCGTGGGTCGCATCACAAATGCCAAGCTGGAGCCACTGAGAACTTCGAAGGCGGCCTCACAGTCGAAGGAGGCATGCATGGCGAGGCAAACTGGTACGGCGCCCTGGCTTTACCCAGTGTTAGTCGAAGTGTCGTCCGCACCGAAATCCGAGGAGAGCACCTCGAGCTTCACGCCGACTTACCGCGCTGTCCAGCTTCGGTCATGCTCTACCGGCTCATCAACGAAGGTGGAGCCCCGCAAGACATCCTTCAGCAACTCATGGCAGACTTGCCCTCGAAGGAGACGTGCGACACACTTGTGCGACTCTATTTCCGCGATATCAACTGGACGCGTCTACCCATTCACGAAGCGAGCTTCCGACAGAGCTACGACGAATTGATGGAATTCCGCTCCGGGCGCAGTCCGAACGAGTCGGGAGAGACAGGCGGTCGGCATGCACCTTTCCTCGCTTTGCTCTTCGTCATCCTTGCCACAGTGAAACGAAGTCAGCCAGAAGATATGGGATCCGAAGATGATGCTCGGACTGGCTCTATCAAGCTCTTACATGGATTCAAGAAGACGGCAGCCATCGCTGCTTCGATCCGGATTGATCATATTGATATGCTCGTTGCGCATCTGCTTGCGGCGAGGTGGTACATTGTCAATCGTCATTCGGCAGAGGCGTGGGCTGCACTTGGGTTTGCGGTACGAGCTGCGCAGGCTATGGGTTTGCATCGAGATGGGTCAAAGCTGGGTTGGATGCTGTCACTACGGAGCGGAGGAGACGGTTGTTCTCGTTAGTGCAGTACTTGGATAGTACCACTTCAATCGTGAGTCCCTGGTCCTACATGCCTATATAACCTTGTGACGATTTCTTGGCTGATCTTTGGCTTCATATCTCTCCTTTCGTAGCTCCTGGGCCGCCCCTTAGGTATCAACCCGACACATTGCGACACACAACCACCTAGCGACATCGATATTGACACGATGCCCCGTGCTAGTCGTCCGCACCCTGCAATCATCTACCGCGACGGTGTGCCTCCAGGCGTGTTCGCCTTCATCGCAATTCGGCACGAGATGAATCGTCTCACCGGCCGGATCGTCGAACACTTTCAGAACCTCGAGAAGGCGCGTCAATACTCGGATGTGATGTCAATCGATCAAGACTTGCGCAAGATCCGGGATACCTTGCCAGGTCCCTATCGCCATACAGACGCTGATACATCATACGATGCGATCTGCCCTTGGTTGCCTCTGCATCGATATCTGCTCAACATCGAGATCTTCTACTTCCGCATCACGCTTCATCGACCATACATGCTGCGCTCAAGCGATGCAAAATACGACTTCTCCCGCCGTGCCGCCATCGATTCAGCTAAAGCGGACCGCCTGCTCCGCGAGACGTACAAGCGCACAGTCGAATGGCCTTCCAGTAAATGTCGACGGACATTCATGGGAGGGCTGTATCGGCTTTTCAACGCCACGCTCATTTTCGCTGTTGCGCTGTTGCAGGATCCGAGAGGACCTGATGCTGCTGATTTTGCAACCTATTTGGATGAGTTCATTGAGAGGCATCGGTCGGCTGATCGGACAGATGCCGCGACGAAGCGCGAGGTCAAGATCATTGAGGTGAGCTCTTATTTAGACATCTGAAGCGGGAGGAGGCAGGGTGTCATAGATCTGACTTTATTTTGTTTGTCGCGTTAGCTCTTCCGATCGAAGGCGTTGGACCCTACTTGGTGTGCTCTGACTGCAACGGGTGCTTCGTCCCACCCTGCTAAAGCCCTGCTCGCCATTCACGGAATGGGCAACCTCCGCCCATTGTCCTCATCATCCTCCGGTCCTCGTCGTTCCAGCTCTCGTTCGGCGGCCCAGCGTTCTGGCTCCGGACCATCCTCCGGTGCTCCGAACCCATCTGTGACCTCGGCTCCGCTGAGCTCGTCGGGTGCGGGCACGGAAGCTACGGCAGGAGGACAGTCGGCTTCGTCTGAGCATCGACGGTCTTCATCTGCTACTGGTGGTATCCACTTTGGCGATGAGCGGTCCGTCATCCATGCTGCTCCTGCTTCCATGGGTTCCATCAGCGTGCCGTATGCGCCTGGGACGACTGGTGCGGGGGCGTCTCCAGGAGGGGGAGGAGTGATGGGTGCACCTTCCTTTGGCGGCGCAGTCGGACATCCTGGAGTCATCAATTTTCTCCGACATGGCAATTCGAATCTGCACCAGCGCGCGCCTGTCTCGGAGGCTGGGTCGGCCGCTAGTGAGAGCGGACATTCGCCTGTGAATCCTACTGGCAATGGTGCGCCTGGTACGGCACTGTCATCCCATCAGCATCGACCTGGATATGTGACAGCCACCTCGGAGAACGGGACGAGCGGAATCATAGTGCCCGGTACGCTTGTACCGCAGGGATCATCGTCCTCTTCTGCGTTTTCCTCGCTGTTCGGGAACAGTGCGATGGGCAACAATTCCATGGGGCCTGGCGGTGTTAGTAATGGAGGCGGAGGAGGGCCAGCAGGTTTCTGGAGCTCGGCTCTGGGATCGGGGTCCGGGTCGGGTGCGACTTCCACTCCTGCGCCGAACGCGACGAATTTGGGCGGTCCTTCCGCCTTTGATTTCTCTGGTGGTTTGTCTCTGGGCTCCTTTGGGGGCGGTGGTGGGTTCGGGAACATGATGGGCTTGGGTGATGCCGATTTTGCACAGTCGCTCTTTGACCAATTGGGAGTCTCGCTTGACCAGTTTGGGCTGGCGAGTGGGAGTGGTACTGCAGTGGGTGAAGGTCTCTTCAATGGAGGAGGAGTCGGGGCGGGGCTGATGGGGATGGACCATCCTTCGCTGCTGGGCTCAGCGTCGAACACGCAAGGTATGGACGGCGGCATGGGTGGCGCTCAATCGGGAGCTGAGTTGCCTGCCGACTCGTTCACGTTCGACTTTGGTCGGTCCGATATGAATCAACCTCCCGATGCATTGCGATCTCAAGGCGTAAATCAATTCACTTCGTCGATGGCGGTGAACGGGGGGATCATTACCAGCACAGCAACAGCAGCAACAGCAACATCAGTCGCTTCCTGCGTCAACCTCCTTTACCGACTCCGGCCTCCCTTCACACCGCTCCAATAACGGACAAGGCCAGGCGAGTAATGCCATGAGTCTAGTAGGAGGTAACGGCGCCGACCTTCCATCGAGCAAGGATGGCGGCATCAACCCGACGAACGGTGGACCTCCCGCATCTGGCTCGGAATGGGCCGGCGTCCGAGCTTGGGGTCCGTTGGTCGAGGCCATCGCACTTGCGACGGGCGGTAGCCATAGTGGTAGCGGCAGCGGCAGCGCTACCAGTGTGCCACAGGGAGTTGCTGGACCAGGTCAGGGCTCTGTTGAAGGCTTGTCTAAGGGGAATGCACGAGGCGGACGGGGCCGGCAGTGATCTCCGGCATGTTGTGATTAGGACATACCAATACCAAGGATCGCAATCGAACACATTCAAACATGTGCTGGGCCGTGAGTAGACTGAGTAGGGGACACAGAACCCCTTCCATGGTGGCGAGATCTCTCGTTGGTGAATGGAACCAACCCTCTTCCTCATCGAGCTTCAGAGCAATGTCTTGCTGCTGGAGCAAATCCAGCATCAAGGTCGAGGAGCATGGCCGGACTCTCGGGGCAAAGATGGAAGCCTCTGCCGCGAATCTCCCGCAGGGCTCGAAGGGACGGAATTTGGAACGTCAAGTTCACTGAGATATATGGCAACGAAGATGCTCTCGAGGGAGCCAAGAGGATTGTCATTACGAAGGAGCTAAAGATTATAACATAATAGATACAGGATTCATCTTCTCCTACCCACTTGGGGGCTTGGCCGGGGGTTCCGTACATTCGAGGTCTACCCTAGATGCGGAAACCCCACGAACCAGCTGCAGTGGGTTTAGGTGGAGAAGGTATGTGTATGAGGAGAGCGCAGGAGAAGCCCCCCAGCCACTGCGCTCTGGAGAAATGAGTAGAACAAGTGTCCGCTGGCCATCGACTCACGACTGTCGACCCCTCTAGCCTTCTAGAGAGAGATAGAAAGAGAGAGAGAGAGAGTGGTAAAGGTCAGTCTCGGTAGGGCAAGAGCCGAGAGAGAGGGAAAGGACAGGGGACTCACCTTTGCTGGACCTGTTCTTGAGGTTGAGGTTGAGGCGGAGCGTCCAGAGCAGCTTATCCTACGGAGCATCATCAAACGTGTATGTTCCCCATGGACGTGGTCAGAGGTCTCGATTAGGGAGGGACGCAATTGCTTGTTTGCTCCGCGGTGTAAGCTGCCCATGCCCATCGCCGGTGTCGTCCTGAACGCCTTCGAGATCGGGAAGCCAACGAGCGCTAGAAACAATGTTATACGGCCACCAATGAAGGGGTGCGTAAGGTATGATTGACTAATACGGTTCGATGGGTCCGTCCTTCGAAGCCTTGAAGCATGAAACCGTCCGAGGGCTAGAAACAATGTTATACGTCACCCCAGTGAAGGAATGCGTAAGGTATGATTGACTAATACCGCCCGACCGGTTCCATGCTTCGAGGTGTCCAAGAGTCGCCGGCTTTGGGTTGGACGTCCGCGTCATGTCGAGTCGAAGGCCGACTCCGTAAAGGTGATCGCATGCCTTGTCCGACAGTGACGGTTGCTCTTGGGTCTTGTCCTGAATGCAGCTGGTCGATGATCTTCCAGGTCTGTGAGCTAGAGAAGGAAGGTAAGGGAAAGAGGGAGGATCGATGTCAGTCAGGGTTGTCTGGCTGAGAGAAGAGAGAGAGAGAGAGAGGGAAAGGGGATGTGCTCACCTGTTCAGAGTGTTTGACCCGGCCGGAACAAAGAGCGTGGGTAGACTTGAGGTGGTCGAAGGCCGACGCCATGGAGCCATGCTTTGCTTGTGGGTATGAGTGTGGTACAAGGAGGCTTGAGGCGATGGTGTTGGTTGGCCTTGACGGGAGGAGGAGCTTGAGGTACGTGGGTGTGTACGAATGGTGATGCTCGATGATGTAGGTGTAGGTGTGGGTGCCTGGTGGATGCAGGTGGGCGGGTACGGTGGGTGTGCATGTGTATGCGTGTATGTGTCTGAGTCGTGAGGTTGTAGTGTGTATGTGAGGGTGGGTGCAGCTTGTGAGGTGTAGAGTGTTGGTGTGGATATGTGAGGTGTTGGAGTAGCTGTGTGTGGATGTGGACTGAAGCAGGGAATTGCTTGGGTGAGGGAAGAAAGAATGGGAGGGTCGAAGGTGGATTTGGGGCCTTGTTATATAGCTTCGACCCCCCTCGAAAAGCCTTGCTTCGGTCGTCGGGAAGAAGTATTGATCCTGCTGCATTGCTGTCACACGAGGTTTAGAGCGAAGCTCAGCGCCGTTGGAAGCGCAGCAAAGAGTTGGGTGCGGATCTTGCTGTCCAACTTGTCAGACCTGTCCTGCTGCGTGTTCGAGCCTTGCTGTCATTTGCCCTGAACCCACGGCCTCGAATCGCGACGCTGTTAGGATGCTGCCGAAGGACGTCGTCTCGAGATGCAACACATCTCCAGTGCTTGCCTGCTGGCGATGTCCAAATCGAGATCCAGCACCGTTGGTCGTTGGAAGCGCAGTGGAGAAGGTTTGGAAGGTTCTTGCTGTGAGGAGAAGAGCAGAGAGGATCGGAATGAAAGAGTCAGCATGTTGTGCTGGCTGAGCACGCTGTATGCATGCCATTGACTGGGCAGCACTCACCAAGGGGATTCGCCTCCTTGTCTCTGGCATTGCAGAGCAGCTCACAGCGAGGAAGGTATTGCCAGCGATGTCCTCGAAGCTCGCGCGAGTCTTGGCGTAGAAGCAGGGTCGAGCTGGAGGACCGCTATGAGGTCAGTAAGCTCGTCTCCGTGTCCTCCAAGCGCTCAATCCTTGACAGCACTCACAATTGGGACTCGGCCATTCCTAGGCGTGCTCTGTGTGAGCCGAGGTTAGTCGAGACTCGAGGGATTACTCCTTGCCCGCTGTCAAGGGGGAACGGCAGGGCCTCGATCTTGCGTCTCTGTCTTGTCGAGCTGGCGTGTGCTGGAATCTGGAATCTGGATGGCAGACGCGTCTTCCGTTGAGCCAGTGGGGAGGAACGCGTGCTGACACGCTGGTGGAGGCGTGGTTGATGTTTTGAAGACGCGACGCGCGCGGTGCTGCCTGCTGGCGACCTCCTGAAAAAAGCTTCCCGGCGGTCCATTCCTCAAAACACTTGACTCCATTCCTTCTACACTGCCAACGACGATACCAAATACCAGCAGGCGCCTCGAGAAGCCTCCCGCCCGCGATCTCTGTGAATGCTAGAGGAAAGCGAGCATGTGGAAGGAGAACGTAAGAGAGAATGTCAGATATGTAAATTGAGAAGGAGTCAAGTGCAGACAGCGCAGCAGTGAGCAGACAGAAGCTTAGACGATCGAGCCTTGGACTACCTGCCATGCCACACGCAGGCATTGTTGTGAGGGCCAGCAAGAAGCTAGTGACCCGCTCGCTATACATACCATCAGGCCGGCCGACTTCCATTCCCTCCCCTACATTCTTCCTTCAGGCGGGCTCCCAACCGGCCAGGCGCCGCGAGCATTTGCGACCACAATCGAAAAGAAGCCGAACCATTTCCGATTGCATCTGTCTGTAAGACGGCGAGATGTCTCGAGCGGGGAGAAAGGGAGGAAAAAGGAAATAAAGAAGTAGGGGAAAGGACAATTCTGGGGCCCTCGCTCCTTGTGCGAAGGCGAAGTCGGCCGCGAGGGAAAGGGGGATAGACGAGACTGGAAAAGGAAAGGAGTGTCTGATGAGGATCGCCAACGGATCAAGAGCGAGGATCGAGCTGGCTGCTTTGATCAGCTCCATCCTGCAGAGCCAAAAGGACCTACCGACACTGTGCAGAAGGAATGGTACCGCTCGGAATGGTGACGAGCGCGGCAACTATGAGCTCGCTGGCGGACAAAGGGAATGGCATTCATTTTTGTCGACCCGACTGCACTGTTTCAGACGGTCAAGGAGGGTCAGCGGACAGAAGGTGAAGAGGCATGCTCTCATCCGCTGGACCTTCGCATTGATGCATTCCGATACGCTGAACGGTGAGGAGCACAGCACTCTGTACCGGGGTCTACGCGGCTAGATGCAAGATCCAAGGGGAAAGCTGTCGAGAGTGCGATCGACTCACAGAAACGAGCGATGCTTGGGAGAGAGAAATGCCGATGCGGAATGGACTCACTTTCTGACTGACCTCCTTTCCCAGTCTTCTTGAGCCTGTCTTTCCCTTTCTTCCACACTGTTCTGAATTCTTGCTGCTGAATTCTTTCCTTGTCAGCGTGCTGCGACATCAACCGCGTCTTCCCGCCAGGCAATCGTACCGTACTTTCTGAACGAATTCGAGCAATCACGAATACGTGGCCTGTAACGGACGCTAGCAAGGCACACCACAATCCTTGCAGCTTGCGGACATTCCTGCATCAAAACCCATGCTGGTAGCAGGGCCTACGTTGGCGGCTACCTTTCTCGCTCCGATGCATGCCAAGGGCTTGGTTTTGTGAGTGCTGGCATTTGGCAAGGTCGAACGTTCTCCGATTCTCTCTGCACTGTCTCTCTCTCTCTCCTTCCTTCCTTCCTTCCTTCCTTCCTTCCTTCCTTCCTTCCTTCAGCACGCTCTTCAATCACTTCTCTGCTGGGCTATCAACGGTCCTGGGCCCAGAACTTCTGAGTCTTAGCGCCGTTGCTCCAAAGCCAGCATGCTTCCAGCACATCGACTCCTGCTCCTGCTCCTGCTCCTGCTCCTGCTCCTGGGTCAAGGGCAAGGTGACAGCGAGGCTCCAGCGCTCCAGCACCTAGCGGAGTTCGAGTGCGATTGTCACAAGGGCTACAGCCAGCAGAACCTACGGCGCGCTACAGAGCAGGATCGAACCTTACTCGCTGCTGCGCTTCCAACGGCGCTGGGCTTCGCTCTAAACCTCGTATGACAGCAACGCAGCAGGATCAATACTTCTTTCCGTCGACGAAGCAAGGCTTTTCGAAGGGGGGTCGAAGGTATATAACAAGGCCCCAAACCCACCTTCGACCCTCCCATCCTTTCTTCCCTCACCCAAGCAATTCCCTGCTTCAGTCCCACATCCACACACAGCTACTCCAACACCTCACATATCCACACCAACACTCTACACCTCACAAGCTGCTCCCACCCTCACATACACACTACAACCTCACGACTCAGACACATACACGCATACACATGCACACCCACCGTACCCGCCCACCTGCATCCACCAGGCACCCACACCTACTCCTACACCATCGAGCATCCCATTCGTACACACCCACGTACCTCAAGCTCCTCCTCCCGTCAAGGCCATCCAACACCATATCGCCTCAAGCCTACTTGTACACACTCGTACCGGCAAGCACGGCTCTATGGCGTCGGCCTTCGACCACCTCAAGTCTACCCACGCTCTTTGTTCCGGCCGGGTCAAACACTCTGAACAGGTGAGCATATCCCCTTTCCCTCTCTCTCTCTCTCTCTCTCTCTCAGCCAGACAACCCTGACTGACATCGATCCTCCCTCTTTCCCTTACCTTCCTTCTCTAGCTCACAGACCTGGAAGATCATCGACCAGCTGCATTCAGGACAAGACCCAAGAGCAACCCGTCACTGTCGGACAAGGCATGCGATCACCTTTACGGAGTCGGCCTTCGACTCGACATGACGCGGACGTCCAACCCAAAGCCGGCGACTCTTGGACACCTCGAAGCATGGAACCGGTCGGGCGGTATTAGTCAATCATACCTTACGCATTCCTTCACTGGGGTGACGTATAACATTGTTTCTAGCCCTCGGACGGTTTCATGCTTCAAGGCTTCGAAGGACGGACCCATCGAACCGTATTAGTCAATCATACCTTACGCACCCCTTCATTGGTGGCCGTATAACATTGTTTCTAGCGCTCGTTGGCTATCCCGATCTCGAAGGCGTTCAGGACGACACCGGCGATGGGCATGGGCAGCTTACACCGCGGAGCAAACAAGCAATTGCGTCCCTCCCTAATCGAGACCTCTGACCACGTCCATGGGGAACATACACGTTTGATGATGCTCCGTAGGATAAGCTGCTCTGGACGCTCCGCCTCGACCTCAACCTCAAGAACAGGTCCAGCAAAGGTGAGTCCCCTGTCCTTTCCCTCTCTCTCGGCTCTTGCCCTACCGAGACTGACCTTTACCACTCTCTCTCTCTCTCTTTCTATCTCTCTCTAGAAGGCTAGAGGGGTCGACAGTCGTGAGTCGATGGCCAGCGGACACTTGTTCTACTCATTTCTCCAGAGCGCAGTGGCTGGGGGGCTTCTCCTGCGCTCTCCTCATACACATACCTTCTCCACCTAAACCCACTGCAGCTGGTTCGTGGGGTTTCCGCATCTAGGGTAGACCTCGAATGTACGGAACCCCGGCCAAGCCCCCAAAGTGGGTAGGAGAAGATGAATCCTGTATCTAGTATATTATAATCTTTAGCTCAGTAATAAAATCGTCTTGTTTTCTTTGGGTCTGGGACCTTCTTCATTGCATTCAATCTCTCTCAGCTTGGAATCCATTTCTCCTACACCCATCGCATTCTGTTTTCATACCATTCGTCCACTCGCTCCTTCAACCTTCTTGACGTCCTCCAGCATGATGTTGTCTATGCGCTCGACGGCGAGGCGAACCATTGCTGATGTTCCGATTCAGCAAGATTCAAGGCTTCCATGGAACGAGTCCTGCTTTTCGTCTTCCTAGCTCAGTTGCATCGTTTTGGAGGTCTTTGAAGGTGTGTTCTATCGCGAAGCATGAGTTGCATTCAAGTTCACATTGATGGTCTGTGCTTCCTTCCCCTCCGACAGGGCTAGAAGATTTCGTGGAGCACGAGTTGCGCCTAGCCTTGCGAAGCGTGTGTCGCCCGAACTTCCGTACAAGGACGGTCTGCGGCTGCGGCCATGTTCTGATCGAGACCATCCAGGCAGAGCCGTCGGCTTCTGATGTCAAGGTCGCTGGCGAGCTCTTATCCGCCACTTCGTTCATCACCGCCCTTCACCTCACCTCCCGCCTCCCAGCCGTGCGCTCGTCTTATCTCCTCGTCCACCAAGAGCAACTGCCTCAAGATCTCCTCGACGGGCTTTTTCAGGAGAGGGAGGACTCGAGGAGGTGAGTCGAGCAGAGCGGAAGGAAGACAAGGGAAGAAGGGCAAAACGCTCAAGATTTCCATCCATTGAACAACGATGAACACTCGAGACAATTCAAGCGGGCACAACCTCATCATCACATATTCACATCAGCAGCTCAAGACGGCTGTCCGCAGTTTGACCTGGTCTTCGCCGAAAGTCCAAAGCGAGCAGCACTTCTGTGCCGCCGATTTGCGGATAAGCTCGAACGCTCTAACAGGAGGCACAAGATTCGAAATCACCATCGCCCAACGAAGAATGTTCGAGCTCAACGAGGAGCCGGCAGCTGACCTCAAGGACTTGGACGGATCGGGCTTCGTGTCTCTGCAGAAGCTGAAAAACGTGTGTTGAATAGAAGGTCTTCGTTCTGATGATGATGATGGGCGCTGACTTTCCAAATTGTGCGCTGAGCAGGGCGAATTAGACCCTAGTCCGAGACTGAATCTGTCGCAGCTGCGCTCTTCACTGTGGCGCAAGAGTGAATAGCGTCTCTCCCGGGCGAGCGTGAGCGAGAGGAGGCATTGCTGGAGGTCCAGAAAGCTCTAGGGGCAGAACGTGAGTGTTGTGTCCATATGCGTTTGGTCGGGCAAACTTTTTTTGAAGGATTGAATTTGCCATCTAGACCGTGGGAAATTCATAATTTGACGAAACACAAAACGTGGTTCTACGCAATTTGCCTCGTCAATCCATATCAATGTCCGCTACATACCCTGCAACTGACACGGACGTCAACAATGCCACAGGAGGTCACGTACATCCCCGTGCCCCATGACACATTTCAACCGATACTACGACGCCGATGTCGAATTTGTAGCCCTCTCCCTACCGCTCACTCGTCGGACCGCTACACGCCCGCCTTCCTCAACAGGTTCAGACATTTTCAACAGATCGGAGGACCAGATCGCCGCAGCGCTCCGGAAAGCTCTTGAGGGAGTCCCTGCTGTTATTTCTGGCTCTCTGAATCACAGGTGCGTGAACAAAGATCGGTGATTTAGCAAGTGTGAGCGTAATTCTGACCACCAACCTCGAGGCGCGCACAACGTCGTCCATCTCGACCACGTTACCAAGCCCTGGACCCGCGAGGCCTGGGAACGAGCCCGCCCTTGGATCCTCGAGCAGCGTCAGAAGCTCGAGAGCAACGGATGGGTCCCTACGGACGCCAATCGCACCGAGCTCTACGTTCTCAAGCGTAACGCTCCCGCCGGTGCCTTCACCGAGGACGGTTCTCTCTACCTGAGAATCCCTAAGAAGTGAGTTTGTGCCCTAGGTCTCCTCCTCTTCCTTTGGTCTACCATACTCACCCTTTCCCCATCATTCCTACTACCCAGGTTCGTCGACTTTCATGCGCAGTGGTCGCGATGAGGCCGACAAGAAGCGTCGTGTCACCAAGAAGAAGGACGTCTCCTACAAACTCGATTCCGAGTGGGTCTGGAAGGTCAGAGGTCTGTTCCGAGGCCGACGACAACGAGGAGCCCAACGTCCAGCTCGACGTCCTCGAGTCCATGGAGAACATCCTCTACCTCGTCATGTGCCTCCAGCCGGGTATCGCCCGTCTCGACGCCGAGAAGAAGGACGTCACCCTTCAATCCTCCAAACCTTTCACAATCACACCACACCGTTACGAAACCCGACCGGTTCCCATCACCCCCATCCCATTCCCTTCAGCACCCGCGAAGGCGGCCAAAGTACCCACTAGGGAGTCAGCCCCCCACCCAAATCCTCGCCTTTTCAGTCCGACGCCCTCCCACTCCTAAAAGGAACATCAAGCTTCCGTTCTCGACTCCCGCCCCCGGCCTTCCCATCGCTCCCCTCCCTCCCCCTCCCAAACTCACTTCTATGTTCACCCTTCGATCGACAGCATCATGCTGGAGGATGTCAAGAAGGTTGAGTGAACGAGGTACAAAGATAGAAGACGGTCGGAAACATCGACTTCAAGCTGGGAAAGATGAAATGCAACAAAGAAGCTCTCAAGGGAGCCAATGACGATGTTATTACTGAGCTAAAGAATATACTAGATACAGGATTCATCTTCTCCTACCCACTTGGGGGCTTGGCCGGGGGTTCCGTACATTCGAGGTCTACCCTAGATGCGGAAACCCCACGAACCAGCTGCAGTGGGTTTAGGTGGAGAAGGTATGTGTATGAGGAGAGCGCAGGAGAAGCCCCCCAGCCACTGCGCTCTGGAGAAATGGTAGAACAAGTGTCCGCTGGCCATCGACTCACGACTGTCGACCCCTCTAGCCTTCTAGAGAGAGAGAGAGAGAGAGAGAGAGAGAGAGAGAGAGAGAGAGAGAGTGGTCAAGGTCAGTCTCGGGTAGGAAGAGAGCCGAGAGAGAGGGAAAGGACAGGGGACTCACCTTTGCTGGACCTGTTCTTGAGGTTGAGGTTGAGGCGGAGCGTCCAGAGCAGCTTATCCTACGGAGCATCATCAAACGTGTATGTTCCCCATGGACGTGGTCAGAGGTCTCGATTAGGGAGGGACGCAATTGCTTGTTTGCTCCGCGGTGTAAGCTGCCCATGCCCATCGCCGGTGTCGTCCTGAACGCCTTCGAGATCGGGATACCCAACGAGCGCTAGAAACAATGTTATACGGCCACCAATGAAGGGGTGCGTAAGGTATGATTGACTAATACGGTTCGATGGGTCCGTCCTTCGAAGCCTTGAAGCATGGAACCGTCCGAGGGCTAGAAACAATGTTATACGTCACCCCAGTGAAGGAATGCGTAAGGTATGATTGACTAATACCGCCCGACCGGTTCCATGCTTCGAGGTGTCCAAGACTTGCCGGCTTTGGGTTGGACGTCCGCGTGATGTCGAGTCGAAGGCCGACTCCGTAAAGGTGATCGCATGCCTTGTCCGACAGTGATGAGTTGCTCTTGGGTCTTGTCCTGAGTGCAGCTGATGGATGATCTTCCAGGTCTGTGATGAGCTAGAGAAGGAAGGAAAGGGAAAGAGGGAGGATCGATGTCAGTCAGGGTTGTCTGGCTGAGAGAAGAGAGAGAGAGAGAGGGAAAGGGGATGTGCTCACCTGTTCAGAGTGTTTGACCCGGCCGGAACAAAGAGCGTGGGTAGACTTGAGGTGGTCGAAGGCCGACGCCATGGAGCCATGCTTTGCTTGTGGGTATGAGTGTGGTACAAGGAGGCTTGAGGCGATATGGTGTTGGTGTTGGTGTTGGTTGGCCTTGACGGGAGGAGGAGCTTGAGGTACGTGGGTGTGTACGAATGGTGATGCTCGATGACGTAGGTGTAGGTACCTGGTGGAAGTAGGTGGACGGGTACGGTGGGTGTGCATGTGTATGCGTGTATGTGTCTGAGTCGTGAGGTAGTAGTGTGTATGTGAGGGTGGGAGCAGCTTGTGAGGTGTAGAGTGTTGGTGTGGATATGCGAGGTGTTGGAGTAGCTGTGTGTGGTTGTGGGACTGAAGCAGAGAGTTGCTTGGGTGAGGGAAGAAAGGATGGGAGGGTCGAAAGTGGATTTGGGGCCTTGTTATATACCTTCGACCCCCCTTCGAAAAGCCTTGCTTCGTCGAGGGGAAGAAGTATTGATCCTGCTGCGTTGCTGTCATACGATAACGATGGCCAGCGCCGTTGGAAGCGCAGCAGCGAGTAAGGTGCGGATCTTGCTGTCCAGCTTGTCGGACCTGTCCCGCTGCGTGTTCGAACCTTGCTGTCACATTTGCCCCGAACCCACGGCCTCGAGTCGCGACGCTGGTAAGATGCTGCCGAAGGACGTCGTCTCGAGATGCAACACATCTCCAGTGCTTGCCTGCTGGCGATGTCCAAATCGAGATCCAGCACCGTTGGTCGTTGGAAGCGCAGTGGAGAAGGTTCGGAAGGTTCTTGCTGTGAGGAGAAGAGCAGAGAGGATCGGAATGAAAGAGTCAGCATGTTGTGCTGGCTGAGCACGCTGTATGCATGCCATTGACTGGGCAGCACTCACCAAGGGGATTCGCCTCCTTGTCTCTGGCATTGCAGAGCAGCTCACAGCGAGGAAGGCATTGCCAGCGATGTCCTCAAAGCTCGCGCGAGTCTTGGCATAGAACCAGGGTCGAGCTGTAGTGGACTGCTATGAGGTCAGTAAGCTCGTCTCCGTGTCCTCCAAGCGCTCAATCCTTGACAGCACTCACGATTGGGATTCGGTTCATTCCTAGGCGTGTTCTGTGTGAGCCGAGGTTAGTCGAGACTCGAGGGATTACTCCTTGCTCGCTGTCAAGGGGGAACGGCAGGGCCTCGATCTTGCGTCTCTGTCTTGTCGAGCTGGCGTGTGCTGGAATCTGGAATCTGGATGGCAGACGCGTCTTCCGTTGAGCCAGTGGGGAGGAACGCGTGCTGACACGCTGGTGGAGGCGTGGTTGATGTTTTGAAGACGCGACGCGCGCGGTGCTGCCTGCTGGCGACCTCCTGAAAAAAGCTTCCCGGCGGTCCATTCCTCACTCCTTGACTCCATTCCTTCTGCATTGCCAGCGACGATACCAAAGACCAGCAGGCGCCTCGAGGAAGACTCCCGCCCGCCCGCGACTTCTGTGAATGATGGAGGAAATCGAAGCATGTGGAAGGAGTAAGTAAGAGAGAACGTCAGATAATTGAGAAGGAGTCAAGTGCAGACAGTGCAGTAATAGACAGAAGCTTAGACGATCGAGCCTTGGACTACCTGCCATGCCGCATGCCGCACACAGGCATTGTTGTGAGGGCCAGCAAGAAGCTAGCGACCACGCTCGCTATACTCTCAGGATGCCCGACTTCCATTCCCTCCCCTACATTCTTCCTTCAGGCGGGCTACCAACCGGCCAGGCGCCGCGAGCATTTGCGACCACAATCGAAAAGAAGCCGAACCATTTCCGATTGCATCTGTCTGTAAGACGGCGAGATGTCTCGAGCGGGGAGAAAGGGAGGAAAAAGGAAATAAAGAAGTAGGGGAAAGGACAGATCTGGGGCCCTCGCTCCGTGTGCGAAGGCGGAATCGGCCGCGAGGGAAAGGGGGGATAGACAAGACTGGAAAAGGAAAGGAGTGTCTGATGAGGATCGCCAGGTCAAAGTCCTAAGGAAAGAAGCATCGAGCAGAGCTGGGAAAAGGAGAGAGAAGATAGGGAAGCGAGACAGAGAGGAGAGCCCGAGATCGCAGAGATAGAGTAATGAAAGGACGCGGGGCCGGAAAATCCGTGAGCGATATTTTGTGGGAAAGTCTTGTAAAGAATGTGTGGCGCCCTTCCTTCGGAAAGAGGGCCTGTGTTGATGTTGTTGTTGGGCATCAGGAGTTGTGTAGTTGATCCCGGACTTGGGGCAGAACAGCACGACGCGGAAAAAAGTGATGGTCCAGCCCAGACGGCAAAAGTTGAGGAGGCACGGAAGTTATGATCCGTCAGGAACTCTGAGTGAGAGAGAGAGAAAACCGAAATAGGAAGGTGGGAAGTCGAAAAGGAGAAGTCGGCCGATCGGAATGGCACAGCCTAAGACTGTGCAGCAACACCGTCTTCACCGTCCGGAACACCGACGTGCATCCGATCAAGCAAAGCCGCAACGTCGTGAGGGCCCGAACTGCCATTTGCGTATCCGTTGCCATTGGCACCGCCGGCTAGGCTGTTGTGTCCTAGGCTGCTGGCTCCGTCCGTAGCGGTGTCCTCGAGCTTGCGACTGAATCGTCGGCTCGTGCTGCGCTTCAAGGTCCCGTTGGGACCAGTGCCACCAGCAGCTGCGCCGTTTGTTGCGTTGAGCGCTTCTCTGAAGTCGTCGACACCAACTTGGCGGTCGCCAGGTCCATCGTTGCCCAGCGAACCGTCGGCAGTGTGGCTGGCGTGGAGCTTCCCGCGGGGCTGGTCAGCGAGCTGATGCTAGCCCGACGCTCCATGCGAGTGGGCTTGCGTTGACCGGGAGCAGACGCGTTGAATGCTGTATAGTCAAGTGGAAAGAGTCAGCAAAATACATCACCAATCCCGTTACTTCCCAGATCAAAACACCGCACTCACAGTCAGAAACAGCGCCAGCCACGTTCCAGTCACGGCCGAACCATGCCGCAAGAGACTTCTCATCAGCCTGGGCCGCGTTCTGGAGCTTAGTGCTCTTGGAGAGATCCGCAGCGACACTGCTGATGTTGACGAATGAAGATGACCGGACGTTCTCAGTGAATCCGCCAGTGGAGAAGCCAGCAGGGACCTTAGGGGCTGTGAAGACAGCAGATGCCTCAGGAACAGCAACAAGTGCCGACGTGGGATACTGTGGAAGGGACATCGCATTCAGTAACAGGCCATTTCAAGGAGGCGCAACGAACAACGCGACCAAGTCAGAAACTCACTGTCTTAGCGAGAGCCTCCAGGCTCGAAACCTCCCACGTCTTAGCAAGCTTGGCGAATGCCCGAGCAAGGACAGTGCGAGCCGCACCCTTGCGAGTAGGCTCCAGTCGCGAGTTGACGTTACGGTCCAAAGCGGCAAGCATGGGTACAAGTGCCAAAGTAGCGGGCACAGGAACACCGTCGATCAGAGCCTCGATGATGTCCGCAACCGCAGCGTAGTCGGTGGGCAAGGCCGCTGCGTCCGGGTTCGCCTGCAGACCGCGCGACTCATCCGTGTTGGTCGAGTCGACGGCAACAAGACCTTCGAGCGGGCTGTCACGAATCTGGGTGGGAACGAAGAGAGCCTTGGCGAGCAACAGAGTGTAGACACCTGCCGCGAAGCTGTGTGCGAGGCTGAGCGCGTCCGGATCACGCGAAGCACCGGCCTCGTTGGCACCAGCAAAGAGCGCCCCGGCACCAGTTACAGAAGGCTCGATCTCTTCCGTGACAAATGTCAACAGAGTCTGCTCAAACGTCAATCGGAGAGCCGGGTTGGGGAAAGCGAGCAAGGCAGCTGTCTGGTGGAAGACACCGGGGGAGATGCGGTTTCGGCTCGTAGCGCGGCCGAGGGTGCTGGCACGTTTGGATGCTGAGACGGGACTGATGCCCTGCTGTTGCTGCTTGTTGGCAGCCTTTATGACACCGATGAGGCAGGTGAGCAAGGCACGCATTGACTCGTCACGCTCGACGGGAGTGGTCGCCTTGGCAGGCTTGCGGGCGATGAGGCGAGCAGGGGGTGAAGCTGCGTCACCGTTACCGTTGGCAGACGCAGGCACCTGCAGAGCAACGAGACGCGCGCAGATCTCCTCAGCGATGTCCTGAATCTGGTCGGCGTAGTAGACGTGGGCGCCTAGGCTGCTGACGCTGTCCACGAGCGGTGCCAAGAGTGGGTCCTTGGTGTTGTAGTGGACGCGACGAACGATGAGACCGAGCAAGTTGTTCACCGTCTCGGCCGTGTTGAGACCAATGAGACTGTCGCTAGAGGTCAAAATGGAGGTGATCATGGCGATGAGGGTGCGGTGCTGAGTGGATTGCTCTCCGTCGCAGTTCTCGACAAGGTGCTCGACGAGGTGGGTGAGGACGACGAAGCGGTATTGCAGAGCAGACCAGTTGGAGAGGGATGAGCTGAGCCAGGCAGCCCACTCAACCTTGTCCCAGTATGAACCCGAGGTGCGAAGATTCGAGCCGGACTTGCGGCCATCGAGCCATGCGAGGGTTATCTCGACAGCAGTGAGTGCGCTCGAGGAGTCACCGTGGGCCATAACATTGCGCAGCGTGGACATGGCAGCCGACGCGATGTCCTCGGTGGTGGGACCCTTTTCTCCATCGACGTGGCCGGAGAGCGAAGGAGCGCGTCGGTTTTGAATTGGTTGTCTCTTCTGGCTGATGAATTCGGAGTATTGAGGCGAACCGCCGCTGCCGACCTTTGCAGATTCGGACTGAAGGAAGGGAAGGCTGATGCTGGGGCTGGGAAGAATGGAAGCGAGGAGGGCGGGGATGATTTGGCGGGCCTGTTCAGAGTGAGTCTTGCCGAAGAAAACGTCTGAGCTGACAGCACCAGACAGGGCACCAATAGCTATGAGTCGAATTCTGGAGTTAGAAAACAGAAGATGAGCAGCGGGTCAGTCTAATACTCTGAACCAACGAGAGAAGGGGTCGTGCGAACGTACCGGTTTGTGTCTTCTGAGTCACCGTCCCGCTCCTCGCACATGGCAGCGAAGGCACCAACGAGCTCAAGGTAGGTCTTGCCGACGTTAGCATCGACGCTAGATCCTGACGCCGGAGCAAAGGTAGCCAATGCGTAGAAGGTGGAAGCTGTCCGCGCCGAGATCTCTATGTCGCGCTTCGTGTTTCCGCCGGGGTTGTGGGTGGAGGCATCGAGAGCGATGGAGATGATCGACTGAGCGTGGGGGTTGAAGTAGTTGAGCTCGCGCTTGCATTCAGCGATGAGGTTCTTTGTGATGGCAAGGGTGAGCATGAGGCCACTAAAGGAGCCGAAAAAAAGGAAAGGAGAAAGGACAGGGGTGAGTAAATTTGACAGCGTGTATGCAGGGATGAAAGCAATCGATACGTACGCCTTTGCCTTGTCACGGTTAGGACCATTGGCTGACTTGAATGCCTTCGCCTCGAGGGTGGCTCGCTGAACAAGGAGATCTCCGACAATGGTGAGCTGTGTGGGCGCGTTGCTAGCAAAGTAGGCAAGTCGGCTGAGCTCGTTCCCGCTGGGTCGGTACTCGGGCGCGGTGGTAGCGATGGTCTTGGGTGGTGGGTAGCATGAGTTGAGGAGCTTCTTGGGGTCCTTGATAGCTTTTGCTTTTGGGATGCACATGTCGGGCGATGAGTGTAGAGGGGGAGAAAGGGTATTGAGGGGTATGAGTGGGCAGAGAGTAGATGTAGTAGGTGAATGTATGCGGGATCTGAGGAACGTGTTCGGCTTTTTTGGGAAGATCTTCTCGGGCGCTGGTTCGAACTGGGGAAGGGACCTGTGTCGGGGGCGCGCGCAGGGTGAAGCTTGGCTCAGATTATTCTCGTCGGCGGCAGCGTCGTCGTCGTCGAGGAGGAGGGGGAGGAGGTCAAGCGGTGGGGAAAGAGAGAAGCAGAGGGACACGGTCTGCAGAACCAGGAAGGAAAGGGTGGGGGGTCTTGAAATTGGTTGCGGAGTGAGGCAGGTGAGGTTTCGCGTGGAAGCAATCCACAACAACACCGACCTTCCACTTTTCCAGACTGGAGTCTGGAGAGAGTGCGGGGGAAGCCAATTTATAGTCGCAGATCGATCACCCGGGATGGAACAGGGATCACACATGCTTCAGGTTGGCAAAAATGGCAAGTGCTTGTGCAAAGAATCTACTGGTACAAGGAGCATGGAAAAGGGAAATGTTTCTTGATATGGGAAGTGAGAAGTCATCTCCTTGATGTCGAGGCCGCCGGTGCACTCCCTCCCGCCCTCGCCTCTTCCAGCCGCTGCATCACGCTCTCCATGTCCACCTTGGGCTCTTCGAACCGCTCGAATTCTTCGCCTTCTAGGTTCTTGGTGTATGCCGCCTGGATGCTCTCAAAGAGCTCCTCGAGTCGCACAAGTGCTTGCTGAAGAGCTGAGACCGCATTTGCTTTGTCTGTAGGCATGTCGAATTAAGGGCATTCCGAGAGAGATTGAGACAAGAAAATGTCAGCTCAAAGGTCTGATCAAAGCATGAGGTGGGGCACTCTGTCGAGGGCAACGTCTTCTGCCGAGAACGATGTCGAATGCGGCGCGGGGCTCAGTAGGAACAATTGTTGTAAAAAAATATTCGACATCCCCTCCTGCCAAAAATTGCGTATGGTAGGCGTTGGAGAGTCGCGATCCCTTTTTCTCTTCTTGGCCAGCGTGCGTGCATCCATCGTTTGGGATCGGGAAGGGGAGGTATGACACTCACCATACATTTGGACGCGAATGTGACACTTGAGCTCGGATGGATGGGGTAAGCTGTGAGGGAGAGGACGCATCATATCATCAGCATAAGGGCAGACTGTCGGGAAGATGCCTGGGTCATAAGCTCACCTGTATCCGCAGAATTCTACTAGAGGACTATGAGTAGCCAGAGCAAAGAAGACGAAGTGACCGCGGTCAGTAATGTTTTCGCCTCAGCACACCGCATACAGCAAGCAACATGGCCAACACCAACGACAAGGCCTGTAGCGCGAGGTCAATCCTCAGAAACGAAGAATTCCTGTGATTTATACCTCCATCACGAGTGATCCCAATGAATTGAGGCTCGTATCAGGGCAAATCGTATATGTGATATCTTCTTCGGAAGCCTGCGCGCGCGAGGTAACGCCGTGTGGTCCAGCCATGTTGCGAGCGACGAAAAAGGGAAACGTGGTACTCACTCCTTCATGAGCATGTACCGCAGCGAGTTTCCGAGTGTGTGATCCTCATCTGCGAGGCAGAAGGTGGCTGCGGACAGGTCTTCTGCGTATCCAGGCAGCTGTTGGTGAGGCGAGTGTCAGAATTGCGAGGTCTGGCCAGCTGTCAAGGGACACACCAGACTCACCAGGGTGACCTTGCCGCCGAGGGCCTGCACCCAGTCGATCGCGCCGCTATCTGTCATCGCCATCTTGGGCCAACTTCTCCTTGTAGATGTCTACAGGAAAGAAAGAGTCGAGTGAACCGTGCAAAAGGTTGGGTTGGAAGAACGAACACCCGAGAAGGAAGCAAGGAAGGTGAAAAAAAAAGGTGAGCATGGCAAACCTCGCAACACCGTGTCTCTCGATCTTGTTTTTGTGAGATCCGTGCACACGTCATTGCGCGCCTGCCGAGTGTAGCGCCAAAGTTTGGGATGTGGTGGTCCCTCCTCCTCGTCTCTCCCTTTCTCTCTTCCTCTCCTTCTCGCCCTCATCAACGCCTCCGTTCTTCTCATCTGTCTTCCTTACTGTGACGCTCTTCTTGGCTGCCACACCCCCGCAAGCGCTCACTCTCACCCACACCCCCATCAGCACCGAGTTGCGCTGCCATCCTCAACACTAGATACATTGTCTGTGAGTGGTGTGTCCCGTGCACGTTCGATAAGCAGATCGATCGTGCCCAGCTCTGCACATTCATCACTCTGGACTGCGCGCTGACTCTATCTTTCCACCCACCAGACTGCAAAGAATAGCATCAAATGTTCACCCGCACCGCCCTCTCCCGCGCTCTGCCCCGAGCGGCAGTAGCAACCCCAACAACCACAACATCCCGTAACCTGACCCGTCTCGCCGCGTCCGCCTCCGTGACCAGGCCAGGATCTTACATCGCGAAGGCGCACCTCTCCACCTCCACATCCACCGGCGGCGCCATCAAGGCCGCTGCTAGTTCTATCGCTAATGCGGTCAGCGGTGCGGTGGACGGGGCAACTTCTGCGGTAACTGAGTTCGATCCGCATGCAGTCACGGCTATGGACAAGCAGGAGCCCCCAGCACCTGGTGCGGACTTCAACGTAGTCATCGTCGGCGCGTGAGTTATTTTCCGTTCGAAATGTTACCTCAGCTGTCGATGTCATCATGCTGATGTCCCCCTTCCTTACCTGCGCGCGCGCGATCCATATATGCGTTGCGTAGTGGAAACATCAACGTGAGTCTTGCCGATCTTGACAGCTCCATCGCATTGAGGCCTTGTCTGACTGGAAACCCCTTGCTCTTCACAGTTCGGTAAGAACATATAAAGGAATCAGGCATGCCGCAATGCGGTGCGCTGAGAAGAAGTAGCGAGCCCACCTCTTACCCTGACCCCCTTTGTTTCCAACGCAGGCTCGGACGAAGGCCCATGGAACCACAGTTTCCGTCTCGAGCAGTGAGCAAGCAATCTTTTCCAGCACACAGGCGCGTCACATTTTCAATTACATCTTACTCTGCCCAATTTCCCCTTCCTTCTCTCAACAGCAAACTCGGTCCTCGTCTCAAAGTCGTGGCTCTTATCGACCCTTCGGCCGCTCGAGCCAACAGCGTTCTCTCTGTCAAGCGCAACTCCTTCGTACTGAGCGCATACAAGGATACCATCGTTTACCCCAACATCGAGGCATACGTACAGAACATGGACCCTGCCAAGAAGCCCCAGTACGTTTTCCTCCTCTCTCTTGAATATGCCTGCGCCTCCGTACTGAACGTACCCTGTCCTCTTTTCTAGCGCCATCTGGGTCGGCTCTCCACCCGCCTTCCGCGGTCAAGAGCGCGAAGGTCGTGATTTGGAGAAGAAGCTGATCGAGTACTTCCCCGAGGTCGGCTTCTTCATCGAGAAGCCCGTCAGCACTGGTCCAGTTGAGGAGGCCTTCTCCATCTCGGACAGGCTCAAGAAGGCGAATGCGCCTGTGTCGGTCGGATACATGCTTCGATACTTGAAGGTTGTGCAGAAGATGAAGTGAGTCTTCACCTGCGTGATCTGGGAGCCGCTTAAATGCGGTTTGATGTGCTCGAGCTAACATGCCTCTGTGGTCTTGCACTTGATCAGGCAGATATTGGAGGAGAACAACCTGAAGGTCATGGCTACCAACGCGCGTTACATTATGGCATAGTAGGTAGAACGCGACGCGTCTTTCGACCCACTGTGATGCTGACCGAACGTTTGGGCCTGCTCCGCAGCGAACACACTGCAAAGCTCGACTGGTGGGACAAGAGCCAGACTTGCGGACGTGAGTAGCTGGGGACGACGACGACGTTTGCTTACCTCTTCGGGCGTATAGCTGACTTTTGGATTCATCACGACGCATTTCGCAGCCATCGTTGAGCAAGCTACCCACTTCTGTACGTGTTCTGCCGACTGAAGATCTTTCACCGCCGGCTTCTCCGACTGACCATACTCTATTTCCACACAACAGGCGACTTGTCGCGTTACTTTGGTGGTGAAGTCGACCTTTCGACCGTGATGGCGCACTCGCTCGAGCACTTTGAGCCAGCAGGCAAGCTCTCGAAGATCCCCGTCGATGAGAACAAGATTGCACCCGAGCAGCGTATCCCGCGCGTGACCTGTGCGACGTGGAAGTACGAGAGTGGTGCGGTGGGCAGCTTGACGCACGCGGTTGCATTGCAAGGGTTCAACTACTCGACTGAGTTGGATGTATATGCGGATGGGTACCAGCTCCGACTTGTGGACCCTTACAATGCGCCTGTGTTGTACTTCCGACGACCTGGTGATGACCACGAGGAGGTTGTACGATACTCGAACGACGACCCTTTCTTCTCTGAGGTGGTGAGTTTTCTGTGTGGGATGAGGGAGGAACTTGTTATGCATTCTGATGTGCTGACCATGTCCCCCTTCCCCTTCTCCAGGCCAACCTCATAGATGTGATCGAGAACGGACAGGGTGCGGCTCCCATCTTGAGCACGTACGAGGACGCCACGAAGACGTACGCGTTGACATGGGCGATCCGAGAGGCTTCGGAGCGCAGCGCCAAGAAGCCTGAGTAAAAAGCCTTCCGACGATATTCATTCGGACCAAGAATACCTCTTTTATCCACATTTAGGGGACTATTCACACCCTTCATAGAACCGGTAGCAAACTTCGCCCCTCGCCCCCCTCTGGCTCTCCTGGGCCCGGAGGCCAGCATGCGAAGCACCTTCGAAGATCTCATATCTCTAAACGTCAAGAACTCCATCAATTTTTTTCTCCACGTAGCCCGCCGCACAGTAATTACTCCTTCACACGCGCTCCCTTGATTCGCTCTGGTCCCTTCAACGAACTGGGACTTTTTCGAACGTCGACCCTTATCTTCACTCGCTATCGTCCGTCTGTTGGGTCGGCGCCTCCCTCTTCTCCTTTCTCCCCTCCCCTCCCCGGTGTCAGGTGTCAGGTCCAAGTCACGCCGTTTCTCGCTCGTTCATCCAAATGTTTTTCTCTTCTCTATTCTCACTCTCCGCCTTGTTCATTCACCAAATCAGACATCCTTCCCATTCATTGATTGACCTCGATGGGGTGTGAGGAAGCTGTCGTTGAGGGAATGCCGGGCTGTAACGCCGGGTGGGACTACTTCTTGAGCCGCCAGCCGCCAGTGCTGGAATCTTCATCAGCGCATCTCCAATTGAGCTCACGCGAGTCAAGTATTGAGAGAGGTCACCGCTGCCAACTGCCCCGCCTGTCTGTAGTCTGTGGTCTGTACGCTGGCTTTGTGGACTGTGTCGCGTTCTATAGCTGATGCTGTACTGATGCTGCACCTTGTCCCGTGTCTCCTAATAAGTGCCGGCCGGAAAGCCGAATGGTCTGATCTTGAGCTGCATACACTTCGACTGCAAACCAGTCCCGCAAGTCCACTCACTCACAAGCTCCTCAACTAATTACTTCTGCCATACTAATCGACCTTCTCTTTCTTCACCTTCCTCCCGTCTCTCACTCTCTCCTTCTGTCAAGCTCACTCTCCTACTTTCGCCGCCCTGTCAAGATCTTCCCCGCGCGACGATCTCATCTTGCCAATCAGGAACAGCATTTTGGATCTTCCCTCATCTCATCTTCACCCCCACTCGACACTCTTTTGCTCGCCCTCGGTCTTCTCTTCAGGCGGCAGACAAGTCCAACACTCGTTCCACACCCACACTCTCTCTAACGGCCCTACCCTTTCTCGGCCAGGACTCAAGTAGCTCGTGCACGAGACAATCTTTCTTCTCAGCGCGCGCCCCAGCTCAGCTCCCAGGACCTTTTCCCTTCGCCATCTTTTTCTGGTTTCGTTCGGCTCTCATTCAGACAGAGACGGACTCTCTCTCTCTATCGCTACCGGCTATCAAATTTGGCCAGCTGCTCGCATTCCAGGTTGCGGACTCGCTGATTAGCATAAAGGAGGACGGCTTACTTCTTTTTAACCAACCTTTCCTGTCCGCCGCGGATACACTCCACCCCCGGCTCTCCTACCCAAGCTCCACCTTTCTTCGGCTTCATCAAAATCAACCTCTTTCCCATTACCCATTTCCGCTCGCACTCGGCATCCCCTTCCTTCGCCCTCTCTCGCCCTTCAAAACCTCTTTCCTCGATCCACCCCTCCCTCCAGGAACCAGACACCTAAACACTTCAACATTTTCAAGGAAAATGCGCTCTCCACTCTCCTTGACTGCGGCAACCTGCGCGGCCCTCCTTGTTCTCCTCAGCCCAGACACCGTCGAGGCATTACAGAAGGTCCTCGTCTACACAGGCATCGGACCCGACGGCTACTCACATCCCTCCATCCCGACTGCTCGGCAAGCCATCAAGCACTGGGGTCAGCAGAAGGATGCGTTTGATTCCATCTTGGTCGACGATTCTTCCAAGTTTGAGAAGAGGGACTGGTTGATGCAGTTTGATGCGGTGGTCTTTGTTAGCACGGCGGGGACGGCACTTACGCCTAGAGGTGTTAAGCAGTTCAGGAGGTGAGTTCCACTCGGAAAGGAAGCAACGGTGGTGCATGCGTTGCTGAACACTTTTCTCTCCTTCTCTCTTCAGATACATCAAGGCAGGAGGAGGCTTCATGGGCGTCCACGAAGCGACCGATTGTCTTTACAACGTACCTTGGTACCGAACTCTCATCGGCACTACCTTCAACTACCACCGCAACGACAGCAATTTACTGTCGACGTGCACCACCACTCTCACCCCAGCGTCAAGCATCTTTCCAAGAAGTGGATCATCACCGACGAGATTTACAATTTCAACATAGACCCTCGCAAATTCGGGAATACCGTCGTTCTCTCCGCCGACGAGAGCACATACGACGATGGTGTCGAGACGAAGGAGCAACGGGCGTCCGAACAGGGCGACCCTCATCCGCTTGCATGGTACCGTGAAGGAAATCTCCTCACCGGCTCAGAGGCGCACCCCGACCATGACGACGACGACGACGATGGTAATAGTCGTCACAAGCGTTCTCCAGCGGTTGCGAACAGCACACGAAGTGTCAGTCCTAGACGGCGGCATCACCATCACGGCCACAAGCGTTCCTTGGGCAGCAACCATCACGGTTACAGCATTATGGAGCTAGCCCGTCGAGCCGATGATAACGAAGACGAAGACGGAGGTGACGATCCCAATGATGATGGGACCAGCGTTGGGGGTAATGACGCTGTACCCGACAGCACGATCAACTACGCTGAATCGACTGGGCCCGGTCGGTCATTCTACACCGGCCTCGGGCATGGCGATAACATGTGGAACGACGACGACTTCATGCAGCATGTCGGTGGAGCTATTCAGTGGCTTCTCGCTTCGCCCTCCATCTCCAGTAATGCCGACAACGACGAGTTGCCAGGATCGGCTTACCTCGGTCCTCCAGTGGCTGACGGCAGTGGTTCTGGCTCCGATGGGAGTGGGTATGGAAGTGGGAGTGGCAGTGGTGTTGGACCTGGCTTTACGGGGAGTGTAGGTTTCAATGGAAGTGCTGCGGCGGCGTCTAATAATCAGCTCGGTGGCGGTGCTTCAGCAGCGCTTGCGAGCCCTTCCTTTTTGGGAAGCTTGGGAGCTGCAACGCTGGCTCTTTTCGCTGGGTCGTCGTTCTTTGGACTTTGAAACTGCGCCGGCTTTCGAACGAAACACCCCTTGCGGACACTCGGCCCCACCTTTTTTCTTCTCCAGCACTCTCACAATTGGGCTTTATGGACACCCTGTCGAGGTCTCGACAAACACGGTCAATTGAGATCGCAAGGCATGGACCCATTCTCTGTCCGCTTATCACCATCTTCCCAGCTCGCAAAAAAACCCATCGCCGTGCTTTTCTCTCTCTCCCTCTCTCCGACGCACACAAAACAGGACAATTTCGAATCTGGATCGGGCACGTCCTCATCTCTTTGATTGAGGACGAGCCTTCCACCCCCGAAACGTACCGATTCTCTAGAGGTGAAGGGCTTCCCGCCTTTCCCTTCCTCTCTGTCGTGGGTCCGCAGTCAACCTCTCCGGGTCGGGTTGGGCCAGGCCGCCTACAACCCCCCTCAACAGGTTTTTTGGGGGATCTCGACAGAATTTGCTCTTTTTCGGGACTGAACCATCACCTCAAAGCACGTTGTCCTCCTCTCTCTCTCTCTCTCGGTTCCTCTGCAACACATCGGCAAACAGGGAATCCTCTTCAAGAAACCCTCTCCCCTCTGAACTCCACTCCGCTCCGACTTCTCGAACTTTCTCGTCAACCTCCACGGCCAGGGCAAGCTGCGCTGCTCGAACCCGAGGCAGAGTCATCTCCCCAAAAGAACGAACAACTCACCCTCCTCCGAGAGAGAAAAGGGGAAAACACATACACACACACACACACTGTATCTCTTCGCCCTCCTTTCCCGCCCTACCCCACTCTCTCTTTCGGAGTTGGTTTCCCCCGGGGGACGAGCACGTATTGTAGCAACAAAAAGCAAGATGTTGCCCCTTCTCTCTCTCTCAGACACATACACACACACTCTCTTCTCCTCCCTCTACCCGCGTGGACTCTTCCTTTTGCCTGTTCCTTCCGTACCTTTAGTCTTAGCTGCACCTCCTCAACTTCCAATTGAAGCGGGTTGTTTTCCTCTTTCCTCGATTGGTCATGATCGCGGCGTCCATCTGCCTCTGTTGAGAGCCCCCGCCCACAATCTCTTCCTCAACACCATCTTCGCAACCTTCACTCTCATCGAGAAGTGTATGGGCCATGGGCAAAGTAGAATGGGAGAAGCAAAGACCTTTGATTTTTTCGAACATTTGTTAGGGGAACAAGAACACTACTGAGACAAAAGGGGTGGTGGCACACGGGGGAGAAGTACAATGTTCGAAGGGTGAACATAGAAGCGTGGGTTTGGGGAAGGGGGTGGGGGAGAGGGGGCGACGGGAAGGCCAGGGGCGGGAGTCGAGAGCCGAAGCTCGATTTTTCCTTTCAGGAGCGGGAAGGCGTCGGACTGAAAAGGCGAGGATTTGTGGGGGGACTGACTCCCTAGTGGGTACTTTGGCCGCCTTCGCGAGTGCTGAAGGGAATGGGGATGAGGTGGTGGGAGTTGGGAGTTGAGTCGTGTTTCGTAAGGGTGTTGGTGTGATCGTGAAAGGGCTTGGGAGGATTGAAGGGTTGGTACACGTTGAGAGGAAAACAAAGAAAAAAGGTCGTGAAGGCTGAGAACTTGAAGAGATGCTTGCGAGAAGGTGATTACTTGGGGTGGGTTGGGTTCGTTGTAGATGCCTCCGGGGCAAATGACTTTGAGAAATTAGGTTGCAATGGAGGCAGATGCAGTAGTGCTGAGTGTATCTTCGTTGTTTGTAGTAGTGGCGCGTGACTTCTTGGTTCCCTTCTTGGTAGTTCCATCCTTGTTGGAGGCCTTCTTCTTCTTCTTCTTGAGCTCGCCGTCCTCCTCCATAGCCAAGCGCTCGCGCTCGGCCATGATCTGAGCAAGGATCTCGTTGGGCACCTTCTCTTCCCAGACTCTGTGCTCGACGTTCTTGACGGTGCGAGTCACGCTCCGGGCGTGCTCCTGAGCCGCAGCGAGGGTAGGCTCGTAGCCGACATCGAGGATCTTGGTGAGCATCTCCTCGTTGCGGATGAGCCAGTAAGGCGGGGGCAGGGTGCGAGAGTAGGACTCGGACTCGGCGACGAGGGCCCGGCAACGAGTGGAGGGCGTCTCGAGGTCGTCACGGATGTCCTTGACCAAGGTGCCATGCTGGATGACATCCTTCTTCTCGGCGT
Source organism: Tilletia indica (assembly GCA_001689995.1). NCBI lineage: Eukaryota > Fungi > Basidiomycota > Exobasidiomycetes > Tilletiales > Tilletiaceae > Tilletia > Tilletia indica. The sequence continues at coordinate 232,615 of MAPW01000032.1, read as the reverse complement.
GGAGACGGGCGATACCCGGCTGGAGGCACATGACGAGGTAGAGGATGTTCTCCATGGACTCGAGGACGTCGAGTTGGACGTTGGGCTCCTCGTTGTCGTCGGCCTCGGAACAGACTCTGACCTTCCAGACCCACTCGGAATCGAGTTTGTAGGAGACGTCCTTCTTCTTGGTGACATGACGCTTCTTGTCGGCCTCATCGCGACCACTGCGCATGAAGTCGACGAACCTGAGTAATAGAAATGATGCGAAACGGTGAGTATGGTAGACCAAAGGAAGAGGAGGAGACCCAAGGCACAAACTCACTTCTTGGGGATTCTCAGGTAGAGAGAACCGTCCTCGGTGAATGCACCGGCGGGAGCATTACGCTTGAGAACGTAGAGCTCGGTGCGGTTGGCGTCCGTAGGGACCCATCCGTTGCTCTCGAGCTTCTGACGCTGCTCGAGGATCCAAGGGCGGGCTCGTTCCCAGGCCTCGCGGGTCCAGGGCTTGGTGACGTGGTCGAGATGGACGACGTTGTGCGCGGCCTCGAGGGTGGATTCGGTGGAGTCGAACCAAACGCCGCCGAGGTTGGCCGCAGCCGGAGCTACCTCGGCAGCGTTCTTGCTTACAGTCTTCTTGGGCATCTTGTGTGAATGTGTGGTGGGGTTGGGTTGGGTTGGTGGGAGCTGGGTGTGGGTTTGGGATGTGGGTTAAGCTACAATGAAGTAGTGAGGAGAGAGAAGAGGGAAAAGGATGGTGAAGATGAGCTGGTGCCTTTATAAGGACTTCTGTAGAGGTGGGACAGGGAGAGAGAGAGAGGAGAGAGATGGTCAATGCGCACAGCTGAAGGAGATGGTCATGTGGTCAGCTCCCAAGGCAGGAGAGCTTGTCTCAATCCCAGCCGGCCGCCCATCTCCAAATGTTTGTATGGATAGGGTTTGAGATCTGTTGCGTTATCTGGCATCTCATCCATGCCGCTTGTTGCCTTTTGCCCTTGCCCTTCGCTGCTGTGCTGTACTGCCCTGCCTTGGAAAGGGGAAAGTTTACAGAAAGAAAGAGAGAACAGTGAGCGAGAGAGCAGAGACGATTTGGGAGAGTCACATCGTTAGCGTAAGTGTGTCTGCATCTGGTTAGCATAATTTGTCCACGCATTTGGAAAGCAGAGAGGAGAAGCAGGGGCAAGATGAGAGAGAAACCTTGGGGATGGAGAAGAGAATTGAGGCAGAGATGATGGTCACGCGGGTGAGCGCCTGAGCGGGTGGAACCATAATCCTGGATGCGCTTGCTGGGTTTCATCTTCAGATCCAGCAACAACGAAATCGCGGACGGCGCAACACCTCCTTCTGTGCGGGCTGAGCGCTGAGGCGCTTGAGGTCATGTGGTCACTCTCCCAGCTTCAACAAGGCCAAGCAACCCCAGACGAGCGGCAAGATTTCGTCGTTATCGTGATATCGTCCCGTACACAGAGTCCAACACTTCAGGCTCAGATTTTTACGCTGGAACCTTCAGCAAGAGAGAGACGACCGCTTTGCCGCTGCGCCGCCTGCCAGCAAACCTTGCTCTGTGTTACCTTTTCTGCGTTTGCCAAACCCAATCTCTTTTTTGTCCTTGATGCTGGGTTCGATCATCGATGCTGGGAGGCAGCTGGAGAGAGTTCAACGTTCAAGATTCTTCAGAGCAACACTTTTTCCTTAGCACGATCCCGATAAGGCAGAACGGGGTCCAGCGCCGAGCTGAACTGCTGCAAAAGTTTGATGTGGTGATGTGAGCGCAGAGAGTGGCTGGGTGCCGGCAGATGCAGCTGGGCGGCCCGTGTGAGGAAGGCAAGGCAGGGCAAGGCAGGGCAACCAGTGGCAGTGCAATAAGGGCGAGTTGTTGAAGCAGCAGCAGTGTTGGCCTTGAGGAATCCGGGTGCAGAGAGCTGGGCGGAACTCATGAGGCAAGGCAGCAGGCAGGGTCGTTGCCCAACGAGTGAGTGGTCCGTTCGCTGCGCCAGTAGTCCTTGGAAACCAGCGGTGTTGCTCTACTGGGGCCCCGCGATACCGCCGCAACACCTTCACGTCCAACGGAGCCAAGTTTTTGCGGGGTAAAGACGAGTAATTTTGAACAGTGCAACTTTTGGGGAAAGCGCTTTTGGCCCATAACTCACGTGGCTTGTTGGATCGGAAAGCACAAGCCACGCAAGCTTCGAAGCCCCCAGCAGCATGCGTGCGAGGTCCTTTCCAGCTTCACTCATCTCAGCACTCCTCACAATCTCAAGGTCGACAGCGGAACAGAATCAGGAGCCCTATAGAAACTGAAAGCCAGCCATGTCGCGCAGATACGATCAACGCACCACCACCTTCAGTCCCGAGGGGCGTCTCTACCAGGTGAGCCCTTTCCCGCAGTCCAAGCCCGACCTGCAGCTCATTGTTCACGCAGCTGACACTCTCCATGTGCTTCTCCTTCTGATTCCCCCAGGTAGAGTATGCCATGGAGGCCATCTCCAGCGCAGGCACTACCCTCGGCATCTTAGCAAAGGATGGTGTCGTATTGGCAGCAGAGAAGAAGGTCACCAGCAAATTGCTCGAGCAGGCCACTTCTAGTGAGAAGATCTTTGCACTCAGCGGGTACGTCCTTTTTCCCATCACTTGCGCACACACAACACGCCCTTCCAAGCCGCAGTCTGATTTCTCTGCCCCCCTCTCTTTCCTCGCAGGAACGTCATCGCCGGCGTCGCCGGTATCACAGCCGACGCCAACTCGCTCGTAAACTACGCCCGAAACGCAGCACAGAAACATCTTATCTCCTATGACGACGAAATGCCCGTCGAACAACTCGTCCAGCGTCTCTGCGATCTCAAGCAAGGTTACACCCAATACGGTGGTCTGCGTCCCTTTGGTGTCTCCTTCCTCTACGCGGGGCACGACCCTCATCACGAGTTCCAGCTCTACCACTCCGACCCTTCGGGCAATTACTCGGTTGGAAGGCTACCTGTGTCGGAAGTAATAACGGGACGGCGACCAGTTTGTTGAAGCAGGACTACAAGGAGGATATCACGTTGCAGGATGCGATGGCGCTGGCGCTCAAGGTGCTCAGCAAGACTATGGACAGTACCAGTCTGGACAGCGAGAAGTGTGAGTGTTTCTTGCCTCGCCGATCTGAGATTGGGGGACTAAATGCTGACAATCTACGTCGACGGTAACAGTGGAGTTCGCAACGATCTCTCTCGACGAGCGGGGTGAGGTCACAGGGAGGATCTTCAAGCCAGATGAGATCAGCCGCGTTCTGCAAAAGCACGGTCTTTCCTCTGCACCAGCAGCGGATGGGACGGCAACACCAGCGGCGGGGACAACAGGAACAGCAGCTATGGCAGTGGATGCATAGTTCTTCTCCTAATCTTTTCCTCTCTCTCTCTCATTCTCTTTGTTCCATATACAAACACAGCGGCATGTATCAAATGGTCGTTCTCACACTTTGTGGTTGGCATGATTTGCGTGGCCGATGTACAACAAGCCAGTTTCTCAGCCGAGTGATATTGTTAAGTCTGCCAGGAAAAGCTGGACTACATATACGCGTTTCGAAGGAAGGACACAATGCATTGCATTCAGTCAGCAGAGCGCAGTAGAATGTCCCCCCCCAAGAAAATCCGGAGTAAAAAGAAGAGTGAAGAAGGGAGGAAAGGCGCCGCTATCTCCTCATAGGACTCGCACTTCTTCGATCCGCCCCATTCTCATACCTCCCACCAGCAGCACCAGACCTCCAATCTGCCCCACTAGAAGGACCCGACCTCCAATCCGAAGCACGCGCCACGACTTCCTCCCCCTGTTCCATCGCCAATCTCTCCTTCCACCCTCCTCCCCCACCACCACCACCACCGGAAGAAGGAGCAGCAGCGATCGCCATGGCCGGGTTCCGTTTCCTCTCGCGCAACTCTACGGCGAGCTGATGTTGGAGTTCTTTGAGGAGGGAGGAGGAAGGGTAGCGGAGGTGCATAAAGTTGCAGAAGCCGCCTCTGTTGCATTCGTTTGTTTCGTTTTGGCGGCAGCAGGCTTCTCGGAAGTCTGTGACGGGGGAGAGCTCGGCGAACAGGGGTAATTCTGTCAAAGGAGAAAAGGGGGTTGAGTCAGTGCCTGCGTACTTTTGGGGCTGGGGAAGGGGGAAATACGTACTGTTGTACCACCGATCATTGAGCGAGTTGACCGCCCTCTGCGCCTGTTCCTCCCACTCATACCTCGCATACACATTCCCAATCAAATGATCCCCACATTATCACACACATGCATCTCAATCAGATCCCCGTACTTGATCAACTCCGCGAAGAAGTCCTCGTAGAACTCGTCGAACTGGGCTTGGAGCTGGACGTCGGAGAGGGTGCAGTTGGGGTCGGCGTGGCGGGGGTTTTGGTACACGTTGGATACTAAGATGGTTTGGGAGAAGGCGGGTTTGGTGTGTTTGCGGGAACAGCGGTCGCCATGTCTGCATGCTCCGATCTGTGGGAAATCATAAGGTGGAATGCGCGCGCGCGCCAGACGAGAGAGGAAAGAGGACAGTTGTCTTAGTCAGTAACTTTTATTTTGCGGGCAGTGAGGGGAAGAGAGAGAGCTTTGCCACACGCGTAAAAGTGCTTACCTTGCTGTAGAAAGAGCAGTTGACCTTGTCTGCCTCGGTTCCGTAGATCGAGGCGAGTCGATGAGCTCCGTGAGATGGCATCGTTGGAAGAAAGTGCGGATGATGGGGGGGGAGAATCTAGCTAGAAACGGATGCGCGCGCAGCTTTCTTGAGAGTCACTTCTAGGGCGACTTGCGTTTGGTTGGGCAGCGTCCGGATGCGAAGGTGGTGGCAGAGATCCAGCAACGAACGCGAGCATCTTCTGGCGCCTTCTTGGATTTTGGAAGGTGGTGGTGAGAGAGGATCACGTGATGAAAGCGCGCCACGCGACAAAAAAAGACGCGTCGAGATCAACACAGCTCGCGTGGCAGAGACCAACACTTCGAAATTGGTTACCACCATCAGCAGCAGCAGCAGCAAGCAAGCAAATCCAGAACACAGCAGCTTAGATACATCCATCCCTCTCATCAAGACTACCGTGAGAGAGTGCGCGCGATTCTCGTTCAGCACTCGTACCAGCAGCACCCGACCATGATCGACCCCGCTGACCTAAAGTGAGTCAAGACAAACCCCCCCTCTAAATGCCAAACATGACAGGCTACTGATCTCTTCTTCTCCCATCTACCTTCTTCACGAACTGCCTCAGAGCATACCTCGCCGAGGTCAAGCAAAGAATTTCACCACGGGACCATATTGACCGATTGGAGAACGTGGATGCTGCCATCACGAATTACCGCAAGGATCAAGATCAGGAAGCCTTTGATGCTAATAGCGAACTGCGAGGTAAGTCTCCTTCGCGAGCGCATTTCGTCTCTCGTTTCGTATACTTATGTACTCTATTTGGCACCCCCTGTGAACAGATTTGACCAACAAATTGACGAACCTCCGCGCCGAATGCTCACGCTCCCACTTGGACTGGATACCGCATGACGAGCACGTAGCGCGTATCCACGAGCTCGAGCGGGAACAGGCTGAGTGGTCGAAGAAGTTGGGTTCCGATGAGGCGAAGCTGAGACAGGTTGAGGAGGAATTGAGGGAGGCTAAGGAGCAGTGTGCGATGTGGGAGGCTGTCCAGGTTGAGGATGAGGTCGAGTTTACTGGTGATGCGTGAGTTTTTTCATCTCTTTGACCCCTCGGCTTCTGGTTGAGAATGTTCGCCTCTGATGAACATTCGCTTTCTCTCCAGTCTGGCCCTGCGCTTCTTCCGGAATCTCGGCTTCGTACCGTCCTACGCCCTGGACCCGACCCAAACCAAACCGGCCAAGTCTGCCTCCAAGAATGGCAAAGCGTCCACAGCGCCAGGATCTGCGTCGTCTTCCTTCAATTGTATCTTGGTGCGGTCCGAGTCCACGGGGCGGGCGACGTTATTCGATGTCTCGGCTGAGGGGAGGAAGAGGAAGGGGTGGGCTGAGAGTGAGCTTTCCGAGGCGTTGTGGCAGGCTGCGCGGTGATCCTGGGGCTCCCCCCATTCTCCGGACTGTATTGTACCATTATTTCTAATTTGCAGATCTTTATTCCTGCATTGTCAATTCCACTCTCCTAGCGCGGGCACTCAGGCCAGGGGAGGGGAGGTGCAAGAGAGGTTTCTTTCAAGAGCAGTGCTATGTATGGGCTGGGACGGAACCCGGGCAAGAGCCGGTGCGTGGAATGGTGGCTATGTACAGTCGAAGCAGAAGCAGAGAGAAGAGTGCTGGAAGAGATAATGTGGTAATGTGCAGGGAAGCACGCGTATGTGCAAGCTTGTCGGGGAGTGATGGTGACGCATGTAAGGCCGAATGAGGTGAGGAAAGGATCTGAATTTGGAGCATGCCTTTGTGGGGGATTTGTTTTCGTATGATCAAGGGACTCATGCTCCGGCCGTGCCTGATGCTCCGCCAGCAGTCTCCGGATTGGTCGCTTCGTAGCGAGCCTTGCTAGCCGCGAAGAGTTCTTCTTGTCGTCTGATCAGCTCTTCTTGGGTCATACCGCTTGACTCCATCCGCGTACTCTTCTTCTCTCGATCCTGCGAAAAGGAGTCATAGAGGATCAGCACATGGGCTTAAGAAGCATTTTAAGCTGAAGTTTCTTCGACTCACCTTGACCAGCTTCTTGTGATCTTGCAGTACGTCCTGCACGTCCTTGATGAACACTTTGAACCCCAAATCATTCAAAGCCTGAACAACATGCTCGGGCGCGATCGTCTTCTTGGCCCCGCGTTCGCAGATGTCGTTGGACTCGGAGGAGATGAGGTTGATGAACTCGAGACAACAGTCGAGCAGGATATCCCTGGTCTCCTTGGAGCAGGTGATGTCCTCGGGCAGGGACTCCGAGATGATCTTGAAGACGGTCGCTTTGGGCAGGGAGAGATCGTCTTCGCCGAACCCTTCGCGACCGCCGTTGGAGCCCTCGTCGTCTGACATGCGAGGACTCCTCTTTGTTCAGAGGGGACGTACGCCGGGTCGGATAGAGGGAACGAACCTCTATACCGAGAAGAAAGGGTGTTGCTCAGACGCGTCGCGTCGCGTCCGAATTCCGTGTTTCGGTGTATGGATTGTGTGTGGTCACGTGTCGAATTGTTTTGAGAGGGGGAAGGTGAGCGGGTGGAAAACGGGCGAGGGAGGGGGGCCAGAGAGAGACGGAAGGTTGGGGGTTGGGATTTTGGGCTTTTTATTTGATCCTGGCGGCGGATGGGAAACAGCAAAACAACGCACATTACAAAATGCGTCACACACGTTGTAATGGCGGCGTCTTATCTTCTCTCTCCCTCACTCGCGCTCAAGCCACCCACGAATGAATGCGAAAAAGAAGGAACGCTTGTCGAGATTCTTGTCGAGGTGGATTGTGTGTGAGATCGAGAGTCTCTATAACGGTGGGTCACTATGAGTGATCAAGATCACCAGGTTGTGATCACAACCTCTGGTGACCCAACTCCGTGAGGACACCTACCACCTCCTCATCCTTATACCGCTCATGAGCTATCACATGTCCAGTAAGTAGGATACAAACGCGTCTTTGGGCTTGCAAAGCTACCCCTTGCTTCGTACTGAACGCTCTTTCTCCCTCTCTCCTTGCTAACCGTGCTCTTCTCCCTCTCACCTGCTCTCCCTGCTCACGCTCATTTTCTCTTCTTGTTCCCGTTTTCTTCTTCTTTCTCGTTCCTTCTTCACAGCTGCGCCACTGCGCGCGTACTACGGCACGGGTGCGTTGTCTTATGGTGCTGCTGTTGCTGATTGCTCCTCAACTGACACCTGCTTTCACCGTCTTCCTTTTCTTCCTTCTCACACCTTCTTCCTTTTGCTTCCTTCCCTTCCTTACTTTCTTTGCTCTCTCTCTCCTTTCAGAACACAGAATCAGATGACTCTCTCGCGCGCTCGTGTGGTGGGGTGGTGCCTTCGGCGGTGCGGTGCGCGGTGCTGGGTTTGGGCTTGGGTTTGGGTGCGGTGGGTTGGGATGGGGTTGTGTTGGCGACTTGGCATGCGGCCCGGCCCGCTTCTTCTCCCGCCATCTCCACCCACCCACCATGCACCAACGATCAACCAGCTGGCAGCGATACACCGAACAAGAGCGGGAGGAGAAGACAGACATGCCGAATCATGTTCTCTCTCTCTCTCACTCTTGTTCCTGGTGCTTGTCAATGCCAGCTGAGTTGCACTCTTCGCCAGCACTCTTTGCTTCCGCACCAATCCAAACTCCTCATTCCCTCGACGCACATCCCTGCAATCAGGAACAGTTCATGACAGTTGATAATGTGTGATGTGATATGTGTGATATTGAGAATACAAAGAAAGAACAGAGGGACTACGTCAAGCATGATACCGTAGCACTATAAAGATCATCTGCGTTTTTCTGGCACCAATCCACCGACCGCTTCATGGCCACCCGAGCGTTTTCAAGCGCCTGCGCCGCTTGCGCCTCTGTGATGCGTTTGGCATGTGCAAGGAGCTTGACCTTTGCATATATCTTGTTGCGCTGTGAGAAGAATTTCCGACTCTTAACATCTTTTCTCCATTTGTGCTGCCATCTATCCTCCAACTCCCGCACTGCCGGTCCCTGGTTGATCCCCCGCTCGTACTCCTGCCACACGTGTACTATACTCGTTAATACGCGGCTCTGCTGGAAAACTGGCATAGTCTCTTCCTCCGCTGCTGCTGCGGCTGCTGCTGCTGCTCCTCGTAGAGGCAGAGCAAATGCTGGCGACGACTGAGATGCCGATGGGGGACCGGGGGAGAAGGAGAACGAGGAAGGGAGGGGCATGCTGCTGGTGCTGTTGGTGGTCTGGCTCTGACTGGTGCTGCTGAAGGTTTCGCTTTCGTCCCCGTCGGTGTTGATGGAAAGGTTGTCTAGATTCGGAAGGCAAGGTTATTCGTATCAGGACTATCAGCTTAGGAACTCTGGCTGCTCGCGCCTTCTTATTTCGAACCTGCATACACACCCTCCCGCTGCTATGACATATCATACACGATGAGAAGAGCAGAGTAGAGTGTGTCAGTAATGAATGAGTCAGATAGTAGGAGGAGCAGAAGCGTCTACACACCAAAGCACCGTTGATAGAGTCAGCTGCTGACGAGGAGACCGCAGGGGAAGGAGCCGCAGCATGTGATGGAGATGGAGCCGCGAAGAGAGTGAGGGCAGAAGGAGAAGCTGGAGCCGAAGTGAAAACGGGAGGCGCAGACAAGGCGGGAGCCGCAGACGAAGAAGAGAGAACAGGAACCGCAGGCGAAGAGACGGACGAGGTGGAAGATGTGAGGGCGAGACCGAGAGCGCGAGCAGCAGAGGAAGGAGCAGACGAAGAGGCAACACCTGAGGGAAGGCCCAAGAGAAGTCTTGGCGCTGCAGAAGAAGAAGGGGCTGCAGAAGTCGAAGAAGAAGAAGAAAGGGAGGCGGAGAGAGGTGCTGCGATGGAGATGGAAGCAGAGGGAAGAGAAGAGAGAATGCGAAAGTGAGTGAGAAGAGCAAGTGAGTGAGAGGAAGGGAAGGTCGTGAGTAGAATAAGGAGGAAGGGAACGAAGGTCGAAGAGTGAAGGAGTGGTGAAGGGATTGATGAAGCCAAGCCAGGGCAGACAGAAGACTCACGGACAGATTGCGAAAGGGCTGCTACCGCGACTGGGGAACGATCAGAGCGCTGGTGATGCTCGATATGTACGGTTACTTTGATTTCCTTGTTGGCCAGGGACTCGACCTCGTTGAGAATGGATGTGAAGGCACCTTGAACAAGACCAGCAAGCTGCAGAATGGTGCTGTTCGTGTGCTCAGCGATAAGATGTGCAGCTTGCTGGTCGCGCTGCATGTCTAGAAGGTACCGGTGGACCTCAGGTAGGATCTCCTGGACAGAAACAGAAAGCGGTCGCTCATTCTTGTCCAGCGCTGCTTCCAAGTCGTTGGCGTAGCTGAGGAAGAGTGGGTCGGCGAAGAGGGAGTGCTGGAGGACTGGGTGCTGGGGAAACTGCTTGCGCATGACAACAGCGTCCTGAACGAGAACGGTGCGCAGGTATATGAGCAAGCGGAGGAATCCTTGGGCAGCCAGGTCTTTCTCGTTACGACCTTGCTCGATTCCGAGAAGCGCATCTTCGACGTCGGGCCAGATCTTCACGAGCAGCGCGGGAGGAGGACTGATGGTGGCTCTTGGGAGATGATACGCTCCTGGCTTCGTCGGAAATCCTGCGAGAGCACGCATGGCTTTTCGAGGAAGCCCTGTCAGGTAACAACCTTGCATTTGCTGGACGTTCCATCGCCCTGCCCTGCGGATCTCCCCTTCACTTGCACCACTATCTTCAGCATGCCGAGCTGCTCCGCCTCGATTCAAATGCGTCTTCTTGGATGTGTGGATGCCGAGCGACGAAAGAATCTTCTTCATGGTGTTGTAGTGATTGCTGTACTGCATCGCGACTGTCCGGTCCGCATGCACCAGGATGTGTATATGGTACCAGTCTTCTCGTCGCTTGAATAAAGGAAAGGGCTCGTTGTCGATATGGAAGCGCTCGAAGAGAGAGAACGCAAGTGCGTTGTGCGGGCATTCAGACGCGTTCTTCGCCCTCATGCATCCCCCGTAGTCGATTCTTCCGTACGCATTGGTCTTGCCGTTATCCATTATCAACACCACGGCGCAAGCATCCTGAGCGCCTTCATTTGGAAGAGGAAGGACAAACAGATCGGCGAGCTGTGCTTGGCGCATGTTTTCGCCGCGAGCCATGATGGAGAAGCCGAAGAGATGGTCGAGTCGGGTTCGCGTTGCGTTCTCCAGGGACGGATTATCCAGCAGATGCTTGTTGATGCGCTCGTAAATCTCTCGAGAGTACCCGTCCTGGATGGTTCCTGCCGCCCGGTCTTCGAAATTCTCGCGCTTTCGTTTGCGCGTGTCTCGCCTTAGGCTGTCCAAGTAGCTGGCCAACGCATCGCCTCGGGGATGTTTTCCGTTGTGTATACCCAAGGAAACTTGCTGCTGGTAGAGGTTGACTGCGGCTGTGACGTACCCGTCGATGGTCTTGGCCGCGAGAGGTGCCGGAGCAGAAACGGAGGAGCCTTCGGCCGCTCCTTCATCGGCCTCCGTCTGAGAGACCTTCCTTTTGGCCCTGTTCTTGTTGCCTGTTGGAACGATCTCCTCCTGCAACCACAGTAAAACTTTGCCTTCGCTCACCACCAGACCATCGGCAAATTGACGACGTTCACAGAAGTCCTGTTGGAGACAAAGGAACGTCCATCAATGTGATCAATCTCAGCGACCTGTCTGTATTTCTACCTGCCACGCCATACACTCACCTTCCATCGTTGCTGCCGTGGTTCGTATGTGTCTGAGGTACCCTTTGGTCGCGCCTCGACTCCAAGCGCCACTGCTGCGTTGACTGCCGCTTGTACGTCGTTGGCATTTCGTACAGCTGCTGTTGTCAAAGACTCGATAACAGGAAGTACTGCTACAGCAGCACTTTCAGATTCTGTTGCCTTCCGTGTCTTTGACCTTGCCATGTTGAATCTGTGAAAGAGGAAAGAGGATGGCGAGCTTGATGATACTCATGATAGAGAGGAGAAAGAGCTTCATTCATTGCTGCCTGCTGCTGAGAGAGACTACTAGCGGAGTTGTGACTATGATCATCAAGAAAGCGTGGATTTCTTTGTGATCAACGATGATTGAGCCAACTTTTCTTAGTTTGGGTCACTGGTGATCCGCGAAAATGGTGATCCGCTGGTGATCCAAAACAAGATACCGAGAGTCTCTATAACGGTGGGTCACTATGAGTGATCAAGATCACCAGGTTGTGATCACAACCTCTGGTGACCCAACTCCGTGAGGACACCTACCACCTCCTCATCCTTATACCGCTCATGAGCTATCACATGTCCAGTAAGTAGGATACAAACGCGTCTTTGGGCTTGCAAAGCTACCCCTTGCTTCGTACTGAACGCTCTTTCTCCCTCTCTCCTTGCTAACCGTGCTCTTCTCCCTCTCACCTGCTCTCCCTGCTCACGCTCATTTTCTCTTCTTGTTCCCGTTTTCTTCTTCTTTCTCGTTCCTTCTTCACAGCTGCGCCACTGCGCGCGTACTACGGCACGGGTGCGTTGTCTTATGGTGCTGCTGTTGCTGATTGCTCCTCAACTGACACCTGCTTTCACCGTCTTCCTTTTCTTCCTTCTCACACCTTCTTCCTTTTGCTTCCTTCCCTTCCTTACTTTCTTTGCTCTCTCTCTCCTTTCAGAACACAGAATCAGATGACTCTCTCGCGCGCTCGTGTGGTGGGGTGGTGCCTTCGGCGGTGCGGTGCGCGGTGCTGGGTTTGGGCTTGGGTTTGGGTGCGGTGGGTTGGGATGGGGTTGTGTTGGCGACTTGGCATGCGGCCCGGCCCGCTTCTTCTCCCGCCATCTCCACCCACCCACCATGCACCAACGATCAACCAGCTGGCAGCGATACACCGAACAAGAGCGGGGAGGAGAAGACAGACATGCCGAATCATGTTCTCTCTCTCTCTCACTCTTGTTCCTGGTGCTTGTCAATGCCAGCTGAGTTGCACTCTTCGCCAGCACTCTTTGCTTCCGCACCAATCCAAACTCCTCATTCCCTCGACGCACATCCCTGCAATCAGGAACAGTTCATGACAGTTGATAATGTGTGATGTGATATGTGTGATATTGAGAATACAAAGAAAGAACAGAGGGACTACGTCAAGCATGATACCGTAGCACTATAAAGATCATCTGCGTTTTTCTGGCACCAATCCACCGACCGCTTCATGGCCACCCGAGCGTTTTCAAGCGCCTGCGCCGCTTGCGCCTCTGTGATGCGTTTGGCATGTGCAAGGAGCTTGACCTTTGCATATATCTTGTTGCGCTGTGAGAAGAATTTCCGACTCTTAACATCTTTTCTCCATTTGTGCTGCCATCTATCCTCCAACTCCCGCACTGCCGGTCCCTGGTTGATCCCCCGCTCGTACTCCTGCCACACGTGTACTATACTCGTTAATACGCGGCTCTGCTGGAAAACTGGCATAGTCTCTTCCTCCGCTGCTGCTGCGGCTGCTGCTGCTGCTCCTCGTAGAGGCAGAGCAAATGCTGGCGACGACTGAGATGCCGATGGGGGACCGGGGGAGAAGGAGAACGAGGAAGGGAGGGGCATGCTGCTGGTGCTGTTGGTGGTCTGGCTCTGACTGGTGCTGCTGAAGGTTTCGCTTTCGTCCCCGTCGGTGTTGATGGAAAGGTTGTCTAGATTCGGAAGGCAAGGTTATTCGTATCAGGACTATCAGCTTAGGAACTCTGGCTGCTCGCGCCTTCTTATTTCGAACCTGCATACACACCCTCCCGCTGCTATGACATATCATACACGATGAGAAGAGCAGAGTAGAGTGTGTCAGTAATGAATGAGTCAGATAGTAGGAGGAGCAGAAGCGTCTACACACCAAAGCACCGTTGATAGAGTCAGCTGCTGACGAGGAGACCGCAGGGGAAGGAGCCGCAGCATGTGATGGAGATGGAGCCGCGAAGAGAGTGAGGGCAGAAGGAGAAGCTGGAGCCGAAGTGAAAACGGGAGGCGCAGACAAGGCGGGAGCCGCAGACGAAGAAGAGAGAACAGGAACCGCAGGCGAAGAGACGGACGAGGTGGAAGATGTGAGGGCGAGACCGAGAGCGCGAGCAGCAGAGGAAGGAGCAGACGAAGAGGCAACACCTGAGGGAAGGCCCAAGAGAAGTCTTGGCGCTGCAGAAGAAGAAGGGGCTGCAGAAGTCGAAGAAGAAGAAGAAAGGGAGGCGGAGAGAGGTGCTGCGATGGAGATGGAAGCAGAGGGAAGAGAAGAGAGAATGCGAAAGTGAGTGAGAAGAGCAAGTGAGTGAGAGGAAGGGAAGGTCGTGAGTAGAATAAGGAGGAAGGGAACGAAGGTCGAAGAGTGAAGGAGTGGTGAAGGGATTGATGAAGCCAAGCCAGGGCAGACAGAAGACTCACGGACAGATTGCGAAAGGGCTGCTACCGCGACTGGGGAACGATCAGAGCGCTGGTGATGCTCGATATGTACGGTTACTTTGATTTCCTTGTTGGCCAGGGACTCGACCTCGTTGAGAATGGATGTGAAGGCACCTTGAACAAGACCAGCAAGCTGCAGAATGGTGCTGTTCGTGTGCTCAGCGATAAGATGTGCAGCTTGCTGGTCGCGCTGCATGTCTAGAAGGTACCGGTGGACCTCAGGTAGGATCTCCTGGACAGAAACAGAAAGCGGTCGCTCATTCTTGTCCAGCGCTGCTTCCAAGTCGTTGGCGTAGCTGAGGAAGAGTGGGTCGGCGAAGAGGGAGTGCTGGAGGACTGGGTGCTGGGGAAACTGCTTGCGCATGACAACAGCGTCCTGAACGAGAACGGTGCGCAGGTATATGAGCAAGCGGAGGAATCCTTGGGCAGCCAGGTCTTTCTCGTTACGACCTTGCTCGATTCCGAGAAGCGCATCTTCGACGTCGGGCCAGATCTTCACGAGCAGCGCGGGAGGAGGACTGATGGTGGCTCTTGGGAGATGATACGCTCCTGGCTTCGTCGGAAATCCTGCGAGAGCACGCATGGCTTTTCGAGGAAGCCCTGTCAGGTAACAACCTTGCATTTGCTGGACGTTCCATCGCCCTGCCCTGCGGATCTCCCCTTCACTTGCACCACTATCTTCAGCATGCCGAGCTGCTCCGCCTCGATTCAAATGCGTCTTCTTGGATGTGTGGATGCCGAGCGACGAAAGAATCTTCTTCATGGTGTTGTAGTGATTGCTGTACTGCATCGCGACTGTCCGGTCCGCATGCACCAGGATGTGTATATGGTACCAGTCTTCTCGTCGCTTGAATAAAGGAAAGGGCTCGTTGTCGATATGGAAGCGCTCGAAGAGAGAGAACGCAAGTGCGTTGTGCGGGCATTCAGACGCGTTCTTCGCCCTCATGCATCCCCCGTAGTCGATTCTTCCGTACGCATTGGTCTTGCCGTTATCCATTATCAACACCACGGCGCAAGCATCCTGAGCGCCTTCATTTGGAAGAGGAAGGACAAACAGATCGGCGAGCTGTGCTTGGCGCATGTTTTCGCCGCGAGCCATGATGGAGAAGCCGAAGAGATGGTCGAGTCGGGTTCGCGTTGCGTTCTCCAGGGACGGATTATCCAGCAGATGCTTGTTGATGCGCTCGTAAATCTCTCGAGAGTACCCGTCCTGGATGGTTCCTGCCGCCCGGTCTTCGAAATTCTCGCGCTTTCGTTTGCGCGTGTCTCGCCTTAGGCTGTCCAAGTAGCTGGCCAACGCATCGCCTCGGGGATGTTTTCCGTTGTGTATACCCAAGGAAACTTGCTGCTGGTAGAGGTTGACTGCGGCTGTGACGTACCCGTCGATGGTCTTGGCCGCGAGAGGTGCCGGAGCAGAAACGGAGGAGCCTTCGGCCGCTCCTTCATCGGCCTCCGTCTGAGAGACCTTCCTTTTGGCCCTGTTCTTGTTGCCTGTTGGAACGATCTCCTCCTGCAACCACAGTAAAACTTTGCCTTCGCTCACCACCAGACCATCGGCAAATTGACGACGTTCACAGAAGTCCTGTTGGAGACAAAGGAACGTCCATCAATGTGATCAATCTCAGCGACCTGTCTGTATTTCTACCTGCCACGCCATACACTCACCTTCCATCGTTGCTGCCGTGGTTCGTATGTGTCTGAGGTACCCTTTGGTCGCGCCTCGACTCCAAGCGCCACTGCTGCGTTGACTGCCGCTTGTACGTCGTTGGCATTTCGTACAGCTGCTGTTGTCAAAGACTCGATAACAGGAAGTACTGCTACAGCAGCACTTTCAGATTCTGTTGCCTTCCGTGTCTTTGACCTTGCCATGTTGAATCTGTGAAAGAGGAAAGAGGATGGCGAGCTTGATGATACTCATGATAGAGAGGAGAAAGAGCTTCATTCATTGCTGCCTGCTGCTGAGAGAGACTACTAGCGGAGTTGTGACTATGATCATCAAGAAAGCGTGGATTTCTTTGTGATCAACGATGATTGAGCCAACTTTTCTTAGTTTGGGTCACTGGTGATCCGCGAAAATGGTGATCCGCTGGTGATCCAAAACAAGATACCGGGAATTCCAGCATCCTTGCTCGCTCGCCTGGGGGAAGAAACACCGAAGCATCCCTCACACGCAACTGTAGCACAGGAAAGAAAGAGAAGGTCCTCTCCCCCCCTCGCTCGCATCGAAGGAAGCCTGAAGGTACAGGTGAAGAGCTGTCAGCACGATGTCCGCTTACTCTCGGGGTCCAGGTGGTCCAGCTGCAGCTACAGGACCGAACGGAGCACAGATCCGACAGAGGCAATGGGGACCAGCCAGCGGCGGCGGCAGCAGCAACGGCAACAATGGCGCCAGCGGAAGCGGCAACGGACACAGCAATGGTAGCGGTTCTCGCACCGCGGATGACCCTGGTGAGCTCGTTCGGTGTACATACATGCGCTGAGGGTCGAAGACATATGCTGACATTCCTTTGTCAAATGCTTGCTGAAAACAGCTCGACAGCGACGAAGAAAGCTCGCTGAGATAGACGAGGACGAAGACGAAGAGGAGGAGGAGGACTACGTGGAAGTCAGCAGGTCAAGCTCAAAGAAGAATGGAAACAGCAGCAGCCGACATCGCGAGGACGAACAGCGCTCAAGCAAAAGGCAGAATTACGGTCCGGCTTCGAAACGGGTTCCAGTCACAGTCATCGACGACGACGACGTGTACGAGCCAGAGAGGGACTACGACGATGATAGGAGCCGTGGAAACCACAAGCATAGACCCAGCTCAGACGCTCATGCCAACGGCTCGTCCCACTCGGCCTCCAAATCGTCCCGAACCCGAAAGACAGTATTGGACGACGACGATGACGAAGACGAAGATGAGATAATGGAGGTACCCCGCCATCGGAACACAGCTCAGGAGTCATCGCCGAACCAAATCTCACCTTCGCGCAAGAAGTCTACCCTGCCCCAGGTCAGCCGGTCTGAGCTGGAGCCTTTCCCGCTGCAGCGAAAGGAGAAACCCGTCAGCAAGGGTTTGGCCGCGCTCCGCGAGAAGAGGGCCGCTGCGGGATCAGGAACACCGTCGAACAACGGGAACGGCAACTCCCCCCGTAACAGGGATGCTTCTGCTATCGTCATACCAGGCAGAACCTCGAGCGCGCAAAGCAGAACCATCGGAGCGGGTTCAGGCATCGGACGACCTGCTCAAGCAGCATCTGGCTCGGGAAACAAATCTCTCACTAAAGCATTGCCGTCGGAAGTTGGGAAGCTCTACGACCCCAAGGACCTCCGAAATCGGGCGAAAGCAACGAACACTGGCGAAGATAACTCGATAGTGATCTCAGATACCGACGACGATGAAGCGGGCAGAGCCGCCGTTCGACCACGCCCCAGAGCTTCCAAGAAGAGCAATGGTAACAACACAACTGTCAACAATGGCGGTCGTCCTTCAACCAGCGCCCCGGTCGACCCATCGGCCCCCATCACAATTGACGACGACGACGACGATGTTCCGGCGTCTAGATCAGCTAATGGTTCCGGTCAGCGAGACGATGCAGCATTCCGTGCAGCTTGGGCTGAGAAAAAGAAGGCTGAGCGTGCTGCTGCTCAGCGAAGCACGGAGGCAGGAGCAGCAGCAGCAGCAGGACCAGCAGGTACTGCAGCAAGAACTGGAGCAGGAGCCGTGCCAGTTGCAGCGGCGCAACCTTCACAACCACTCGTCGAGAACAATACAAGTTCGGCTGGTCTCGTCGCTACCTCGGCCTCGGGCGTTGGAGCAGCTTTCGAAGCTATCATCGCTCCTCCGACTGTCCAGCGACAGACTTTTGACTTCTCCGAGTTCATGGCTTCAGCTCCCGTTCCCGCTCTTCCACTAGAAGGAGCGTCTTCCAGCTCCGCCATACCTTCAGCTGCAGTATCAGGCGCAAACATCTCCGATTCGACCGTCCCGGCCACATTGGACTTCAACACCATGGCGGATACGGATCCCTTCGCTGCCTTGTTACAGACCGCAGCAAATGGTTCGGTTGACGACACGGCGAGCAGTATGGCCAACCTATTCCAAGCTCTCGTCTCGGAAGCGAGTGTGAACAACGGCCACGATTTCACCGGTGGAATAGCCGCTAGCTCGTCAGGTGCTGATCTTAATCTGGCGCCGGAGCCCATGCAGGATTTGGCAGAGCAGAATTACGAAGACGCGGCTGATGCGCTCTTTTCAAACAACGCTGAGTTCGACTTTGGTCCAGACGATGGGGACAATGCTTTGGATGATTCGTTTGGGCTCTTGGACCAGGAAGGGGAGAACGACCATGGAGGTGAAGAAGAGCTGCAAGGAGGTGGAGATCATGCTGATTCTTCCGGAAATGCCAATGAGCATCAGGAGGATGGAGCTCGGCAGAGCAATGCTTTGGAGGAGGTCGTGATACCGCCCTTCGATCACGGTGTTGGCGCAACGGATGAGGGTGCCGAGGGCACTACCGCGAGCGGGACGGTTACGGGTCATGCATCCGCTTCGGTCTCAGTCGCCGATCCGTCCGTGGGCGGATCACAGCTCAGCGCTGCAGGTCATGGCCAGAATCCGAACGAGGTCATTCCGGAAACGATGCATGCGTTTTACCCTGGCGAAGGTGACGAAAGCCAGGAACGACCGGAGACGAACGGGAACGCGGACCCATCGCCTATGGCGGCGGAGGTCGGAACGGGGTCCAACCCAGGCTATGGCACGATACAGCTCGATAGTCCGGAGCATGGCGGGAACGGAACCATCAACGATGAAGCTGGGCATATGAGCGATGCTGAACCTGCTGGCAACGATGATTCAGACTCGGAGGAGCAAGGACACGAAGAGGCACGAGAGATTGGGTCTGACGACGGGGATGATGCCGGTGACCTCTCAAATCAGACGCTCAATGGCAAGCACAAAGATTCCAATACTGTCGGAGAGAGTATGGACATCTCTGGACATGCCCAGCATACGGACACGACCTCGACTCAGACCCAAAATCAAAACGGAGACATCGATGCTGACCCCGAAGATGTCGCGGCCTGGGGCGACCTGTCAAACATAGTGGATGAGGATGATGAGGATGATGAGGAGTATGACGAAGACGACTACTACGAGGACGAGGACGAAGAGATGGAGGAGACCTTCGATCCGAAGGACCTCACCTTTGCACTCGATATGACTGGCGAGGGTCAGGACGTGGCGATAAATGATGTTTGGGACGACAGCATCATGAACGACGCTTGGGATACCAGCAAGGACGAATACGAGATCTTCCGAGCTCAGAAGGAAGCGGCAATCGCTGCGGCAAAGGAGGGCAAATCTCGGGAGGAGCAAGAGAAGGCTGCTGCTGAGGCCGCCGCTGCGATGCAGCGTCAATTCCTGGATGAAGCGGATGAGCGGCTGAAGGCGGGAAGCGGGAAAGGCAAGCGGAAGGCCGGCGGAAGGCTGTGGCTGGAATCGGCTCAGCCGAGTAGTATAGAGGCTAAGAAAGTGGCTGAGCAGCAAGCGGCGCAGGCGCGACGGAAGGCGCAAGTTGCTCAGCAGGCTGTGGAGGCTGCTCAGCAGCAGGTCGAGGCGCAGCGAGCGGAGAAGGCCGCGCGGGAGGCGAAGAAGGCTGCTTTGAGGGCCCAGGTGGAGGCGGAGGAGCGTCAGAGGAAGGCTGCGGAAGAACGTGAACGGATTCAGGCAGAGGCGGAGGAGGCGAGGTTGAGAGCTAAAGCTTCTATGCTGGAGAAGAAGACTGCTCCGATCGAGGATCCGATGGCTGGGGCTTCTCCTGGTTCTTCGGTTGTTGCGACGGACGCCCCGGAACCCTCGTCCACGTCAGCAATGGCGGTCGTGGCCAAGGCATCTTCCCGCGTCCCCGTTCGACCTACTGCTCAAGTTTTCGCCGTCGCCGCTCCCAAGATCAAGCCGGTCGTGCCCGCGAACGCGCTCGAACAAGAACAACTGGCAAAGGAGGAGGAGTTGATGAAGCTCGCCCCCGACTCTCAATCGTCCAGTATACTATCCTCCGCGCTTCGAGTGACGGGCCTGGGTGGTGCGGCGGCCGCGGGCAAGCAGAATTCTGCCTGGCGTCTAGCTAGTAAGGCCGTCGCTAAGACTCCGAATCGCATTGGAGGTCAGCAGGCCACAGGAAAGAGCAAAGCCGAAGCTGAGGAGGAGAGCGGGGTGTACAGGCTGCAACGGGACGAGACCAGCCTGGGAAATACGCTTGAGGAGTTCCTGCGGGCGGGCAGTGCGGCTGCGGTCCAGGCTTTCAAGCCCAACCTGCCTTTGGTTGATGCTTCTTCGTCATCATCATCGTCGCAAGCCAAGCCGAGCTGGCCGGACGATGAGCTTGCGAAGGCACATGCGGATACGGTGCAGAAGCTCATGATGTCGTACTACTGGGTCGGACATTACTCTCGCGGGGTTGAGATGCTCAACGTAAGTTCTTTGCCGTGTGTATTCAATCTGAAGACCCTTTCATGTGCGCTGACACCCTTTTGACTATTTTCTCATGGTCGTTGTTCAGCAACAGCGCATTCAAGCACAACAGCAAACTCAAGAACAAGAACATCAACAAGCAGCATCAGCCTCGGGTCCTTCTGGCAGCCATTCCTAGAGCAAAGCGCATACACGCAATGTGACACGCCGTTTTTCTTCGCAGCTTTTCAAACTTCCTTCGCTTCTTCGCTCTCTTTTTGGCCCGTGTTGCTCTCGCTCGAGGGCTCCTTCACTTTTCGATCGGCGGATCATGTGCGGGCCCTCAACAATAGCAGACTTCCACCATCGGCTTCGCTTTCTCCCAATCTCACTCACGCGGTCCTTTTCTGCTGGCCCCCAACTGAATCTTCGTTTTCCGCTCATCGCCAACTTTTTTTCGAATTCTCCAATGGACGAGACTTTGGTCCATTTCGTTGCTCGGCTGTATGCAATAGGTACATAGGCTCTTCGCTTTCCACCCTCAGTCTGCTTTCAGCCACGTCTCTCTCTCTGTTCCCCCATCCAAGGCGTCCTGCGTCCCTCATGGCCTCCGCCCATTCTCACGCGCCCGCGCACAAATCTCTGTATTTTGTATCTCCTGCTTGCGGCTCGACCCACGCTTTCGTCTACATTCTTCTCTTCTCTCTCTCTCTCTCTTTCTCTTCTCTGTCGAGTCCTGATCCAGAGAACATCTGTAGCTAGAAGAAGGACTTTGGGGCGCTGCTGAGGCGAAATGCACACGACTGAGATACCTTTCTTTGTAGTCAAGGACGTGGGAATCTACGTTGTACGTAGTTGCGAATCGATGTGTTTTCAACTGCCAGTTGAGTGCAGTTGAGTGCAATTGAGTTCAGCTAAGTACGGCTGAGTGTGAGCACCCATCAGCTCCCCAGCCCACAGAGGTGCCAAAATTACCGGCTCCATCAGCAAACCACAACGCAACAAAAAGCGACAGAAAACGCCAGCCCGCAACTCAAAAGATTTTTCTGAAGCCATCCGTACCAGTTTCCGATGTTGCCAGTCTGTGAAAATCCGAAGGTGGTACTCCTGAATCATGGTGACCGTCAAACACGTTCCCTATCCGGGAATCGAACCGTCCACTTCGGTACTCAACAAATCAAGCCTGCATTCAACCACAGACCCCATAAAAGCGCGTAGAAATAGGCTGGCAGGGTGCAGAAAAAATAGCAGAAGCTATCCCTGCCGCTTTCAGGTGGTGTTGGTGTAGTAGAATCTGGAGGTTCACGTCGTGCGATGTTTCGATGAGGGTTGGAACTGGGGGATTCGTGAGAATTGTGCACAACCACACCTTGGCCAAATTTCCCACCACATCAGCGCGCTGGGTTCTCTACACAATTGAAAAGTACGCTCACACCACGGTCATCCATAGAACAACCACCCCCTCCCCCCTCCCCCTCAACCCCCCTTTGACTCCAACTTCTGTTACCACCTCAGCTGAATGCGAATCAACCGGAATTTTCTCACGCGCATGTCAGGCCCATTCTTCTGTGGACCCTTCCCGGGACCCTGGACGCTGACTTTTTGCCTTCGGAAGCCAAGAACTTATTGACCTGTCGAGAAGAGGCAACAATGACCGCTTCCACAGCAACTTCTCACGTCCCAGTTTACTGTCATCGTGATATATGTTTGAGTTTCTTCTTTGGAAGAGGGAGTAACTACAGTGTGAGAGACCAATCTGAACAACAAGAGTTGGAAAGAGGTGAAAAGAGAAGAGAAGAAGAAGAGGAGAAAGGAAACCCCATGCAGCCGGCAACAGGACCGCGAAAGGGGGTTGCGTATAAGAGAGAAGAGGACGAGGAAATTCCGGTGGAGCCACGAATTTTAGAACGAGTGTGCGTGATTCTTGCAGGTCCTTGTGGTTTGTTTGAGTATTCGAGAAGAGGGGGTTTGAGTGGAGATCATCATTCATTTGGTATTCGGTTTGCGTTTTGGTGCAGAGAAGAAAGGCTCGCAAGGGGCCGAGCGGATATCGAATGGAACACTATTGAGCCAGCACACAGACGAGCCGATTAGATTCGGCCACGGAGGCGGAGCTCGGTGAAGCCAAGGACAGCGGCGATCTGTAGAATAACAAAAGGACGCGTCGAAGCGAGGAGAATGTTCAGCAAAACGAAAGGCAAATAGCTCATACAAAATCTCGAACTCACCTGGGCACCGGTGAAGAAGAGGCTGACGCCCCAGCCGCGGGTGAGGCCGGCAAGACCCTCCTCGTTGTAGATGGAGCTGAAAGCGTCGATGGGACCCTTGTAAGCCTTGGGGCGGAGGACGAGACCCTCCTGGCCGAAAGCAGACGAGACCTTGGACTCGACCTCAGTGGCAGCGGGGAGCTTGCCGGTGGTCTGAGCAGAGAGACGGAGACTGACGGTCTCAACAGCCTCGGAGGCGAGACGGAGAGCAATACCACCAGCGGCGTAGACAGCGAGGAGAGCGACGGGGAGGGGGTCGGCGTTGCGGGCAGACTGGCCACGGACGTGGAAGTTGTCGCCGGGGCCGAGGTGGCGGCCGGGGACGAGGATGGTGTAGAGGACGGGGACGGCGGTGAGGAGAGCGTAGTTGGAGACAGCGTTGATGGCGGTGGACAGGAACTCTGTAGAAGGATGAAGACGCGTTTGTTAGTAAAAACTTCTCGCAAGGGCAGGACCGCGACGCAGAAGATGACGGGACTCACCAAAGAGCAGCGATCGAGGGCTTGAAGAGGAGGTAAGGCGAGCGGCGCTCCTCCTCGTCGGTAACGGCCTTCCAGAGCTCGACGGGCGAGGGAGTGACGGGTGAGAGCTTGCGGGCGGCCTTGCGGGTGATCTGACGGCTGTAGAGAGTGCGGATGGGCTGGAGGAGAGCACGGAAAGAAGCGAGGGCAAGGTTGCGGGGGACCTCAAGGCCAGCGGGCGCGCTGGGGATGGGGTTGATGTGGGGGAAGACACCGAGGAAAGCGGCGAAGCCAGAGGAGAAGATGAACGAGTAGGCCTGAAGTGACGGAGGAGGGTTAAAGAGTCAGTACAAGAATCCAGATGTGCTTGCATGTGCTGTCGTTGCTCACAGTGTAGGGGATCAGACCGCGGAAGAGCTCGAAAAGACCGCTGAGGGAGCAAAGTAGAAAGAACTGTCAGATGATGCATTTTTGTGACTTGTATGCGCACGGATCATCACTCACTGTGGGCTGGTCTTGACAAGGTGTGAGCCGGCATCTGCGCGTGCAGGATTGGATTAACGGGTCAGAAGCATGATTCACTCTTCGCACTTTGCATGATCGACTAACCGTAGGTGTTGAGAACAACAGAGTCGCGTTGACCAGACTGGATGGCCGCGTCACGGCTAAAGGAGGGTGAATACCAGGAAGGGATCTCGTGAGTCAGTACGGCGAATTCTGACGTCCAATTTTGATTAGCTAAACACGCACCAGCGAGGGGCTGGTAGGTAGTCTTGAAAGCGATTGTTGAAGCTGTAAGGTGCACATAGAGTGATGATCAGTCACCCACATCCAAGCATTTTGTCAACGGTGTTCAAATGTGCGTGAACTCACTCTCAAGAGGGTAAGTGAGCGCGGATGCTGCGAAGAGGGAGAGGCCAGCGCCGGCAACAGCGCCTGCTGAGAACTCGTTGTGGTTGTTCAATGTAGTCATTGTGGATATGCTTTCTTTCTAGTTATCTCCTGTGAGGTGCGGCCGTGCGAGAGAGAGAAGCAGAGTGGGAGGTGAGCTATGGACTGCGTGTGTGTATAATCGTGGTGAGCAGAGTGGAAGAGAAATACGTACTGCTTTGTGTGTAAGAGAGAAGGAGAAAAGAGGATGAATGTGGTGGTGGTGGGCGAGAAGATGGAAGAAGGGAAAAGAGAGAAGTCGACTTAAGAAGAGGGAAAGTCGATCATGCAAAGAGCGAGCAGGATGACGCTGCGATTTGCCCTGTGCGGGCTGTGCGTGTCAGTGGCCACAGCCCAGTCACCATCACCATCGTCCGAAATCCCATGCACACTGACATCACAAATATGCATTCAGCAAACACGTGCTCAATCGATCGATCAATCAATCTACAAACATTGATCGCCGTCCTCATCGTCGAGCCCCTCCTCCTCTGCAAAGCTGGTCGACGCGCCCGTCTGGCCTCGGTTTGTAGCCAGGCCCGCTGCCTCCCGTTCAGCCGCATGCTCCGCAGCCAGTCGTGAGAAATGCATCAGCGCCTCAGGCATCTGCTCCACAATCTCCTCCGTCTCCAAAGGACCCTCGCCTCGGACAGGACTGGCCTCCCGAATGGTGTGAGTCAATGCCGTCGTCGTCCGGTCCAGCTGACCCGCCGCGCCGTGTCCAGGGTCGTTCTGTTGCGGTAGGTCGGCATCGAAGACCTCGCGCCCGACCAGACCACGTAGCACGGCGAGTGCACCTACTTTGGACGTGACCACATTCGCATATGCACACGTCTGACTCGTCACACAGCCAGGACAGCCCTCCGTGCAGTGGCAGGCCTCGATGACAGCGATGGCGATCCGAATCAGTGCGTCCAGATGCTCAAAGGCACGCTCGCATATGCCCGCGTTCTGACCCGGTTGATCGTAGAAGATGAGTCGGGCAGGACGTCGACGTGTCGAGACCTTCTTCGCATACTCCTTCTCCGCTATCTTGCACTCCGTTTGTACATCGCCCGCAATCGAAACGACGAACATCGGAGTCAGACTCAGCAAGGCATGCTCAGCTGCGTGGATAGCAGCTGCCGCATTGATCGTCTTCTCCGTGAGAGCCTGGACGAGCCACATGGGCACATCGAGCCACATGCCCCTCGTCTCCCGCACATAGGGCGGACAGTCCACATCGACCGAATCCAAGATGTTCGCTCGACGGTCGACCTTGAAGTAGCCCCACACCTTGTTCGTAATGACCACTCGACCAAAGTACGCCTTGTATGGAGAGTCCCGCAACGACCGGATTCGATACGTCTCGACCGCATCCGTGTCCGTGAAGTCGCGTGGGCGGGTATGGTAGTTCACGTCGGCCCGGTACATTCTAGCCACCCTCTGGTCGTGACTGATCGAGCGACAGATGTACGAGTGACCCTGATGCATGAAGACCGCACCCTCATAGGCCTCAAAGATGGCCCGCTCAATCTCAACCTCCTCCATCACCCTCGGCCCACCGACTCGCCCAGGCGTATCGTCAATGTACGAGTAGCTGTCTTGTCGGGCCCCGCGAATGGCCACATCTCTGGCAGGAGCAGGTAACAGATCGTCGCGGCAATGGTAAAAGCCTTTCCCGTCAGCCGTCAATCGCGTTTTGCAGATCTTCTCCGTCGACGGTCCAAAGAAGGCAGCATCATCAGCCGGTCGGACTGGCATCTCAGCCGCAGCGCATTGAAGATGAGCCTCCACCACGAAGTCATTCGTGAGATCGACCGTCAGCGCTGCGTCCGGCTGCGAGAAAATCTCCTCAGGAAACCGCATATAGTGCTGGTCCATCGGCCAAGGCTCGCCGATCAGAAGAGCCAGGGAATCTTTTTGTCGCCGACCGGCTCGTCCCGCCTGTTGTCTCAAGCCAGAGATCGAGTACGGGAATCCGAGCATAACAACTGCATCGAGCGTACCAATATCAATACCGAGCTCGAGTGCTGTTGTAGCTACGATGCCCAGCAGCTGTCCCTTGAACATGTCCTGCTCTATCTTGCGTCGATCTTGAGGAGAGTAGCCCGACCGATACGCCATCACCTTATTCGCCACATCCTGTCGACCCTCTAGCGCCAGATCATTTCGAATCTGTCGTATCACAATCTCGCACGTCCGTCGAACTTTGCAGAATAAGATCGTCCGCACACCACGCTCGACCAGATGTCGGAACACCTTCGAAGCCTCGTCATACGATGACATCCGGCCCTGCCCGGGGTCGCCAGGATCAATCTGGGGTGGATTCCAGATTACCCATTCCTTCTTGCCGACCGGACTCCCGTCCTCTGTGACCACCTCGACATTGTCCACCCCCACAATTGCGCTCATATGGTCGCGCGGATTGGATACCGTCGCACTGCAGCTGACGAACTGCACCCGATCATTCCCATACGCATGACACAGCCGCCGAAGCCTGCGCAAGATGAAGCCGACATGGGCCCCAAAGAGACCATTGTAGATGTGCAGCTCGTCCACGACGACGATTCGAAGGTTTTCGAAGAATCGTCGCCATTTGTCTTCGAAGGGTAGAATTGACTGATGGAGCATATCCGGATTGGTGAAGATAACACTCGCAGTGTCCCTGATTTCACGTCGGTCTTCCTTCACCAGGTCCCCGTCATAGGTAGAAACGACGACATCCTCAAGTCCTTCGTAGTCGCGCAAGAGATCTTGCAACGTCCGTTGCTGATCCTGCGAGAGTGCTTTAGTCGGGAAGATGTAGATCGCAGTTGATTCCCGATCCTCCTCGAGCGCTCGCAGGACGGGTATTTGGTAGACTAGCGATTTGCCCGAGGACGTACTCGTCGAGATGATCACGTTCTTACCATCGTGCAACGCATTGAGAGCTTGAGCCTGATGAGTGTAGAACTTCTCGATCTTGCGCGTATTCCAGAGCGCATTCACGAGATTCTGGCTCAGACTGAACTCGAGCTCGCCATACTGGCCCTCCCGAGCGGGTAATGTCTTGCGTCCGCCGGGAACAATTTGATCGTTCCACCAGCTCGCCAGTTTGAACTCCTCAATAATGTCGTTGATAGCACTGCGGGCGTCCGGGTTCTCCATCAGATGCTTGAGTTTGATCCGTTTCTTTCGGGGTGTCTCTGTCTCTGCTAGACGGGCTGCTGAAGGGTCGATAGGGAGATGACCTTGTGCTGCTTCAATAATGAGCTGTACGGAATCCTCTTCCTTCGCATCGCAAGCGTTGAGAAGTTCGACCACAGCCTGCTCGAATTTCTGATTTCGTTTTTTCGATCAGCTTGGTCATGACCTGCCCTGAGGGCAGAGAATTGAGCTGAGGCCTTTTCAGCTTCCGCCTAGCGTGGGGGCGTGGGATATAGTCAGCACAACGACCTTGAACATTTTATTGAGTGACCCCAAGTGCTCACTTATCGTGGGCTGGACCTCTCGCGAATCCAGGACGTTTCCCACTCCCTGTGGCTTTGGCTCCGTGGGTGGTACCGTCGTTGAAATCGAAGAGCAAGACATGGTCCGACGCAGGCTTCTCCTTTTCCTTCCCTTTGCCATTCCTCCGCCTCTCTCCACTCTCTTCCCCCAGACCGTCATCCTCCTCATCCGACCCAAGACTGCCCATAGCTTCTCGTTCAGCTCGCCGGATGTCTTCGAGGGCCTGAGCATAGACGTTGTCCTTGTCGATCCGTTTGTTCGAAGATGAGGATCCCGCCACTGTTTGAGCGGCCATGTCTGTTGATGCCGTGGCCGATCCGGCACCGTCCAGATGGACTTGAAGGAGCTCGGCATCGACATACGCAAAGTTGATGAGATCTGGGCAGAGAGACTTAAGTTGGGCAAGGTCGAATACTTCAAGAGGTCTACAGATTGCGGTTTCTAGGAGGTCAGCATCGACGAGGACTTTGAAGAGCCAAGGACAGACGACAAGTGATTACTGACCTTCCGGTATAAGACTCCACACTGCTTTTCATCGTATTGAACGTCGGCGCCAAATGCTTCCGACCAGAGCAAAAGGTGTGGACGACATTGATGGCCTGGAAGGTAGAGATTAGCATGAATAGTGCCACTCTAGCTCAAAATTCCTCAGCGATATAAGCTCCACACTCACCTTGAAAATCTGTTCAAGTTGAAGAAAATGATCCGGCCAGGGTACCGTCCGTGTCAAGGGCGTCTGTTCGCTGCCCTTCTTGCCAGTCGATCGGCGACGAGCATTGTTGGGTCGATCCTCACCTTGCGTCCCAGACCCCTCTTCAGCGGGACCGGCCTCGGACCCAACCGCATCACTTGAGCCGTTTCTGCTGAGTGAGAGGGATGACTCGGCCTGGGCTTGAGGACGTCGGGACGGTGGTGGAAGTGGGGGAGATGGAGTCCGCGGTGGGGCGCTGGATGTTGGTCGTCGTCGTCTCGAGCTCGGACCGGCGACATCTACCGAAGTTTCGGCAACGAAGACAATGTCGTCCTCGTCCGACCCGACTTCGTGCTTGACTCTAGGGAGGTCGGACGTGATCCCTTCTTCTTGATGTGGCTCTGGCTCGATATCAGAAATGTTAACGTCCTCCATTTCGATCATCTCGTCCTCGTCTCGGAACAGGGCCGCATCAGGATCCTCCTCAGCTTCGGCCTTGACCGCAACCTCGTCCCTACCAAGGTCATCATGGAAGAACTCGTCCTCCTCAATGACAACCTCCTCCATCTGTATTCCTCCAAAATCATCATCAGGCTGATACACCACTCTTCCACTCCTTGAGGCGCCCTTCGAAGAACTTCGTCCCGCCTGAGCCGTACGCAGCTGATCTTCTCGCTGTTTCAAGCTGACCAGGGCAGAAGCTGCTTTCCTCCCAGCTTCCAGACGTCGTTTGGAAGAGGGAAGTTCTGCGTCAGCATCGAGGTTCCTGTCAATGATGTCGGGATCATCGTCGTCGGGTAGAGGGCAACTGTTCGATGGTCCCACCCCGGTTGATGAAGACGCTGAATGGCTGGCATGGCGGTCTCCACCGCGGGCGACGTGCAGATGGCGCTTGCCGTGGTTCCGCATGGGCATCAGTGGCATATCCCTTTCCCTAGTCCGCACGACCGTGAAAGGCCATTACCCAGCTCGAATTAGTGGCGAGGTTGAGGTAATGGTGTCGTCGACCCGACAAGCTTCTTCCAACCTCAAGAATTTCCTTCCTGACGAGCTTCATCAGTCTGTCTTCTTCATCCTGGCTTTGAGAGTAGAGAGAAAGGCATCCAGATCCCAGTGAGAGAGGCTGCGAAGGATCGAGGCAAGGTCCAAAGGCGTGAAGTATGACCGATCCGAACTTCCCAGCGACGGGTCTGCAAATCCGACCGAGTAATGCTGCGGTCCAGTCCGATGAAGCCGGCGCGTGGGACGTAGTCGATTCCGCAGAAGATATCAAATCGTTCGGCATCGCAGGAAGAGTCTGGTGAGCAGTTGTACCCATTCTATTCTGTTTTATCAGATAGCGTTCGAAATGCTGAATGAATGTTCTTGTATGTTTCTCAGGGAGGCAGCCTATGCGGCCAGAAGATATTTTCGCGAGGCGGCTGAGCCGTCCCATCTCGACTTGGACCCAATCACCTCCCTCTTCTCAGAGGACGTTGGTGGGCCCATCACTATCCTCGAACTCGGTGCGGGTGCGGGATACGGCGGTCTACACCTCTGCAAATGCCTCGAGCTTCATGCTCAACGTCGAAGAAAGGAGCAGGGAGAAGGAGGCCCTAAGGTCGCTTCGGTTCAAGGAGGGAAAGACGTCCGACCTCGCGTCTTACTGACCGATCTGCCGAACGTCCTTCCCTTACTGGATCGTAATATCGCTCAAGCACAAGCATCGGACAAGACCCTCGCAGACCACGTCGATGTTCAAGCATGGCCGTGCGCATGGGGTGATGAAGAACAAGCTCAAGACATCCTTCGGTATCTATCGACGTCGACCCCAACGCCAGTTTTGACCCATCTGCTCGCAGCCGATCTTGTCTACTTCCCGGAACTATTTCCGCCTCTACTGCGCAGCCTTCTATGGCTGACCGAACCTGTCAATCTCGAGGATAGCACACCCGCCACTCCTGAAGTCATCTTCACCTACAAAGTCCGGTCACTCGTCAAAGAGCAGCCCTTCTGGCCGCATTTGGCTCCTGGTTCCAGTTCGAAGCTGTGCTTTGTCGTCGGAAATTCGATCCTGCTCAGAAGAGAGAGGGCGAAGAATCAGAATGGCGACGATTTGGCGAACGACGATCTGATGTGTCTCTTGCGATCATGCCCACTTCGGAGAAACAGGACGACGAGGATGAGGATTCGGATCAGCAAGTATACGTGTTTCTCGCGCGACGGAGACCATGCACATTCGGATGGACTGCGCCGAAGGACGACCAAGCTCTCATGTATGGCCGAAGGGAACGGAGAGAGGCGACGACCGGAGAGGTCCTTGTAGCAACTGAGCTAGACGATACGTTCGAAATGCTACTGCTGAACAGCATTGGTTTATAGTCTTCAACAGTCAGAGAGACAGCGCCAGTTCCGAACGGGTGCCAAAGTGTGTATAGCACGCAACCGTGTTGCAATTTTTTGCCCTCTGGGCTACTACTATTGGAAGCCCAGGCATGGGTGTAGTCATTACACAAGATGAGACGTGGACGGAGGGGAGAGGGGCCAAGTGAAAGAAACCGAGAAAAGTTGAATAAGGGGAAGAGAGAGCGGAAAATCTCATGCCGCCCCTGTCCGTGCCGCATGCAGTTGAACAATGCCCACCGCACTGGTATCAGCAAGATGCTTAGCAGCCCCATCGAGCTGGTTCAACAACAACAGACTCTCCAACCGGTTAGGTTCCTGACCCAACTTGAACATCCTCGCGACCTCCTCAGGTCCTCCCCCAGGCAAAGGATCCAACCCTTGAGCCTCCCTCGCCGCATTCTCCGCCCGTCGACGAGCAAGCCAAGCCTCCGCTCGTGCACGTTCACGAGCGAGATGACGTGCCTGGTAGCCTACGTTCCCGGCTTCGGTGATGAAGTTGTCGACGGTGTCTAGGGTGGATTCCAGGGAGGAGGACAGGACGGGTCCGAGGGCGAGCGTCAGGGCCGAGTAAGAGGGTTGGATGGCCGGGTGGGCGACGGCGCCGTTGAAGGAGAGCAGGTCGGAGTCGGAGGATGGTACGACGCTTAATGGTGGGGCGGGGAGGGAGGAGAGGGTCGAGAGGAAGGCGTTGAGGAGGGCTGTGTTGTGTAGGACGACGGGGACCTCGATGAGGATGTTGGAGAAGGTGATCTTGTTGTCGATAAGGCTGTGAAAGGGATCCAGTAAATTCGTGAGCAATGGGGAACACTGTGTCGAAGTGGATGAGGTGGAAGTATAGCTCACCTCTGAGTGTGGAAACGGCCCTTTCGGTGAGCGTCAAGGAAGGAGGAGCAAATCGGTATGCCTTGATCGCTGCGTTGCCCTGAGCAGACTGAGCCAGATCTTCAGAAAGAATAGAAGAAGGAGAATTCAGCTCTCGTCGAAATCAAAAGGGGCAAAGCGATGATCCTGATACATACCGTGAACGAGGAGAATAGCCTTGCTCTTACTCGTCGCACCATCGCGATCCATCAGGTTCGCAACCGTAGCCAGCCCATCAATGACGGTCGAAGTCAAGAAGCTTCCCAAGAAGCAAGACTGGTACATCCCCACCGGGTTCGCATCGGCATTGACATCCCTCAGAAGACGAATCATAGAAGTCGTATGCCTGACCGCACCCTTCAACCCACGCTCCTCAGCCTCCTCCCCCGCATCGGCACCCCGGTCTCGCGAGGAATGGGCCGCAGTAGCACTAGCAGGCCAGGCGAAGCAGTTGGACACATCCAACACATCGCCGACGTCAATCCCGACCAGAGCACCGGCTGCGGCGGAAGGGTGAGCGTCACGGGAGTGTTTGATGATCTTGATCAGGGCCAGACCGTCGAGTTGGACTTGGGTGATGGTGTCGGACTCGAGCTCGACGATGGCGCGTTCGTTGATGTGTTTGTTGGCTGTGGCTGCGGCGGCGGCAGCGCTTGTAGGGGCGCCAGCGGGACGCGGACGGGTTGTTGTTGCTGCGGACATCGTTTCTGAATGTATGGAGAGTGTCGTGGCTGTCGTCGAGAGCTGGATGAGCTGGGGGCAAGAAGAAAATGCTTTCTGGCTTCTTTCCCAGTCTCTCGGCCGATAGAAATCATGCTGAACACCCGCCGCGAGCCGAGGTCAAGGTCAAGGTCAAGGTCAAGGTCGAGGTCGAGGTCGAGAGAACGGCCATCATCGCACTCCAGTCAAGATCACAAGCTCTCAAGATGGCAGCCATTCCATCGCGGTTCGCGCAGGCCACCCGAGTATCAAGCAGCATCGTCGAGGCTCACGCACGAAGCCGAGCTCTCTACCGCCAATTCTACCGCGCCGTGAGTCAACCCCCCAAAAGAATTGATGATCATAACTCCCTCCTACTCACCTCACCCCTTCCTTGCCTCTCGTCCAGGCCCCAGAGATCTGCGCTCTCTACGCATTAGACGTACCTCCGTCCCTCCTGCGAGCCAAGTTCCGCACCCAATTCGAAAAGCACAGACAGATCACCGACCTCGCCGTGTTGGACGTCATGCTGCTCAAGGCTCAGCAGGAGTACCAGGAGACCATCAATGCTTGGAAGCAGCTACCACAGGTTATGAAGTGGTTCGCTGAGGAGGAGGTGAGTTTCTTTTGATGGATGGAGGGCGCGTGCCGGAGCGGTATATGATGCGATGTGGGCCTCGTCAAGGTGTGAATGCCGGTTGAACTGACGATTCTCCTCTTTCTGTTCTTCCCGTGTCCCTTTCCAACTCTCCAACCCTTGGCTCCAATCCGACCTATCCGCGCAACTTCAATTCCCGCAGGCTGAGCGTGAGTCTGACCCTTCGTTCCCTCCCCTATCCTTCCTTCTGGAGCTGACCCTCGCTTCCTCCCCTCTCCCCCTGTCTCCAGCAAAGCCCCAGACTTTCCTCGAAACCTTCTACGCAGGACGGGACGAGCCCAAGTCTGTATGAAGGCATATTCGTACGAAGGAGTGTCGAACCTTCTGGCACCTGTTCCAACAATACACACCTCAGTCATTTCCAGAAATATAGGCGTGAACTGTCCCAAAGCTACGGGACCCCTCGGCATAGCGCAAGGAGCTCCATTAATGTATGTGGCATATGCAAAAGATGTGAGAGAGATGGAAAAACGATGGCGAAGGATGAGCAAATCCGTCGAATCTTTGTACATTGTGTGTATCTGAATGCGAAAAGGCAAGGGAAGAGGAATTCCATCTCTAAAGCTCCTTCTTAGTCTCCTCAAACTTCTCCCTGACGACCTGGGCACCCTCCTGAATAGCCTCCCCACCCTGCTGTACAGCCTCCTCAACAGTCTCCCCATCCAAAACTCTCAAATCCTTTTTCCCCTCCTTATTAGCCGCAGCCACAGCCTTAGCCTTCTCCTCCTTCCTCTTCGCAGCCACACCAGACTGCCGATCCAACACACTCCCCATCCCACCAAAGCGGAACGCAAGCATGGTGCCTACCGTCATCACAGCCCGTAATAGCCGACCTCATGCCACGCCTTGAGGGAGTCGGAGATGGTGAGCAGCATGAAGGGTACGACTGTGAAGTTCAGCGTCAGTTGGACGGCGGTGACGGAGAGGGCGCTGTAGAGCCACTGTCCGGCTGAGTATCGTGTCGGACGGGCTGGTTCGGGTTGTTTGTTCTTCTTCTTCAGGGCCGCACGGACGGATGGGTTGGGTGCGCGTGGGTCGGTAAAGAAGAGCGGGCGGACGTGTCTTCGGAGGGTTCGGGCTGCTGATTGGTTCAGTCCGCCAAGTACGAAGGTGACTGGTGGTTGAAATGCAGACAGTGTGAGCTATTCTGAAGTAGGCATGTATGCAATCTCTGGATACTCACGGTAGTAGCCGGGTGAAATTCCGTGCCAGAATGCACTGGTGACAAAGGTGAGCATGGTGCTCTTGAAGCCAGGCTTCTTGCCAGGCTTAGCGACGCGCTTGTAGATGTTGTTGCGCAGCCAGATGTCTGCGGGGGGAAACAGCATACATCTATGGTCAGAAAGAGGTTTGGGACGTGGATGGGTTGAAGAGTAGCATACTCACTTGTGTTCTGGTTCCAGTGGTCAAGAAGTTCCTTCCAGTTGTTGGCGAACTCGATGTGGATGATGTCAATGTTCTTACACCGGTCCCATCGCTCCTTCCCGTTGGGGCGTACGCCGTTGTATGCGAGACCGGAGAGGACACATGCGCCCTGCACACGGTAGAGGAAATACAATCAGCTTGGATATCGTTGCGCATATAGAGGACCAAAGGACACTCACATTGGTCAATGACCAAATACCGTAGTACTTGAGACGCGCAACAAGACCAGCGAGCTGCATGAGACCAATCTTGACTAGCAAGGGCCGATCTGCCCAGCCGCCCTGGGAGGCGGGTAGAATGATCTTTCCGTAGGTGTAGGTAGCTCCGAAGATGCTGAAGAGGGCGGTGGCTGTGATGCCGATGAGAAGCTCCTTTGCTGCAGCTGGGTATCGACCTGCGGGTGGTGCGGTGCGCTTGATCTTCTTGATTCCTCGTTCTTGAGCTGATTGTTCTGCGGCGGGGTTCTCTGCGCGTGCGCGTACGTAGAGATCACCGCGTGCCCATGCGATGTAGTCGTTGAAGCGGGTGGAGGGACCTATGAGGACTCCGGGGAAGTAGGACACGTATCCTGCGAACTCGAGGAGGGAAGGGAAGTGTGCGATACGGGACTCGCGCTGTTGGGAGTCGCACTCTGCCTCGGACCGCTGTTGGCCATCGTACACATCCCAGGCGAAGGTGGTGAGGTTCATGCAGAGGACCATCTGCATGGCTGTGATTTCGACGGTGGTGAGTGGGATGCCTGTGAGTTCTCGGACAAGATGGTTGCTGATGAGATGACCCATCTGGAAGAACATGACGATCCATGGCATGCGTTTCCCTCCGACCTTGTGTTTTGCAATGTAGTAAGTAGCGAGGGAGGTTGCTACGAGCTGAGCATAGCCTGGCCAGAGCTGCATGATGGGGCCGAGGAAGGTGGTTGTAATTGCGAGGGAGTAGATGTGTTTCTGGGTGGCATTGAGGGAGGAAAGAGGCAGGGCGAGCGGGTAGGAAGCGAGGAAGAGGGTGAAGAGACGGACGTAGTCTGGTGGGGTGCCGCTGAGGGCGGAGAGCTTGTTGAAGGCGGAGTCGAGCATGTTGGAGATGCCTAGGGTGGGGATGATCTGTGGTCGTGCGCTGAATGCTGAGAAGATGGAAGGAGCGGTGGCTGAGGATCTTGTATGGAGCAAGTTGACAGGATGAGATGGTGCACCCACGCTGCCCATCGTCTTCGTTCAGTTCGTTTCCTCTCGAGAACGGAGGAAGCACAGCAAGAGAGAGAGAGAGTGAAGGGAGAGATGAGGTGTGCAGTGAGTGAATGCGGTCATCGGGTCCCTGCCTTTCCTTCTTGTTGGGGTGTCGGATAAACAAACGCGTGAAGTTGGCACGTGTCACGCGTCGTGAAATTGCCACGTGACGCGTCTCGCCGGCGTTTCAGTCCCTCCCCCGCGCTCACACTTCCCATGGGCCCATGATCCGACTTGCTTCCATTCACAGCACCTCAAGCAGCTTCCCAAGGATCGAAGGCGTCGTCGCCGAGTCAACATCAAGCTCAACGCTCTCCCATCATTCGCGGCGCTTCCAGACGATCATCCGCCGGTCAAGCACTCATCTGTCGCACGACACGGAGCACTGAGAAGAACGCTTCCTGAGCAGTGCACATTCCAGATTCGGCAATATCAAAGGTCGACTTGCTCAGGCTCAGAGATAGCAACACCGCAAGAGACAAGAGAGAGAACGCAGCGCACGCGATATAGGATTCATTCTGCGCCGACTGCTCTTCCTCCTCCTCTGGCTACGCGGCGCTTCCCCCTCCAACCATTCGATGACGCAGATCACCTCCACAGCGCAGGCACGACTCTCTCTTCCTTCTTCTTCTTGTTCTCGCTCATCATCGTTGTCGCCCGCCTCCTCCACTCCCACGGACGCTCTCTCTTTCTTTTCCTGCTCTCGCTCGTCTCTGAAGGAGTGCAAGCACATCTCTCAAGAATCGACGCCGGGGGATTGACAATGCCCAGCCGAGCACGGAGAGAGCGGCAGAAGCAACGCTCCATACAACGCAAGAAGCGTCTCCAAGTCTCAGAAGATCTACAGCAACATCAGCAACAAGCACAACAAGCACAGAACCTACCCTTCATGTCGTCCTCTGCCATCCCTACTGTTATCATGACCACCATCGACAATCATGGCAACCACACTCCCATTCCCACTCCCATTCTCAATCCCACTCCCATTCCTTCGGCTCAGCGGCGGCAGCAGCGGCAGGAGCCATGCCATCCTCCATCCCCGGCTCACACCAGTCCCTCTTCCATAACCCCTCCGTCCTGACCCCGCATCCGGAATCACTCGATTGGTCACCCGCATACGACTCCTTCCTCGTCCTCGACGTAGAAGCTACATGCATGGACATCCCGCGCGGTACCAGCTTCCACCACGGTCCGCCTCCGGCTGCTCCACCAACACCGCTCCAAAACTCCATCCCTCTTCTCTCCTCCTCCTCTTCTTCCTCCTCCACCTCGACTTCGTCTCATCATCCACAGCATCAGCAACGGCTCTCCGTCAGTCATGCTTCCCCTGGTCCGAGCTCGTATCTGCAGCACTCTCTCATGCCGGGTAGCTACACCTCCAGTGGAGGAACCGCGATGGGCACCCCGACAAGCGTCCATAACGGCTTAGCCTCGCCCGGCCTCTTTCCCGTTCCGAACTCACCCCTCCTCTCGCCCATGAGCTCAAACTCGCCTTTACCATCCTCATCACCTTCGCCCTCCCACTCCTTCGGACGGACGGCGCTCGTAGACTATCCAAACGAGATCATCGAGTTTCCAGTCATACTGATGCAGTGGAGGGACGTGCCGCCGGAACAGGGCGGCAGACCCGGTCAGCGCACGCTCGAGGTCGTCGACGAGTTCCATTCCTGGGTTCGGCCCGCTTGGAGACCTCGTCTCAGTCGCTTCTGCAAGGAACTCACTGGTGTCAGACAGGTACGTTACATGATGCATTCTCTTTACATAGTCTTCTTTCCACCGAGACTCTTCCCCATGCGGAGAAGTAGTAGCCCAGCTGATAACGCGTTTTGCTTTTTTAGAATGTCATCGATTCCGCACCTTCCTGGCCTGAAGTCATGCAGAACTTCCTTGAATTCCTTCGCAAGCATAATCTTCTTGCGGATAATCAACCCCGCGCGGTCGATCCTCCTCTATCGCGTCCTCGTCGGCCTCAGGCTCGTCCCCTCTGCCCTTTGGAGCGTTCTCCCCAGCCTCCCCGCCCATCTTCCCCATGCTTTCCTCACCTTCGCCTTCCTCTCACCACTTGCCGCACCTGCATCATCCGCACCATCACGGGAACTTCCATTTCCCACAACAGGGACAGGGACAGCAAGCCCAGCAGCAGCAGCAGCAACCTCAGCAAGGCCAGGCTCATCAGCGTCAGCTCTCGCCTGGTCCGAATGTCGAATGGGAGTCCCTCCTGATGACGACTCCTCTCCGACGGGGTGTAGCATGGTGCACGCACGGGCCATACGACCTGCGCGACTTTGTGCTTAAATCATGCTTCCTCTCCGGTCTGCGGACCCCTCCCAGTCCACCGTACTGGCTCCGGGGTCCGCTGATCGACATTCGGAAATGTGCTGCGGAGATACTGTTGGAGGAGAGGATGTTGAGGCTGAGGACAGGCGATGCGAAGGAGTTTGCGGCAAAGGAGTGCAGGAAGGCCCAACTTGCGAGGGCGATGATGGGTGAGCCGCCGTTACTTTCGAGGAAGGGGAAAGGGAAGGATGGGTCCCGTGCTACTGCTGGGAATGAGCCCAAGGAGAAGGATAGTGGTGATGGGTCGACAGCAACGACGGCAGCGGCGGCGGATCAGGAGGATGATCAGGAGTGGAAACGCGAGTTGGAACTGGACCATCTGCTCCAGTCGTACGAACGCTCCATGCGGGCCTGGCCTTGGTACTCGGCCGCCATTAGCGGTCAGAGTGGCCGATTCAGCTCCGGCTCGGCAGGACACGCAGTCGCGCATGCCGAACGAGTCAAGATCTTACCTGATGGTACGATTGATGGGATCCTGTACTCGCTTGGGCTGGGCTTGTTCACGGGCAGGAAACATTCCGGATTGGATGATTCTAGAAACTTGGCTAGGATTTTTGGGGATATGGCGCGTAGGGTTGGGGAGGTTGCTGCTGGGAGGGGTACGCCTGGATGGGAGAGTGGACGGACGGATGTTGGGGGTGCTGTGAAGAAGCGGAAGGCGGGGAGGAGACGGAGGAGAAGGGTGGGAGATGAGGTCCATGGATTGGAAGATGGCGTGGCTGGTCTTGAACTTGGATCGTCGTCTTCTGATGATGTTGAGGACGACGAGGACGATGAAGATTCGTTGGAGGACGAGTCTGGTAGCTCGGGCGAGTTCGACGACGACGAAGATGATGAGGATGATGATGATGAGGACGAAGAGGATGTGGAAGAGCTCGAGGAAGAAGGCGGTTGGATCGGCGCGGACCCGGGCGGACGGTCTGGATCGGCAGGTCATTCGTTCGTTTCGACGTACAACGATCGCGAACGTCGACGGCTATGCGCTCTGCAGGGTCAAGTCTTTGAACGCGCCTGTTTGCTTCCGAACTCATTCTGGAAGCCGCTCTACCTGCCCACTACGGTCTTCAGTCCCGTCGCAGCGACTGCGGCACGCTTGCTCATCTGGGGTACAGGGCCCGAGAACCGTGGGTCGCATCATCATCATCATCACGG
This sequence comes from Tilletia indica, assembly GCA_001689995.1. NCBI lineage: Eukaryota > Fungi > Basidiomycota > Exobasidiomycetes > Tilletiales > Tilletiaceae > Tilletia > Tilletia indica. Next base: position 193,631 of record MAPW01000032.1, on the reverse strand, counting down.
AGCGAGCAATGGGCGGGGCGGTGGTGGAGGAGGACACCGGAATTCGCATTCGAACGCGAACGCTATGGAGAATAGTGGACCGCCTGTTCCTGCTCGGCCTATTTGGATGGAGGGCCGACGACATGCTTGGATGGGACCTAATCCTGGGCAGGTATTTTGGAATGGGCCTGCTATTGTTGATGATTACGATGATGGGCATGAGGTGGATGACGATGATGAGGAGGACGAGGCTGCTGTTGGAGGGCAGGGCACATCGAATGGGCATGCTGTGGGTGGTTCGGATGCAAAGGCGGAGGGGCGGACTCCGACGACGAGGACGATGACGAGGTATTTCGGTACCCTGGCGTCAGCCCTGACAACCTCGACCGGACTGTGTCGGACCTGAGAAAGATTGGGAACGGAGAGCGACGAGGATCGGGCACCGCGACCGCCGCCGCTGCCGCTGCTGGTGGGAAAGTGCTTGGCACACCGAAGGGGAGGACGAGTCGGATGTTTTCACGTACACGTCTTCTTCCCCTCGTCACCTTCTGCGCCGGCGCCTGTTGTGGACGAGGCGAATCTGCTGGACGACGTGGACATTGGCAACTCGTCGTACTCGCGCTCGTCCTCGGTCAGCCGCAGTAGTCGGAGTTCTTCATCATCACCGACGAGGAGCAGGCGGGGCTTGCGTTCGAGTCTGGACGACGACCAGCCTGATGACGATCATGGAGATGGGCACGTCTCTCGGGCTATTCCGATCCCGATCCCGATCCCGGGTGCTAGTGGTGGTGGTCTTTCGACTGGGACGGTCTCGTCGGGACCTGCGTCTACGAACGGGCCTGCGACAGGCTCGACACGGGGAGGCGGGGCGCGAGGTTCTCATGATCGACGAGGGGAAGGTCAACTTGGTGGGATGCAGACTCCTACGAGGACTATGGACTCGAGAACGAGCGGCGGCGGTGGTGGTGGGAGGACACCGAATGGGCAGCGAACGCCTGTTTTGGGGTCTTCATCTTCGACTTCGGCGGCGACGAGAAGGGTCTGAACCCACGCTGGGAGGGGTGGGACGATCTCGAACCGCCGTTCGCTTGGCTTTGTGTGCCTTTGGGTGGATGACACACCCTTTTTTCCCTCTCTCTCTTCTGTGTCTCCCCTCTCTCTGCCTTTTCTCCCTGTCTTTGGGTTTCCTTCTACTACTCTCTCTTCCAGCCTGTTGAAATGCATGTATCAACTTTGTAGCTCATCACAGCGGAGAATCTCGTTATCGTTATCAGTCAGGTCATTATTTTGAGTCGCCGAGGTCGGAGATAAGAAGTTTTCGCATGCGACAGTTCAGAAGATCTGCTGCTTATAAATAGCGACCTTCTTCCTTCCTTCCTCCCTTCCTTCCCTCCTTCATGCCTCTTCCTCATATCGAGTGCGCAGCGATGAGTGCAGCCCCAGCTTCTCCTTCCATTGGCGCGCTGCCCTTCGCAGCTCCCACGCCAGGCGCATCACTCCTGCTCTCCCACACGCCCGCCCCTTCACAGACCATCCTCATCATCGGATCCGGCAACCTCGCAACCTCTCGAACCTTTGCGGCGCTCGAAGCAGGTCTCAAGCCTCTGCTGTTGCCCATCCCATCTTCTTCGGCGACTACGACCACGGTTCCTCAGTTGTCGGAGGAGCTGCAGTGGAGGGCCAGTCAGGGCCAGATCGAGGTCGTGTCAGAGGAGGGACAGGATTGGGACGCACTTGTCCATGCTGATCGACAGGCTTGGACTGCGCTCGTCGACAAGCTGGACCAGCTCAATGCTGCCGACGGAAATAGCGATGATGAGGACTCTCCTCGTCTCTTCGCGATCTGCGTAACGGACACTCTGACGAGCAGCAATGTAGCAGGCCCATCGTCTTCTGCATCATCAACAACAGCGAAAACGCCCCTCGACCTCGCCCTAGCCCGAGCCGCGCTTCTCGCCAATATCTGTCGCAAACGTAGGATCCTTTTGAACGTGGCCGACAGACCGCAACTCTGCACCTTCTCCTTCCCCGCCGTGCACCGCTTCCAACTCGTCCAACCTCCGCCACCAACGTCAAACTCGTCCACACCTTCGACTGCTTCCTCCCTCCAAATTGCTATCACAACCAATGGCAAAGGCTGTCGTCTGGCCTCGCGCATTCGGAGAGAGATCGTCAGCGCGTTACCTCGCAACGTGGGCGATGCGGTTGAGACTGTGGGATGGTTACGGTCCTTGGCCAAGGACGAGGTTCGGATACCTCAAAGCACAACCACTCCCACCATTTCTTCCTCCTCCACCTTCTCGGCGACGGTCCGTACCCCAAGTGGGCTGCGACATGAAGACAATGATGACGGTCAGAACACGCCTCGTCGACGGACTTCTGTCGTCGCGTCATCGGAGGACAGAGGGGATGCGAGTTCTTATTTCACGCCTAGGATCGGGTCCACGGAGGCGCCTACGACCGCAGCAGGTCGATTGGCGCGTCAAGTCGACGAAGAAGACACGTCATACGACCCTCAACCACTCAATTCGCCCGTTCCGCAGCTCTCCTACAGTCGCGTCAAGAGCACATCAGCTTCAGTTGTAGCTCCCGCGCAGGCGGACCCGGATCAGGCTCAGCGACGTATGCGCTGGGTCAGTCAGATCAGCGAGTACTGGCCTATCGAGTACCTTGGATCGTTGAGGAGCAAGCCAGACGAGATGAGGGAGTTGCTTGACACATATGGCGGAGCTGCCCGCGCTTCGGGATCTGGTTCCTCGTCTTCGCGTCAACTTCCTCCTCCTCCTCCTCCACCGCAGGAGCCGCCGTCGTTCACTTCTCCATTCGCAAGCGAGAAGACGGAGCTGACGGATGACGCGTCTGCCCGGCACCCCCAGACATCTTCTACTGAGCTCTCCAATGACATTGACGAAGCTCAGGATCGAGCTTTACGCGCCGCGCATGAATCCATGCGCAGGCGGAGCGAGGCTGCTTCCATCGTTGCTCCGATCGTGGACGACGGTGAGAACGTACAACAGAATAGGGAGAGAGAGGAGGATGAAGAATCGACGCGTGGGAGAAGTACGATTGCCGGTTCCCGAGTGTTCTCCTCCAAGGATTCTGTACGCTCACAGTCGGTCCATTCGCTCTCACTGGCTTTACCGCTCTCCGCGCAGCGCACCAAGACCGAAGGACACGTTTATCTTCTCGGTTCCGGGCCGGGTCATCCAGGACTCCTCACCCAATTCGCGTACGCCCTTCTGACATCACCAACCACAGACCTAATCCTCTCTGACAAACTCGTACCCTCGTCCATCCTGGCCCTCATCCCACGCTCGACACCGATCGAAATTGCACGCAAGTTCCCCGGGAATGCCGAAGCTGCTCAGAGCGAGTTGATCGAGAAGGCTCTGAAGGCTGCGAAGGAGGAAGGCAAGATTGTCGTCAGGCTCAAACAGGGTGATCCGTTTGTGTACGGAAGAGGAGGGGAGGAAGTCCTTGCGTTCCGAGCGGCCGGGGTCGGGTGTACCGTCGTGCCCGGTATCAGCTCGGCCTTCGCGGGCCCACTCATGTTGGGCATTGCCGTCACGCAGCGTGGGGCCGCTGACACGTTTGTGCTGTGTACGGGTGTGGGGAGGGGTGGAAAGAGCGTCGCGTTGCCCGGTTATCAGCGTAGTACGACCCTTGCACTCCTGATGGGTGTCGCTAGGCTCAAGTCACTCGTCACCACACTCATCTCGGACGAGGAGTCGACGGAGGGAGGATCAGGGAGGAGGGGTAAAGCGTTCCCGCCTTACTTGCCTGTCGCTATCATCGAGCGCGCCTCAAGTGCGGATCAACGTCTCGTTGCTAGCACGCTTGAGAACATCGTTGGCGCCTTGGAACGATGTGGGGAACAGCGTCCGCCGGGTATGATCCTGATTGGTTGGACGGTGCTGGCCTTGGAAGGTGAAGGAGGGGATGCGAGCATTTTGGACGATGGAGAGGTTCTAGGGGAAGGGAGTGCTGAATTGGAGGTGCGTGATCGGGCGCGGGTGGAGAGGTGGCTGGGTGGGAAGGGATACATTGTCAGGGAAGGGTTGGATCAGGCTTATGCCGAGGCTGCGGCTGGCTTTTTGGCTAACGGTGGGCTGTAAGGGGATTCCAGAGCGGACGGGTATCATTATACGGAGGGCTCCCAGGGCCCGACAAATATCGTGGGCACGAGAGTCATGTTGTCATTCGTGTCATCCGATCATCGTGCAACATCATTAACTGCAAACCAGCTATCAGCAATCGACCGGACTTGTTTTGCAGGACTCATTTGAGCTTCTAGATTCCATGCGTTCGCTCGAGAGTCGATGCTTCATCATTGCTACCGGCCTTGCTGGTGCCCCTGTTCATGAGCTTTGAAGCTTGAAGCTTGAAGGTCCAATGAAGAAGAAATTGCTATGAATTTCCTTGAGTTTGAGCACCGTTAGAAGGCCCCTCCCCTCTTTCTTCCTCCTCCATCATGAGCTCCCCTCCCGCGTCGTAATCGCCACCCATCAGCATCTGAGTGTATGCCAGCGACACTTTGACCGCCTCTTTCCTTTTGAGTACCGGATCCTTGATGGCTTGAATGCGAGCCGCATGAACGTCCATGGCTGATTTGAGCGAGGACATCTGGCTGAAGAGAGCTTCGATCCCTCCTCCTCCTCCTCCGCCTCCGCCGCCACCGCCACTCCTCTCATCTGCTTGACGCTCTGCTTCTTCTGTCACATCCTCCAAATCGACGCCGGGAGCAAGTCGGGACAGTTGAGACCTCAATTGATCGATCTCCACCTGGGAGGGTGTGAGAGCCGCCAAAATCGCCTTGTCTTCCTCGTCCCAGATATCCGCGTCGTCATCTTCATCTGCGCCTGGTTGAGGGAAGGCCGGGAATGACGAAGAGGGTAGGTGATCGTCTGACGAGAAAAAGGCCTGAGCGTCTGGGACGGGTCCGAATCGGCTCGCGAAGTCGTCTTGCGATCCTGTCGCGAGGGTGGTTGTGCCGTTGATGTCGTCGTTCAGCCAAGCCTCCAAGGAGAGGGAAGAGGCCGGATCAGTGGAGCTAGTAGGCGCTGCTTCTTGGAAGGCGCCAAAGTTGTCTGGATCTTCGTCAGCCTCGGCAGTCGCCATCTGACCATAACCGCTGTGGCTACCACCTTCGGTAGCTTCTTGAAGGCGTTCCTGCAATCGTTCCACATATGCCCGCCCACTTGCGTCGTCGAGACTTCCATCGTCGTCGTCCTTTTGGCCAGCTTGCTGTGAATCGGAGAACCCTACGAATTCTGGCTGTTGCCGTTGACGCGATGAATCTGAAGGGAGATTATCCCCGACGTCCTCTCGTCTGCGCTCGTCGTTGCGTCGGAGATTGGGCCAGGTATTTGCGAATAGGGCCTGTCGGACCCGGTCTATACCTGTGACCTCAGTTTCTCCCGCTTGTACCGATTCCAAACGCCCTTCATTGCTGTCGTCATCCTCATCCTCCTCGAGGGCCATCAAATCGATGTATTCCCATCCTTGCTCAGCATAGAGCTCCGTCAGGTCTTCTGTCACGTTTGATTGCGGACGAGAGGAAGCCGTTGCGGTTTCCGGCGAGAGAGGAGCCCCGACGTTGATGACAAGGGATACTTCCAGGTCAAACGCATCCTGGACCTTACTGATCCGATCGAGCAGCGTTCTGTGGACTTGCTCAGGCTGGAAAATGGAATTGAAACGCATCAAAGGGGTCATGATCGGAATTTCGCTCACATTTCCCGCATCACTGATCGACGATTACGCACCTGCGATTCAGAGAGAGTCAGAATGACAGCGGGAACTCCTTCAAGAGCTTTGCGGAGTGCTGCGACGACCTGGTCCTCCGATCCGTTGGTAGTTTCTGAATCTACAGAGGAAGGCGGGCGCGTGGCGGTCCGACGATTGAGTTGTAGGGAGAGGGCTACGAATTCCACGTCGGCGTCGTAGTATCGATTAGAAATGTGCCATGGGGTACGTGAATGTATGTGGCCTGCTTTGAGATTGTTGTCGTCCGTGCCAGTTGCAGGGTGTGGAGCGGCCACACTGACTTGAAATGACGAGGCAAATTCCTGATCGTCCTGCCCTTCTTCTGCCTTGTCTTCCTTCCGTTCTGCTGGACCTAAATCCTCGAATCCTCCGCCATTCTGAGACGTGCCAGTCTCATAGTCATTCCCGATTATGACTATAGACAACAAGAGTGGTCAGCCAGAGTCAAGTACGAAAGGCGCGGCGAACGGAGAAAGAAATGGGGGAATGCGTACGTCTGATGAGAGCCTCGAGTCGTTGTTTTGACTTCACGTCTCCCGGGCTTGCCAACGGATCGAGAACGAGGATCGAGCTGGCTGCTTTGATCAGCTCCATCCTGCAGAGCCAAAAGGACCTAGCGACACTGTGCCGGAGAGAATGGTGCACGGTTCGGAATGGTGGAAGAGCGCGGGAGCTAGCTGCTATGAGCTGGCGGACAAAGGGAAAGGGAGGTTTGTCGACCCGACTGTACTGTTTCAGAGGGGCAAGGAGGGAGGAGGGTCAGCAAAAGGTGAGGAGGAATGCTCTCATCCGCTGCCTTCACATTGACGCATTCCGATACGCTGAATGTGAGAGGAGCACAGAACTGTGGGCTAGGGTCTACACGGCTAGATGCAAGATCCAAGGGAAAAAGCTGTTGAGAGTGTGATTGAACCATAGAGAGGAGCGATGGTGTGCCGATGCTCGGAATGGAACTCACTTTCTTGCTGACCATCTCTCCCAGTCTTCTTCAGCTTTCCCAAACGTCCACACTCTTTTGCATTCTTTTTGCTATAGAACTCGTTCCTCGTCAGCGTCTTGCAATATCGGACGCATATTTCCGCTCGCTGCTCTACATGCAATCGTGCCGCCTTTTCGGAAGGAATCCGAGCAAGCAGGAATGCGTGGCCTGTAATAACGGACGCAAGCAAGGTACACCATTCTGCGCGACAATCAGCGCGTGCCTGCCAGTACTCAAGCTGTCCCACAGAACACAAAATAGTGCAGAGTAATCTTCAAAGCGACGTGAGTGCTGTCAAGGGCTGAGCCGCTGGGAGCGTATGGGAGCAGGCCGCGCGCTCTGCCAGCAGGACCCACGACGTATTAGCTGACCTCTCAACAACCCTTGCAGCTTGGGGACATTCCTGCATCACAATCCATGCTGGTAGTAGGGCCTACGCTGGCGCCTGGCGGCTTCCTTTCTCGCTCCGATTCATGCTAAGGGCTTGATTTTGTGAGTGCTGGCATTTGGCGAGTTCGACCGTTTTACGATTCTCACTGCACTTTCTCTCTGCTTCTCTCCTTCCTTCCTTCAGCACGCTCTTCAATGACTTCTCTGCTGGGCTATCAACGGTCCTGGGCCCAGAACTTCCGAGTCTTAGCGCGGTCACTCCAAGGCTAGCATGCTCTCAGCACATCGACTCATGCTCCTGGGTCAAGGGCAAGGCGGCAGCGAAGCTCCAGCGCTCCAGCGATGCAGCGCCTAGCGGAGTTCGAGTACAATTGTCACACGGTCTATATCCAGCAGAAAATTACGGCGCGCTACAGAGCAGGATCGAACTGAGCTCGCTGCTGCGCTTCCAACGGCGCTGAACTTCGCTCTAAACCTCGTATGACAGCGATGCAGCAGGATCATTATTTTCTGCCTTCGACGAAGCAGGTTTTTCGAGGGGGGGTCGAAGCTATATAACCAGGCCCCAAATCCACCTTCGACTCTCCCATCCTTTCTTTCCTCACCCAAGCAACTCACTGCTTCAGCCCACATCTCCACACAACCACTTCAACACTTCACATATCCACACAACACCCTACATCTCACAGGCTACACACACTCTCACACACACACACTACCACATCACGACTCAGACACATACGAGCATACACATGCACACTCGCAACATCCACCAACCTACTTCCACCAGGTACCTACACCACATCATCGATCATCACCAACTGTACACATCTACGAGCATCACCAACCGTACACATCATCGAGCATCACCAACCATACACATCTACGAGCATCATCAAACGTACCCAACGAGCATTACCAACCATACACATTCACGTACATCAAGCTCTCACTCTCAGCCTTGGACTACCTCAAGGCTGCCCACGCTCTTGGTTCCGAAGGGTCAAACACTTTCAACAGGTGAGCATATACTCTTTTCCTCTCTCTCTCCTCTCAGCCTGATCACTTTTACTGACGTTGCTTATTCTCTTTTCCTTTCCTTCTTTAGCTCGAGACTTTATTGGGTAAAGGTCATCGATCAGCTGGACCAGACAAGAGCATCCAAGGACTGTTCCCTGTCGGACAAGACGCCATCAACTTATGGAGTCGACGTCCTAAACCAAGGGAACGTCCGATCACAAGCCGGCGACTCTTGGACAACTTCGAAGGATGGATCCCGGGGGGGACCGAAGCGCCTTAAAGCATAACTTACGTTCCCATCGGACTTGCTCTCCTTGATGGGACGTACAACTTTGCAATAAGGTGTTAGGTCAGTTCCAGACTTCGAAGGCGTTCGGGACGACGCTGGTGAATAGCACTCAAGCACTTGTCCGCTAAACGTAAGTCCCTGTCCTTTCCCCTCTCTCGTCTCCCTGCTTATCGAGACTGACCTTTCCCATGCTCTCTCTCTCTTTCTCTTTCTTCCTTGACCTCCTCCAATCGGAACCCACAGAAGGCTAGAGAGGTCGACAGTCGTGAGTCGATGGCCAGCGGACAGTGCTTACACATTTCTTCAGAGCGCAGTGGCTGGGGGGCTTCTCCTGCGCTCTCCTCATACACATACCTTCTCCACCTAAACCCACTTCAGCTGGTTCGGGGGTTTCGCATAGCGAGGGAAGCCTCAAATGCGCGAGACCGCCGGCCAAGCCCCCCAAGTGGGTTTGGTGGGGTTCTTTCTGTATCTAGTATATGCTTTAGCTCAGTAATAACATCGTCTTCGCTTCCTTGGGTCTGGGATCTTCTTCGTTGCCATGTATGTATCTCATCCTTCTCATCTTGAAATCGATGTCTCCCACCGCATTCTGTTTTCATCTCATTCGTTCTCTCGCTCCTCCGACCTTCTTCACGTCCTCCAGCATGATGTTGTCGATGCGCTCGACGGCGAGGCGAATCATTGCCGATGTGCCTGTTCAGCAAGAACCAAGACTTCCATGGACCGAGCCCTGCTTCTCCTCTTCTCTTCTCAGTTGCATTGTGTTGGAGGTCTTTGAAGGTGTGTTCCATCATTGCGAAGCATGAGTTGAAGTCAAGTTCACATTGATGGTCCGTGCTTCTGCTGTTCTCCTCCGACAGGGCTAGAAGATTTCGTGGAGCACGAGTTGCGCCTTGCCTTGCGTAGCGTGTGTCGCCCGAACTTCCGTACAAGGACGGTCTGCGGCTGCGGCCATGTTCTGATCGAGACCATCCAGGCAGAGCCGTCGGCTTCTGATGACAAGGTCGCTGGCGAGCTCGTATCCGCCACTTCGTTCATCACCGCCCTTCACCTCACCTCCCGCCTCCCAGCCGTGCGCTCGTCTTATCTCCTCGTCCACCAAGAGCAACTGCCTCAAGATCTCCTCGACGGGCTGTATCAGGAGACCTCCAAGGCCGGCGCCAAAGAATCGCGGAAACAGGCGCACAGGAAACCGCTGCGGAGCGAGCGGGTAGATCCTTCCGACCCTGCGGGGCAGTCGCGGTGGAGTGAACACGAGGATCGCCTACTGCGTCAGACGGAGGCGATTTGGAAGCGAGCTCGTTCTGCGGGTGCGCTGGACACTTCCCTAGAGGCGTGGAACCAGCTCTTTCGGGCTGCGGCTGGTGCCGACGGAGGTCTCTCGTCGCGGCGGAAATAAAGACCTCCTTCAGGTTCACCTTCGATCGGTGTCACTACTTCTTCCCGCTCCTGCGGAATCAGGACGTCCAGAAGGAGATCTCTTACCTGGTGTGTTGATTTGACGACGCTTGTCCCCCTTTCGCGCTTACTCAACTTGACTCCGAATACCTCTTCTTTCAGGCCTGGCATTGGCTCAATGGGCCCAGCTGGGACAATCCACAGTGGAAAGTCTCGCTCGAACATGCCGACCTTGACATTACGCTCAAGGTGATCCCATCTCTTTGGATATCAGGGACATCAGGCTCCACCAGCGGCGGCGATAACGCACTTTCCAAGCAAGTTCGAAGCTCCAACCCTCCCGGCTCTCTCGCTATCCTCCTTCGTCTTCCCGAACCACCCCTAGCACGATTCCACCACATCGTCAAAATCTATCTGCGTTCAATACGCTGGCGAACTCGACGGCCCTGCTTCGATACCGGGCCGCCGCTCTCTCGTTAGTAGCCTTTTTGCCCGAGTACGTCTTCTTGCCCCCAGCAGCCGACCAGGACACCGTGAAGATCCTGGAGCCATGTTGTGGGACCGGTGGTCTAGCCGTCGAACTTGCAGCCGCGATCGCCCGAAGGCGTCCCTCCCACGAGCAAGGAGATGGGAAACCGGTCGAGATTTACGCATGCGACATTGACAAGCGCTTCGCAAAACGAGCGAGCGAGGTCTTCCTTGCCAGTGGGTTCCCAACGCGCTCCGCAGAGCAGACCGCGAACGCTCTTTCTCCTCCTCCGTCTCGGTCGAACTCGGTCACCCTCATCAGCGGACACATCGACTCATCGAACGCAGACAAGCTCGCGGAATTTGTATACGCCCCAGAGTCGATCGATCTGATAATGACCGTGAGTTTGGCTTCCGCCGAAAAAGGGACCGGGGCTTTCTTATGTACTGAACAAGCGGTCCATCCTTTGCTTCGCAAGGACTTACCATGGGGCTACCGAGTGCTCTCCCAAAGCAAGCTCGTCGCCCTCTACACCTCACTTTTTTCCGCCTTTTTACACGTCCTCAAACCAGGGGCCTACGCCTACCTCATTACCGCCGGCTCCAACGTTCTTCTGCGTGCCCTCAAGGAGCACAAGGACGCGCAAGCGAGCTCGGTCGGAGCGCATGGCGAGCAAAGGTATGCCTTGCAGATGGTTCGAATCGGGTCACCATCGCAGGGCGAGGAAACAACTTCGAGCGACATCATTCCTGAGGGTCAGGAAGCGAGCGGACTGAAGGAGGTCGTCATTGGGTACACCGTCTATCTGTGCGCGCTTCGTAAACATGAACTTTCACCGTGAAGAACTCAAGTCATCATTCTAAATGTTGGTGTTGAGAGCATAACGAGTTCATCTGATTCGGCAAGAAAAGGGGGGAGGAGTTGAACAATACAAGAGAAAAGTTGGTAAGAACGGGAGAAAGAAAGGGAGGGGGGGGGAGCATTCCCCAGTGAGGTGGCATAGAGATAGCGGTGGTGGCAGGTCCCAAAAGATGATGGCGGAACCAGCGATCAAATGACAAGCTCGGTGTCGAGTTCGAAATCATCCAAGTCGTCCCGAGGTCGGTCTACCTGCGTCTTGGAAGGGACTCTCTTCTTCCCCAACGCTCCCGTCTTCTGTGGAGGGAAGGAAAATCAAGAGAAATGATCATCAGTACTCCAGGTATCCCAGCCCTTTGCCACGGGGGCCAATCGGATGCAAATCAACTCACCTTCGCTGTACCCGTCTCCTTCGCGACAGATTTCCCCTTCCCTTTCGACGGAGCAGCAACCTTCGCCTGCTTCGCCTTCCGACCACCATTCTTCACCTCTACGACCTCCTCTACCTCACTCTCACTCTCGCCCCCGCTGGACTTCTCCTCCTCCTCCTCCTCAACATCATCACCACGTCGACGCTTCCGACTGGAGCTCGAGACCGAACGAGCCTTACCTCCCTCCTTCTCCTCCTCCTTCTTCTTCTCATTACACCACTCAGGCAAAGCTCCCGCCTTCTTCTTCTTGCCCTTCGTCGTCCCAGCCTGAACCTTCGCTGTCGCCTTCGCCTTGACGGAAGAAGAAGAAGAAGCAGCCGCTACCTTAGACCGCGTCGCCGCTCTACCCTTCGTCTTCGTAGACGCACGCTGTTCCTCCTCCTCATCCCCAGAATCAGCACTGAAAACATCCTCCTCCTTCTCCGACTCCTCAACATCAAGTCCCCGACTCTTCTTCGACCGTTCAAGGACAGCCTTGGGACTCGGCAAGCTCGAGACAGATTCGACCGAACTCGATCGCTCGCGCCCCCGACCCCGAACGGGAGAAGCCTTGGATGTCGAGATGGTGTTGGAAGCCTTGCGGGACTGTGAAGAAGTTACTCGAGCTCCCTTGTTGCCCTTCTTGGATCCATACGTGGACGCAGTCGCACGTTTAGGTAGGAGTTTCACAAGGTCCGACAGACGAGCCTCCTTCGTCGCCGCAGCACCGCCCTTCCCTTTGCCTTTACCCTTGGCCTTAGTGCCAACGGAGCTACTGCTACCAGAAGTAGAGCGAGACGGTCGCTCGTCGTCCGAATCGAACGGCTCGTCGACAAAGTCCGCCTGAGCACGCCCATTCCTCATCCGCCCGCACCCCGACGGCGTATTTCCGCTGCAGAGCGAGTGAAACCAGGCGGAGGCAGGTCCGTGTCATACTGATCCGAATCTGGCTCCTCCTTCTTCTTCTTGCCTTTGGTGGTCTTGGTGGACGTAGTCTTTTTTCTTGTCGATCGGCACTTGCTCCTCCGACTCGCTATCGGAAATTTCAATGACAGCCTCCTTCTTCTTCTGAGCTCGAGCCGATCTTCGGACGGGACTTTGCGACTCATCGGCCGCAGTTGCTGCGGAGGTATCAGGTGCCTCGTCCTTGTCCTCTGTAGCAGATGTCTTCTTGCGAGTCGACCGGGTTTCCTTGACACGGTCATCCTCATCCTCGTTCTCGTCATCAGATGGGACAGGACTCGAGCTAGCAAAGGCCTTCTGCTCCGTCCGCAGATCAAGACCATACACCTCTCCATTCTCCCGTCCCTTCTCCTCCTCCTCCTCTTCGACATCGTCCACTCGGGCCTGACCGACCTCCGAAGATTGGCGAATCCGTTCCTCCTGCCGACGAGCGCGCAACTTCGCCTCGGCCGCAAAGAATCCGAAAGGATCGTTCTCCTGATCATACGATACCTTCCCATTCTCCACCCCATCTTCCGAGTCTGCAGCGTCCCCAAAGTCGAAGTCGTCGTCGTCGTCCACGTCTGCATGGGAAGGTCCAGCCAATGCAGCATCCGCGTCTTCGTGAGAGGGCCACTGGATGTCATCCAGCCCAGCCATGTCCACCGGGCTGTCATCCATCTCAAAGTCCTCCAAGATGGGAACATCTGGCTCCAATCCCAAATCCCGGATAACCTCATCATGATCACTCGGCACGACATTCCTCTCCTCTGCCTCCTCCTCATGCAAATCATCCATAGCGCGCTGAGATGGCGGCAATCCAAGTCGGCTGACCTGACCACTACCGACAACGACGTCCGAAGGCTTGGCGTATAGGAAGACATCATCAGAAGCAGGGATGCTCGAGCTCAGTTCTTGCGTGTTCGTCTCCGGCACAGCGAGGAGGGCTGCACCTGACGATGTAGTCGAAGACGAGTGAGACTTGTTGGCGATGGAGAGCGAGGGTTGTTCGCGCACGACTCCTTTGCCCTTCTTGTCACTGAGTGGCTTTGCGACTTTCCCGCCGCTGAGGGGGGTTGAGTGTGAGGGACCGATGTCGGCAAGGATCGAGAGCGGTGTGCGAGTCTTTGTCGTTTTGAGATCTCCCTTTGGACGAACTGGGGTGCCGCCACCGAGCGTAGGGGGCGAAGGGGGTGGAGCAACCGCGCGCTGAGTAGTAGTAGGACCGACCGCCGTCCGACTGAGACTCGTCTGACCTGCGAGTGGGTCCCGGTTCTCCTTATCCGACGAGCCAGGACTGAGATTGACAACATCCTTGTCATCACCCTTCTTCTGATCCTCTTCATCAGACAAGTCCTCATCGTCATCGACATCTTGGTCCTCATCTTCGTCGTCGTCGTCGTTGTCCCAGACTACCATGCCCGTTCTTCGTTTGGCAAGGGTCGGTCGGTTGGAGAAGAGGGAGAGATTCGTGTTTGTGCTGGTGGAGCAGGTTTGGGAAGGTCCAGTTTTGGGAGTGGGTACGAGCTCGGGAGCAATAGCTTGGAGAGGTGGCCTGGATACTTTGGAGGAGGTGGTAGCAGGGACATCGTCTTCATCTTCTTCTTCCTCCTCCTCGGGTGCGGGGAAGACAGCAATGTTCTCTTGGATGTAGTTGCAACCTTATTCGACTTGAGAGCTGCTTTGTTCGTTGTTGCCGTGGGCCGAGTTGCCCTGGGAAGAGGAGGGGGTGGTGCGGCCTGAGCGTAGAACCCAGTAGGCGCAACCGTCTTCTTGACCTGACCCCTCTGATTCCTTCGATTCGAAAGAAGGCTGGCGACCGAGGTAGACTTGACGCTCCCGGACGCAGTGGAAGATACGGACGGCGCCCTCTGAGTATTCTGCACTCTGCCCTTTTGAGGGACACGTGCGGTGGTACTCCGAACGCGTCCCTGATCTTCAAGAGGTCTGAGCGCGTCATCGACCAACTCAGCAAGACTGCGACGTGTGGAGGACACTTTAGGCGAGCCGGCCAGATCTCCTGCTGCTGCTGCTACTGCCTTCTTTGACTTCTTCTTGACAGGTTCGTCCTCCTCCTCTTCCTCTTCTGCCGCGGCGTTCTTGAATACGTTTGCGAGAAGGATGTCGCTGCCTGGTTGTAGGAGACCGGTGGAAGATGGCTGAGAGGATGAATGTGCGTTTTTGGTAGCGAGAGGGGTTCGGGTGGAAGGTACGCGAGAATGGGTGCTGCGGGAGGGTGTAGCTGCGGGCTCCTTGCGTTTCTTCGATGCTGTGGAAGCTGCTGCTGCTGCGCGTGTTGAGGAGGCAGTGGGACGCGTCGTGCTGAGTTCGACGCCGTCTGGGCCGATGGGAGCGCGTCGAGTGCGCATGATATATTCCTTGACCGCGCGTACACAGACAGAGAAGAGAGAGACGCGTTCCTTGTTGACTTTCGATGCTTGGTGGTGGTTGTGGTGGTGGAGCGCGTCGTGGAAAAAGGATTTCGAAAGTGTTGCTCTCGAAAAGAAACGCGTCGCGCGTCGCTCTTGTTTTTCAGTGTAAAAGTCGCGCCTCCCACTTTTCAAAATTGGCGACCCTTCTGAATTTTTCCCGATCTCCAAAACTTTCCTCTCGCCCAAAAAAAAATTCCAAGCTGCTGCCTCACTCACTCACTCATCTTCCTCACACACTCTCTCCGTAAACCAGCTTCCCCTCCCTTCCACAAATACCTCGCCCAACATGCCCAAGACAAGGCGCAACAAGGTCGTCTCCCTCACCAAGACAGTCCGCAAGACCCGCGAACACAAGACATCTCTCATCGACCGCGTCCGCGAATCAGCCGAGAAGTACCCATACATCTGGATCATCCGCGTCCACAACTCTCGCGCAACCTTCATGCACGAGGTGCGCGATCTGTGGAAAGGGTCTAAGATCTTCTATGGAAAGTTGAAGGTGCTCGCGTTGGCGCTGGGTGATAAGGAGGAGTCGGAGTTGAGGACGGGTTTGAGCGGTATTGCTAAGGTGAGTCCTCTAAAGGGGCAGCTTATGCTTGCGCATCTGGTAGATAGCTGATTTACGTGTCCTTCTCTCTATGCTCCCCTTTGCCCTTCATCAGCGCCTCCACGGGAGCGTCGGTATCCTGATGACAGAGTCTTCCCCGCAGAAGTATTGGAATGGTTCAAGACTCACAGTCGGCAAGACTACGCTCGCGGCGGAACCAAAGCATCAGAGACCGTCACATTGGCAGAGGGTGAGCTATTCCTTTCATTTTCTTATCGCGTCTGCTCAGAAATTCGCTCGCTGATCCTCAGACCTCCTGAAAAACGCGTCTTTGCTTACTCTTGCTCGCTCCAGGACCTGTCATGATCCGCACTGACCTCCGGAGACCCTACCACACAACATGGAGCCTCAACTTCGCGCTCTCGGCATGCCAACAGAGTTACGAAGAGGCGTACCCACTCTCCTGCGAGAATTCACAGTATGCAAGAAGGGCTCATTGCTCACTGCAGAGAGTGTGAGTCTGGTCCCCCTTTGCTGTTCGGTTTTTTCCCCGTTATCTGACCCTGCGCGCTCCATACATGTGAACAGGCTCAAATCCTCAAGCATCTCATCATCCAAATGTCTGACTTCCACCTCACGCCCGTCGCGTACTGGTCCGCAGCTACCTCCGCCGTCACAGAAGTCAACGGCGGTATTCCTCCGAGGGAAAAGAGCAAGGGCTCTGCGAGGGCTAACAAGGATGCTACCATGGCCGCTGATGATGATGAGGAGGATGGAGACGAGGATGAGGATGTTGAGATTGATGATGCGGAGGATGACGATGAGGATGAGGAGGAGGTCGCGACGAAGGGTGGGGATAAGGTGGCGGCGTCTATGATGCTTCCTGCGGGTCTGGCGTGAGGGTGGCCTGGTTTCCCTCTCCATTTCCTTCTACGGCTCCCCTCTCCTCTCGCTCCTGTTCGTCTCTGCTCGCTTCTTCTGAGCCGCAATCTCAGTTCTGTACTCTACATCTCACGAATCTGGTTGGCTATGCGCGAAGGTTGGGGATTGAGATTGCGCCACGTGACTTTTTGGGCCAGAATTTTGCTCACGTGACCTGCTTTGACTGTCGCCCCCAGAAGAAGTTTTTTTTCCTCTTGTGACCTCGACTCCACCACCACCACCAACCTCACCCTTTCTCACCTCGCAGCCATGTCGAAGATTAGCGTTAGCAGCGTGCGACAGCAACTCCAGGGCCTCCTCAAGGCTTCTGAGGAGAAGCGCCGAAACTTCTGCGAGACCGTCGAGCTCCAGTGAGTGTTTTTTTCGTCTCTGGCTGTCCAAGCCCTTACTTTTTACTCAAATCCCACCTAACTTTTTCAACAGGATCGGACTCAAGGCTTACGACCCTCAGCGTGACAAGCGTTTCAGTGGCTCCATCAAGCTGCCCCACATCCCCCGTCCCCGTATGGCCATGTGCATCTTGGCCGACGCTGCCGATGTCGACCGCGCAAAGCTCATCGAGCTCGACTACATGACGGTCGAGGACTTGAAGAAGCTCAACAAGAACAAGAAGCTCGTCAAGAAGGTGAGTTTCTTTGATCTTATCTCCACTCTGATTTATGTGGACAAGTATCTGATAATCCCTTCTTCATGCTCCGTGAACTCAACAGCTCGCCAAGAAGTACGACGCCTTCCTGTCCTCCGACGCCCTCATCAAGCAGATCCCCGTCTGCTCGGCCCCGGTCTCTCCAAGGCCGGCAAGTTCCCCACCCCGTCTCGCACGCCGAGGACCTCGAGAAGAAGGTCAACGACGTCAAGTCGACCATCAAGTTCCAGCTGAAGAAGGTCCTCTGCCTCGGTGTCGCCATCGGCCACGTCCAGATGACTGACGACCAGCTCCTTGCCAACACGATGATGGCTATCAACTTCTTGGTTTCGCTCCTCAAGAAGGAGTGGCAGAACGTTGGTTCTCTTCACGTTAAGAGCACCATGGGCAAGCCCGTCCGACTTTGGGGTTAAATGCGAAATGTCGTTTTCGCTTGGGGGGTGGTTTCGTCAAGTTGGAGAGTAAGGATGTTGGAGATTACATCGATCATAACATGGCCGTCGCACGCTATACCAGTCAACGGAACGGGTTCCATTCCGGGAATCAAGACTTTGATGAGGGGAGCTCGATTCTTCTTCGCATTCTTCCTTCCATCCCGCCCCCTTTTTTTACCCTTGTATGCACATCATCTTTTCACCCATTCCACTGTGGACTTGAGTCCATTTTGGGGTCAATCTCATGTCATGCCTTGACGGCTACAAGCACTTCTTTGTCTGATGTGTGACCTTGTCCTTGCATTTGCACTTGAGAGAAGGTTTAACGACGAGTAGGTCCCTGATGATCTATGCTGGAGAAGTGCATTGCCCTTCACGACCCAGCCCCAACCCGTGCATTCAACTATACGAATACAAAGGATGTGCTTTGTATCCTGCTGATAAGCCGGATGCTGTCCATAATCTCGTAGACTCTTTTCACAACTTGAGGTAACCCTTCTCGATGAGATATTGTGTGACTTGTCGAACGCTCTCCTCGACAGACTGCTTGCCGGCAGGGATGTGGAGCTCGGGATTTGAAGGTGCTTCGTAGGGAGCGGATACACCAGTGAATTCTGTGCGGATCAAAGGAGTGTCAGTAAGGCCGATTATGATCGAGTGAAAAAAGAGGACTTAGACTCACCCTTGATCTCGCCCGCCCTAGCCTTCTTGTACAACCCTTTAGGATCCCTGGCCTCGCACTCCTCGATACTGGCATCGATGAAGACCTCCACAAAAGGCAAGGGAGGACTGTGCTTCTCATGCAACTGTCTCGCCAAGTCCCGATCGGCCGCGTAAGGCGAGATGAAGCTCGTAACAGCCACAGCAGCCGAGTCGGCAAACAAGAGCGCAACCTCGGCGATCCGACGAATATTCTCCTCCCTGTCCTTGGGACTGAATCCGAGGTCCTTGTTGAGGCCGAAACGGACGTTGTCGCCGTCGAGACGGTAGGCGGGGACGTGGTTGTGGAGGAGGTGCTGTTCGAGGGCGGTTGCGATTGTTGATTTTCCGGAGGCGGAGAGGCCTGTGAACCAGACTGTTACGCCTTGGGCTTTGAGGAGGGTGCAGCGTTCGTCGTAGGTGACGTTTCCGGGGTGGAAGGTGATGTTCGTGGCCATCTTGTCTGTTGTTCTGTGGGTATTGACTTGGGGCTGTTCGAGGTTCGCAGTGTGAGTGAGTGAGTCGCCGGTTGGAAGAAGTGAGGTAGAATTCTCTCGGCCGATAGAAAATGGCGACGCACTTTTTATTTCAAACGCGTGTGTTTTCCTGGGTTTATTTGGACGCGTCTCGATCTTAAGCTGGAAGGTGTTTAGATTGGGGGGGATGATGGTAGTAAGAAAGAAGGACAACTACAAAATCTCAACAACAGAAAACCGCACTCCCACTACCTCAGGCGACCGAATCACCAGAGGCAGTAGGTCTCAGCGCGGGTTCGCAGAAGTGTGCAGGCGATTGAAGCACTGACCGATGACCACGAAGGGCTCAACGATCGCCAGTGCTTAAAGGTCGCAGCAGTCTCCTTGGGAAGGTGTTGTTCTCTCTCTCACTCACTGACCACCACCTCAACAACCAACCAAGATGGACACCGAACTCTCAAGTCTGTACGCAACCCTGCGCGGCATCGAGACCCTCCACGCATCCATAGCACAAGCATCCACCAAACCACAACCCTTCACAAACGCAGTCCTCAACACACACGACTTACCCGTGCTCTCCTACATCAGAGATGCAGACCCTCTCGAAGCAGGCCTCTTCTTCTATCCTGGCTCACAAAAACAGGATCAGAAGGACCAGCAATCCCAACAATCTCAACAACAACATCAGCAGCAGGCGCCGGTTCATGAGATGACAGCCGAGGAGCAGTACGCCTTACTCAATCCGCGCGGTCCTGAGATCAAACCTCACCAGCCTCCGACACCTCTACGTCGACCTGTGCCTGCGGGTGGGAAAGCTGGACAGGACGACTACGATGCCAAAGTACTCCTACTCGCCGCTCAGAAGCTGTTGGACAACTAGTGAGTTCGACCCCCCCCCTTCTTCAAATCCATAGCAAATGGAACTGATGAATGCTTGATGATTGGGAAAACCAGCCACAAAGCCCCACGCGCGCGCAAACACATCAAAGCGCTCCAAAAGCGAAATTCAGACGCAGCCCGCCTAATCACAGAGTCCGAAAACGCCCTCTCAGAACTCGAAGCAACAGCCCTCCAACGCGGTCTTCCCATCAACGCCCCACCCCCACCCACCCAAAAAACCCAACCCGCTCCTCCTCAACAACAACGAACCGAATCCCAAACGGAAGAAGATAAGATGAACGAGATCCGTCATGCGCGGAGGACGGAGTACGCTTCGCTTCAGGCTGAGCTTGTTCGGGATGATCTGGACTGTTTTGCGTTGGAGGGGTTGATTAGGGAACTACATGGCGAGAGGGACGTCTTGATGTCTCCTCGCAAGAAACAACAGCAGCAGGCTCTTCCTCCACCTGTTGCGGCAGGTGGGAAGAGGTTAGGAGGTTCCGGACCACGAGTCTCAAGTCTTGCGAGGGGAGGAGGCGTTGGGACGAGTGCATTGGGGACGGCGGCTAGTTCGAGGAGGTCTAGTGCGTTGGGAAACAAGGCTTCATCTGTACCTCCTCCTCCTCCTTCGCTCGCATCTTCCATTCGGGTCGCGAGGATGCCGATCACCCCTGGACGGCTGGGTGTGGGACTGGGTCGGCGTTGGAGAGGAGTGTGGGTCGACCTACGCCCGGTGGGGGTGGGGGGCGTACGCCTGTTGCTGCGTTGCATGAAGAGGAGGAGGAGGAGGAGGAAGAGGAGGAGGGGGATATAGGTGATGAGACGGTCTCGCCTATGCCGACTGTTGCGCGCGGGGAGGTGCTCGGTGCTACGTCTGAAGAAGTGCCTGCGGAGACGGACGGCGTCGAGGTGCCTTCACCGGAGGAGGAGGAGGAGACGGACACGGCAGAAAGAAAGCAAGGCTCGACATTCATCATTCCTGAAGCTACACCGGAGCTCGAACGGATCAGTACCAATATCAATAACTGTCTCTCCGACTCGCTCCGGTTCGTTCATCTCTTGAACCCTGCTAGCTCCTCCTCCTTGTCAGGATTCGTACCGACGTACGAAGCACTCCATGCGCTGGCGTACCCATTGGAAGAAGGCGGATATGCGAATGGGTCGGTCCTTTCTTCTCTCGTTGGAGGTGAGGCTCTGTCGAGCTCGGCCGGCGGTGGTGGGGGCGGGCCGGACGAATCGGTCGCGGAGACGGATGCGGGCTCGGTCCTGACTACCACGTCCTCGACAACAGCGGGCGGCACGATGACGAATGTGGACGCGCCGACGCCTACGAGTACGGCGATTGCGTTTGTCCTGTTGCAACTGCTCGGTGTTCCTTCCGACCAGACAAATGCGAACGCGAACGCGGTGGAGTTTGCGGTTCTGAAAGCTAAGGCGGACGAATGGTGGGATGCTCAACGGTCGTCCTTCCTCTCGGCGCGAGAGAGCGTCCTTCGACTGTCTTCGCTCTCCCGGTCGAACAACAATGCAGCGGCGGCTGCGGCTGCGGCGGCGGCGGCGGTGGGGCAGGCGTCGGTGAAGGCGAATGTGGAGAAGGAAGGAGGGTTGAAGGGTTCTGAGTTGGCTACGAAGGCTGTTTATGCGCTTGTTGCTAAGAGACTTTTGAGGATTCGGCGGGCTGGGGGTGGGGCTGCTGTTGGCTTTGCTTGAGGAGTTCACTACTCTCTGCTATGTTCTTACTTATCCTCTCTCAATGTCACACCTGATAGAGAGGGGTAAGGATTGTCCATTTCATCACGCAGCGTTCCCAGTTCCTTTCTGAGCTGATGAGAAGAGACGCGGACGAGGCAAGAAGACTTGGTCTTGGTGTTGGGGTTTTGAAAAAAGGAAGATGTCTCGATAATTCGATGTACGATAGAAGCGTGTCGTGTGCAGAGGGGGACAGAAAGGGAAGTTCAAGGGAGAGCGCAATGGCGTCCGGGAGAATGAAAAACGGGGTTGCCCAAAAAAATAGAAAGCTGGTTCAAGAAAAAAGGAGAATCGAATGGGAAGGAGCGGTGTGGGCGTTGTTTTGTGTAAAGGGGGGGAGGGGACCGGTGATCTGGGTGTATATCTGAAAGACCGCGCGTGTCTGGTTCGTGATGCGTTGTTCTGTGGTGATGCGTGATGTGTTCTGGACCAGCGCCGAGGGGGTTCAGGAGGAGAGAGACAGGGAGAGAGAAAAGAGCCGAGGAAAACAAGAACCCATATCAAGTTCTTGCCTAGTTTAGTCCGTTAAAATTTGTGTGTGATGTAGGGTGCTATGATCCGTAAGGAGGAAAGACTTGATCCTGCCGTCCAAAGAAAAGTCAAGACAAGCCTCTAGACAAGAGCAGCTGCACCGAGAGCGACGACGAGGAGGGCCCCGATCGAACCTGTGAGGGAGCTGGAGAACCGGATGCTTGAAGCCGCGCCTGTAGAGGGGGAAGTAGAAGAAGCGCCACGGACAGAGGTAGAGGAAGATGAGCCTCTGGTGGATGAAGAAGCGCCCCGGGTTGTTGTAGTTGAAGAAGACGATCCAGACCCACCACCAGAAATGGCGACACGGGCGCTCTTGAGCATACTCGTCTGTGAGGTTGGGGTCGAGGTCGAGTTAAGCGCATTCGCGTACCAGGATGCCTCGCCGGGGAAGTTTCCGATCGGTTGGGCGTTCCAGCCGTTAGCTTGGATACCAGTCCATGTGTGCTCCTCGAAAGCCTTGATGGAGTACGTGGTCAAGTCGTGCTCGAGCAAGATGACACCGGGCGACTTGGGAAGCTTGGTGGCGTCGTCGATAGCCTTGGTGATCGAGTTGATGGTCCGTCCGGGGGTAGTGGTGGCGCAGATACCGGCAATGGTGCCCGTCTCGGATATGCACCAGTCGTTGCACTCCTCGTCCCACATGACTGCGATCATGCCGAAGACTTCTTCTGCGATGGCGCGGACACGGTTGTCTGCGTCACCCTGCGGGGGACGCCAGTGGGAGGGGATGCGACCGGTGAGGTCGTAGATGATCTGCATGGTCCATCCGAGCTCGGCGACGATGTCTTCGTTGGAGAGCTGTGGAAAGATTGAGAGGAGTGTATGTCAGTAGTGAAGAGAGAGAGAGAGAGATGGAAGTGAAATTAAAACTCACAGTGGTCTGGACGGTGTGAGACCAGGTGTGGACACCGAAGTGACCGACACCGAGGGACTGAGCCTGCCTGATGGCGTCCTGGTTGTCACGGATGTTGCCACCGATGAGGAAGAAGGTAGCCGCGGTCTTCTGTTCAGCAAGGAACCTGTAGAGGGTAGGCGAGGGTGTGTTTGGTCCGTCGTCGAAGTTGAGACCCCAGTACCCGTCAGGAGCCTTGGACATGTCGTTTCTGCCGAAGCAGCCGGTCTGAGTCCATGAGCAGACGTCGTTGATGTTGGTGCCTGCGGGGTAAGTTATGGCACCTGAAGCGTCGAGCCTGGTGCGTGGGATGTTAGGGATCTTGCCTGCGGATTCGGCTGCTGCGAGATCGTCGAGCCATTCCTTAGGGGTCATTGACCTGGGTGGTGTTGCACCTGCGGGCGGGTACTTTGATGCCTGACGCTTCTTGTGATGGGAGTTGCTGTTGGCGAGGAAGTGTCTGCGGTGGATTGCCTCTCGCTGGATGGGGTCCTGGTTGATGAGGGTTGCGCGTCTGACGGCGTCGTGGTCACATGCGTCTGCGTTCTGTGCCAATCCGAGGACGACGACGACAACGGCTGCGGCTGCGGCAGTGGAGGTGACAGTCAACTTCATGCTGTGCAACGTGTGTGTATGTAGAAAGGAGAGTGGGAAGGTGGGATAGAAAAGGGTTGGTGGTGGTGGAAGGGAAGAAGCAGAGACGATCTAAATAGAAAGGAGAGTAGAGTAAGTGAGTGACTGTGTTTAACTGAGTGAGTGAGGTGAAGAGGAGGAGGAAGAGGTGTGAGCGGCGTCGGGTCTCCTAACAACACCACCTTGTCTCAAAAACACATGTGCTGTTGCTGTTGCTGTTGCTGGCTTAATCTGCGCGCGCCCACTGCTGCTGCTGCTGCTCTGATCGCCACAACAAGTCCGAACCACAACAGTCACCTTTTCCTTCTCATCTCTCCGTCCAATTCACAAGGCGGTCAAGGTCGGGCGGGCGGTGGGAGTGCGTTGACACAACACAGGCCAGGTGCCCTTCTCACACTCCCGTCCCAACGCCAAGACAATCCTGCCAAGACCGACGATCATTACAACCACACTCAAACCATTACAGCCCCTCTGCATCAGTCTGACACAAAGTCTGGATGCCCATTACAAAACATGGCGCTGCAGCGGGCCAGCCTGCAGTGATCATCCTCACTATCTCCGATCACCGCTCCCGCTGGCAGTTTCGCATGTCGAGTCGACAACATTGCTGAGATCACGTGATGTTCCAACAAACCCACGTGGCGTTGACCAGTCGAGTCGACAACGGAAATCTCATTAGAGCTCGGGCATGGATCAAGTGAGACAAGGGAGACGATCAGAGCCCGCAAACCTGCCGCGGTACGCCGGCGGCACTTTGTCCACCTTCCCTTGTGTTCGAAGGCACTTCGGCAGTCATACGTTCGCTCCCGACGGTTGGGAAACTCGGGAACTGGCGGCTGGCGGCGTATCGAACACACTGATGCAGTGCCGTGAACACCTCCAATCGGCTTTATGCGAATGAGCTCACATTCATCCTGGCTGCTACGCTTCGAACCATCCTCAGTCGAAGTGCTTCTATGGGATGGATCACCTTGTGGGTTAGCGATGGAGCGGGAAGTGGAAAGGCAGGCTGCATGGATTCACTAAACACATTTGCTGAACCTCCTTTTCCCAGGGACCAACTACTCACCCCTTCGCCCCTTCTCTGGCTCACATCCATCCATCCCCCATTCCCACATAACATCAGACAGTCATTACGCTCACCTTCTCCTCTTCACAGCCAGAGTTCCTACAAAGGCACCTCAAGACTCTTCATCCGCCTACAGGGCCCCACTCTCTCTTCCTTCCCTTCTTTTCGGCTTCCTCAACCTCCCCCCAACAGTAAGCAACAGCAACAATGGTCGCTCTCAACTTCTTCCTCCTTCTCGCTCTCCTCGGCGCAGAGACTGCACTCGCCCACACCAAGGGCCCATCCGCACACACTCTTCGCGGCCTCAGTCACAGCGGCCACCGACGTGGGTTGGTCCAGTTCCAAAAGACAAGAGGAGCAAGTTCATACCCTGAGCAATGGGTGGTCACTCCCCCTTCCATGAACAAGCCTGTGAGTTTTCTTCTTCGCTAAGCTCCAGCCTCTCCAACAACAAGCTGATTTTCTGTTTACTGTGTGCTTTTAGGAATGGACTGCCGCACTCAAGCAGGCCGTCGCTTCCGGCGCCGTCCCGACCTCCCAGTCGGTACACTCGCCGCCGACGGATCAATCAAGTACAGCGGCGGCAGCAAAGACCCATGCAACTGGACCAACTCCAAATGTCTAGGCAAGAACGACATCTCCTCCGCCCCCGACGGAATGTTCGTCGTCAACTTCGACGACGGCCCAACAGCAGCCTCACCAGAACTCTACACTTTCCTCGGCAAGAACAACCAGGCTGCCACTCACTTCATGATCGGATCTAACATCCTCGGATACCCGGACAACTTCAAACAGGCTGTCCAGATGG
Organism: Tilletia indica; assembly: GCA_001689995.1. NCBI lineage: Eukaryota > Fungi > Basidiomycota > Exobasidiomycetes > Tilletiales > Tilletiaceae > Tilletia > Tilletia indica. Next base: position 168,391 of record MAPW01000032.1, on the reverse strand, counting down.
GCAACCAGCATATCGGTGTTCATACCTGGTCTCACAACCTCTCCACCACTCGCTCCAACGAGGAGATGCTCGGTGAATTGGGGTGGACGATGCAGATCATCTACGACCTCTCCGGCAAGATTCCCCGATACTGGCGTCCCCCGCAGGGAGACATCGACGACCGAGTCCGAGGTATCGCCGAGAACATCTTCGGTCTCACCGCTGTCATGTGGAATGCCGAATGTAACGACTGGTGCATGGACGACAACGGAAGCTCAGAATGCCCTGGCGAAGTACCCGGAATGGATCAGAAGTCGATCAACCACGCTATCAACCAGGCCGTCGCTCTCCCCCACTCTCCAGGTGTGATCCTGCTCGAGCACGAGTTGACGAAATACTCTGTCGGTGCGTTCGAACAGCACACATGGCCCGGTGTAAAGCAGTACGGCTGGAACCCGGTTTCGGTACCAGAGATGGATGGAAGCGCATGGTATGCCAACGCTCAGAACGGAACATCACCTACGACCAGCCAATCCAGTATGCTCAAGAGCAACATCGTCGCCATCCCTGGTGGTGGTGCTGGCGCTTCCGGATCCAACGCAGCTTCTGGCTCAGGATCATCATCAACGACCTCAACCACCTCGGCCTCGGGCTCCAAGGTCTCGGGTGTCCCTGTCCAAGTCGACGGAAAGAGCTCAGCCGTCTCTAGCTTGCGCTCGGTTGGCTCGCTAGTGGCTGGTGCGCTCGGATTCAGCGCTGCCGCTGCTGCATTCGTACTCTGAGCAAGACCTACCTTTTGTTTCGTTTCACGCCCCGCCCTCCGCCTCTTTGGATCTGTTTCTGCTTCGACCATATACGTACGACCCCTACTACCCACGTTCCTTCTCCTTCTCCAGGATACTACCTACATCTAGCGCATTTGCCAACCCCACTCCCCCCTATTTTTTCTTCTTTTTGGAGGATGATTCCGAGCCGTACTGGCTCCAGCTCGATCCTGTGCTCGTTCGCTCCCCCCTCACCCACCTTTTATACTCCCTGTCTACCACGGGTTGCACACACCTCCCCGATCGCAGAAAATCTTATACACAACGCACAGCGCATACACAGCTTTTAAACATCGGATGCATTGATATACATGGGGACTGACTGGAAGGTAAGAAACGAATCAATGGGCAGAAGGAAATGTCTGAGAGAGGACCGCACTACGGACGGGGGAAGGGAAAGAGCCTCGGCCCCCGCTACTTCCTGCCTGCCTACTGTTTCTCGGATTCGGCAAGACGGTGATGATCCGACGTGTTCACATAGTCGACAGCCTCCGACTGATGAACCTTGCGAATATGACCGACCACAGCCCCAGCGTCGTTGCAAAGCAACATCACCTCCTCGTCATTCTCCTTCGCCTGGTCCGCTGCCTCGTACCGCATCAGCTTGAGGATCTTGTAGAGGCCCGAGGAGAGTATCACGCCCGCGTAGGGGCCATGAAATAGACGATCCATTCGTACGACTCCATCGTGCCTGTGACGACGTCCGGTCTGTGACGAAAAAAAAAGAAATGAACAAGAGTAAGTCAGAAAGGAACCGTCCATGACACTGACTGCCTGCCCTGTTGGGGGCCAAAAGGGGGGGAAAAACATACCCTAGAGTTCGGGCGGGGTTCAACGAGCCACCAGTGTACGGGATGGCCCAAAGCTCCGCCAGCATCAAAGCAAGCCCAATCCCAATCGGAGCAAAAGGCGTCGACTTATGCTTCTCGTTAGCCAACATCTGAATGGCAAACATCAACATGGCCGTACAGAAGAGCTCCATAAAAAACCCAGCCTTGACGCTCGTACCCGTCGACAATCTCGTCCGGGCGTTCATCCCGTCCGGGTTGATCGCTTTGGCGGTCCCGGCGGCTGCTATGGCGGCTATGAATTGGATGGCGGTCAGGATTAGGGCGCGGTACCAGGTGATGGATCGGACGAGGAAGAGGCCGACGGTCACGGCGGGGTTGAAGAGTCCTCCGGAAACGCGAAAGAAGACCCAGGCGTTGACCGCCAGAGCGAAGCTGAATTTAACAAGTGAGGGAGAGAGAGAGGAGAGGGGGAAATAGTATATGAGCCCCCGCACCTGAAGAGAAACAGGGATATGGCCACAAGACAAACTCACCCGAAGCCGAGAGCCAAGTAGCTCAAAGTCGAGACTGACAGAGTCCCATCCACATTCCTCGGCTGTCGACCAGCAAAAGTAGCAATGCAGAGGGACGGCAACAAGAACATAAACGTCCCCACAAGCTCAGCAATCGCAGCAACAACCTCGTCCCGAATCGCAACCCGACGCCGAAGCTTCAGCACGTAATCCGGGTCGCCTCTATCACCGGACGGAGTGAAGATGGAAGGCAGCTTCGCACGCAGCCGTTTTGAGAGTTGCAGACGGTGGTGCAGTTCTTGCATACTGCTGCGTTTGGATGACGATGGCGCAGGCGGTCCGGCAACTTTGGGGTTGGGGCTCAAAAGTTGAGAGACGTTGGGCAGATCGCCCATGCTGCGGTGCTTCAAGACCCGACGCGCTTCATGGTTGCTGGTGGCCGTAGCAGCTCCTTCCATATCGATCGTAATGCCCTGGAGTGGGGTCACCTGTTCTTGTACGGACATCGCGGGCCTATTCTTCTGGGAGGGATAGGGGGAAGAGGCAGAAGGAGAAGAGAAAGAGAGAGAAGAGAAGGATGGGCTTCAGTGATGAAGAGGGAAATGCAATCGGCGAGGCCCTGACGATGCTAAAGAGAAAGGTCAGCTCTACCCTCCCCCATTTATGCAAAGCAAAGCTTCGCATCCTCTTTCGATTGAGGGCAGGCCCGTCCCGTCCGCACCGCACTACGTGGGTACGCTGCGCAGAAGTGCGAAATGAGTGATGAGCGATGAGTAATGAGTAAGTGAGTCCTCACTCGGGAACACATAGGCAATCCGAATGGGACGTTCCCGACCTCCCGACCCGAAAACCTTCCATGCTGGCCGACATGTGCTTCATTCCAATCGGTTCCGAATCCCATTTCATGACTTCTTCCCGTCACCGCACCAGTGTCCTCCGTCATGAATTCCGGTGTCAGACAGATTTCGTCTGTGTCGCTGGCGATGGTGTGCGGGAACAGGACGCTGTTGAGGCAAAGTGAGGGACATCCTGCCGGCATCAATACTTCCCGAGAATGGATGAGACGGCAAGGGGTCGAATGGCTGCAATGGCTGCGTTCCGATAAAGAAAATTTCGGATTTACTCCTTTCCGAGCAACGATGAGGAGGAGAACTTTAAGCCGTCCGAAACGAACTTGGGCAAAGGCATTCGTCCAGACTCAACAGGACCCGCGCCGACGGGCTTTGTTGACCCTATCCCCCGAGTAAGCGGTGGCGGAGTGTCGAGCACGAGAGCGCAGCCGTAACACAGAAATGAGGTCAGGTCGACTCTATCCGACGTCGGAGCTTCCTCACTTGTCTGAGGGGCGGATATGAGGCATCCGAAGAGGCGCTGGCCAAGATGGAGATGCTCTCCTTCCAACCATTTGCCTTCTCGCTCTGAGCGGGCATACCACAGAACGGGCACGCCCGTGAGCTCGTCGATGAGGCACCTTGATCCGTTGATTCGTCGTCTTGCATCAGCTCGTCCCACCGTGGTACCTCTTCTACCATACGTATGAGTCGTTGAGCAGCCGAACCGAATGCGATCTGTTGACCCTTGCGCTTTCGTGCTTCTGAGGCTTCTATGTCGGCATCGCCTTGGTCGAGTCCTTCGTCGGGTACCTCAGCGCCGAGAGATTTTGCCTCCTGGGCTGGCATGGAAACCGGCGCTTCGTCCCGATCTTGGCGGAGACGGGGAGTGGGCAGGTCGAGCACAATCTTGCTGGCCGTTCTGGTCACTGTGCTCACTGTGGAGGCGACATTGGACTCCAGATTTGCAATAAATCCTGTTCGAAAGCGAAGGGGCTGTCAGAGCTCTCGGTCCATTCCCGGACCATCCTTTTTCTTGAAGCTCACCATTTGTAAGTCTACCGATACTCCCTCGCTCGGCAGTCTGTGATGATGCTGACAAGTAGCTGCCTTTTGTCAAGCCTCCTGGCTGCATTCCGAGCAACTCCACCTGGAACCGAACTTCCTGCGCCAGAATTTCACGAAGTGGTCTACCCACGAGTAAATCTGTGTACAGCAAGAAATTGTCAGAAGCCGCCTGATCAGAGCGTGCAGTTTCCCCTGCAAAAGCGAGCGTGTGTGAGGAACTCACCATTCATCCAAATCGCCGGCGCTCCTTCCACTGCCGCTTTGCCACCTTCGCCCTTTGTGATCGCTTCAATGAAGCGGACCGCGGCTCCACTGGCAGTGTCTCCCAGAAGGAGAGCACAAGCCCCCTGCTCTCTTGCAGCCTTCCGAAGCAAGCGCTGAGTCAAGATCCGCCTCAAGTCTTCAGACCGAGTCAGGGCTGCTGGAACGGACAGACGGGGCATTTGAGAGGGAGGAGGATTGATCGCATCGTGAAGTTGACGGAGAGCCTGTTTTGGCGTCAGCGATGCTTGAGTCGTAGAGGGTAGAAGAAGATGACGTGAGGACGAGGGAGCAGAGGTACAGAGTACGTATTCGGCGGAATCGTCAGGCGTGTCCTGTCTGTCCTCCGATTGAGGCAAGGGGCTTGACCTGAAGACATCTTCCAGGCGAAGAGGTACGAATCGGAAGCTCGGAGAGATGGACTTGACGACGCTCTTTAGACGAGCAACGCGCTCTGTGGAGGTATCGTCAGACTCTTCCGAGCCCCGGTTGAGAGCTCCTTGGTCGACGTAGAGGACGTTGAGGAAGGCGACAGTATCCATTCGACGGGTGTCCTTCTTCTTGCGCTTCGACTTTGCTCCGCCTGCGCCGGCATTCTGTGCGCGTTCTGGCTGGTTCTCCGCCTCTGGGCCGTCCGGAAGGAAGTACTGAGCCACGGCTTGGAGTAGCATCAAGCTTGAGTCGCTACCGCTGAACGCGATAGCGATCCCCTTTTCGTCGGCAGCACTTCCTCCTTCAGAAGAAGGTTCGACTTCCTTCGCTTTTCCCTTGCCTGCGCGCTGCGCATATTCCAGGCATGTTCCGCGCGCGCGATCGAGTCCGAGCTTGGCCTTGACGTGAAAGATGTCTGTTGCGCATGGAGAGCAGTATGCGCCTGTCTGAGGCAGCTCGAGCGTGGCGGCTGTCACACGACAGCGCACGCAGATCGCTGTCCTAGGACTGGCAGCCCTGGAAGTCTGCTGCGCTCCGTCGTCGTCCATCGAGTCAAAGAGTAGGTCAGCTTCTTGTGGGATGCAGTGATGGAGGTCCTGGAGATCATCTGCTTCGAGCTTTCTTCCTTCCTCTTGACCACGACCATCTCGCTCGCTCCTTCAACCCAAACAAAGACGCAAGTCAAGATGCCAGTCCCACAGTCAACAGCCTCCCTGCCGTCTGCGCATCCATCCTACGCCTTCCTAGAGCCTTATCTCTCTACCCACCCCTCTTCCGCAGGCGCGCTCCTCCAGACATTCACAGACCTTGCACACTCAGCACGGTGGACCCATCTCGAGCCCGTTCTTCTTGAGGAGGTCAGAATACCGGCGCTAGTGGGTTGGAAGGCAGGCGGGGACGAGAAGAACAAGGAGCAGAAGCCAGCGTCAATCGTAGTCCCGCTCCGATCGACCGACCGTCTGACTCCCTCGTTTCTGGCAGGGCTCTTCAAAGCCGCACATGCCCTACCAAATCCATACACCTTCCGAACCAGCGCTCACGGTCCAACATTACTCGGCCTACCAAATGCGGCCGAAGACTTCCCACAAGATACGAAGCCTCGTTCGGCCCCGCTCGCCTCCGATGCGCTCACGGTTGCCGTACTGGGACCGGACGGCACCGTGGTCTATTACAACCTAGCGGAAGGGATCCGAAAACCTATCAATTGAAGTCTTTTCCAATAAGTAGAACAGGATGCTGGCGGAGGATCTGATAAAGAGGCTCCGGAAAGAGGATATACAGCGTGCGTACTGCTTGTCGTGCTGAGCCCTATGGAGGCAGTCTTGGATGCCGAGCAGGATCCAAGGAGAAAACGACACCCTATTCGAGATTTGGACGGTTCAGCATCCATCCAAAGTGATCACAACGAGCTTCCTCAGCGTACTCACATTTGAGCTAGTCCGAAGCGCGTGTTTCGCCTGGACGAGGGCGAGGAGGGTCATGTTGACCTTGGCTTGAGGCAAGTCCGGCGGCGAGGCTATTTCCGCGCCTGCACCATCAAAATGCACAACAGAGCCCTGGTCAGTCAACCTGAAAGCACACGATAGGCAAAGAGCTGAAGTCCCACTCACTGCGGACACCCGATTCCCCTGCTGCGATGAGAGCCATGATCACGGTTTCCGCAATCTTGCGAGGCTTCTGGAAGGAGCAAAAATGCAAGTGGAATGTAAGTCAGTGTCACAGCCTTGCACTCTGCTCTCTAAGAAGCTGGTACGCACAGGGTCTCGTCCGCCTCGATACTCCAAGGGCAACGTTTCGATTATCTCCGAAGCGTATTTCTGCCATTGTCAAAGGACGAATTGCACAAACATGCGGTCAGACCTTGAAGTAATGCAATGTGCCGTGCCTGCCGAACGTACCAGTCTCTGTTTCTTCTGGCCCACTGTGATCTGACCCTTCACGCCCGGCTTTTTAACAGGCGCGCCTGATGCCGCCGAAGATGTCGGACCTTTCTTCTGTCCCGCCGGAGGAGCTCTTGGGACGCAGCACCTGTCGAAGTTCTTGGAGCCGGGTCTGTGCTGTGCTCCGTAGGTGCATCGTAAGAGCTGGATCCAGGTACTGATCCGTCTTCGAATGAGACTGATCCCTTTTCTTGAGGCGACGCGAAAGCAGAATAGCTCACGCCGGACAGGATCGAACTCTGTTGTTCTCGTTGGGCGCGGAGGAAGTCTGGGGGAGAGGGCGTAGGAATGCAGGGAAGTAATTCAGTGACTTTTGAACCAGAGAGCGAACATCTCGGCGCATCTCACCTTGCGTCTTATCCGCCCGCTCAAAGTTCTCTTCTGTGGGCGCCTGCGAAGAAGGAAAGAACGAGTCAGTGCAGATCTGTGCGTTGGGGACGAGTAAGAGGGGGAACTCACCTCAGGCCACTCAACACAGAACGCATTCATCTTCAGCCCGTACAAGTACATGGAGAAGTTCTCATCGAAAACGCCAAGCGCCTCATGGATCGAGTTGACTGCCTCCAAGTTGCTCTGCAAAATGCTCGTCTCGTGAGAGAGATCGGCCATGGCAGCCGTCATGAATGCCAGGGGTGATTCCACATTGCTACCGCCTCCGCCGACACTGCCACCGAGCCCAGAGCTTGAGAGACCATTCCCACCTCCGCCGCCAGAGAGAGATCCGCCGGGGCCATAGCTAGATCCTGCGTCGCCTCCGAAGCCAGAAGGGTCGTTGTGTGATTGAGATTGTCGCAGTGCGGGAATGGATCCTCGGCTGATGCGCCGGAGCGGAGTCGTCACTCGTTGCGGGGACGTCATGTTCGGATGGGCGAATGTATGCGCGCCATTCGTCAGCAGAGTGCGTCTGCAGTTTGATGATTCCAGAATTCAGCTGTTGATGGTGATGGTCAGTCCAAAGTGTTGCTCTTCCTCCACTTTACCGTGTTGTTGTTCGGCGCGTCGCGTCGCGCCGTCTTCCTTCACGCGTCCCAAATTTTCCCGCTGAGCAACAAAAGAACGACAAGAACAACATCACTTCTAATTGAACATCTGCAGTAGCGGGATTTGGGGGGAGAGTACGGCTACAGGAGGGGAAATGGTATGCAAAGGGTGCGGACGAATGTGTTGCGGTGCGGAGAAGAGAGAAACGGAGAGCGACTTTTGTGCTTGCGATGGTCAGAGTGGGGCGAGACGAGACGTTGCAGCCTCGGATGAGAGCGTCGGGATGAGCTCGTGCTCGACAAAACAGTCAAGGCACATGCTAGCGGACACTCCAATCTGCTTCATAGTCTCAGTCGGAAGATCGGGCCAGTCCCATTTGAGCTTGAATTCGTTCGTGCGTTCAAGCGCACGGGTGCTGGAGGACGACACAAGATGAACGAACAAATGCAGATCTCAGTCACCATTTTGCAATGTTCAAGCTGAGCACGGCTTGGAGAAAGGAACTATTGCTCACATGGTTGCAGTGCGGGCCTCGGGACGCGTAATCATCTTGACCGGCTTGTTCGCCCGCTTCTCGATCAGCTCGGCTACCTGGGACAAAGAGGCAACCTCAACTGCCAATAAGTGCAGCTTTTGGAAGAAGTCAGCGGGAGCACCACCGGTCTCCCAAAAGTACACGATGCGCTCAATGGCCGACTTGACGTTCGTGTTTGCGTGAGTCCAGAAGATCCCCATTTCGGGATTGAGGACGGGCACATCGATGTGAATACTGGCCACCGTATCCACGACGACCCGGTCTTGGATCAGTGATTCCATCAGGAAACTGGTCTGGAGCCCGACCCAGCAAAGGCTGGAATCCTCGAGCTTGTCGAGAATATCGAAGATAGGATCGCAAATTTCGCCATGGAGCGCAGGGAGGACCAAGATGAAGAGCTTGACGTGCTTTTGAATGGCCTCGTCAATCATCATCTCCAGCTGGAGTACTGAAAACTCGGCACAGAAAGAACAGAAGAAAGGTCAGCCTAAAAAATGTAGCGAATAAGGAAAGAGGGAAGGCCTTTGCGCAGTCAGCAGTAGCGCTCACCGTCTGCAGCCTCTGCTTGCGCGTGATCGAGGACCGCGACGACGATGTCGGCACCTGCGATGGCAGCGCCGACAGTGTCCCTCTTAGATGCCACGCACAGAACCGGCATCACATTCTTATCTGCGAACGAAGAATCACGGAGAGGCAAGCCTGGCTCCGGTGTCAGGGTGCGGACAGCCATGCCAGGAATTTGAACGAGGCCTTCGATGATCGCATGTCCGAGAACGGTGTCAGCCCCAGGGACGACAGCGGCGACAGTCATGCTTGCTGTTGAAGCAGTACGGGAGAGAGAGTCAACAAGAGAAGAAGCAGGCAGAAGAGTGGGCTTAAAACTGCAGAGTGTAGGTGATGTATGTAGTGACAAGCAGATGGTTGTGGTGGTGTGAGGATGTGAGGTCAGTCTGTGGGAGATGAAAGGTTCTCAGCTCTCGATGGAAGGAAGATGCTTCCTGTCCACCACCACCCAGCATCACCTTGTAGAAGGTAAGCATCACAGCGGGATGAGGAGGGTGGCAGAGTGAACGGGTGCTGATTCTGCTTCACTACCATCACCATCATCCCGCTATGTAGAAGTCTTTACTCTCGGTTGTGAAGCCAAGGAAAAGCAAAGTCTTGCGTGAACAGGTGTGCAGCACACTCACTGACCTTCTTCCCTCAGCTCCATGGTGGCTGACGCTCTTCTCCTCTGTCTGCTCAGCCCCGGCATAGAACCCGATGTCGTTCGATATCCTCGCCGCCTTGCCTCCTGAGCTGGCCATCGAAATCTTTGCCTTCCTGGACCCAGGCTCCCTCACCAGGTGCACCGCTGTGAGCAAGGGTACGTTTCCTTCACGGTCTCCACTACGATCTACCTCACCCCGTGCTGACGCTCAGATGTATCTTGATCTGCTAAATTCAGCATGGAGGAACGCAATCGCAAACGATCTGATTTGGCGCAGAGTTGCTACGGAACAATTGTGCCTCTGTCCGGATGAAACCGAAGTGCAAGATCTCGCCACGCTGCTTCCCTCAAAAGATGGAGCGCGAGTGGTCACTTGGCCGGTCTCGCCAACTTTCGGCAACTCTGTGTACGGTGGCAGCAAGTGCTGGTTGGGTGGCGCGGAAGACGAGGTCTGATCGAAGATCAGCAAGGACTCGACCAAAGCGAACCCGAGCCCCCAGAAGGAACCGCGGCCATCAGACATCCGTCCCTCACCGGTGTTAGCAAGATCCAGGCAACCTCAGACACCATCGGAGTAATGGCTCCAGAAGGCCAGCTGGATGTGAGTGGTCATGGATCCTTGTGAAAGTGGATTGCATTTTTCCTGACGATCCTACCTGAAACGCATCAGATATGGCGCATCAAGCTTGAGTGAGTAAGGTTTTCTCTGCTTACTCTGTACCGCGTGGTAAAGTCAGGGATCCTATGTCTCATGCTCTCTGTGCAGCCCGAGGACAGGACATTGATCGCGACCACTAGAACAGGCGGTCTTTACGTCGTCGATATCGCAACGAACCAAATCGTCTGGCAATTAGGGTCCCATCAAATAGGCTCGTACAAACACTTGGAGGGCGAGCGCGGCGTTCTGGTTATGAATAGGAGAGGACCAGGTCCGTCGTCCCACGTTGCTACTTCTGACAGCATATTCGCTCAGCTTATGTATTTTCGATCTTGACTTTGTTGCGGTGCAGATGGTGAGGAGTGTTTCGAGGTGAGTCTTCATACAATCATCTCTTGGGGTCACGTCGCTGACGAATCGTTTCTTTCGATGCAGGTCTGGGTCCATCGACGGCTGATACCGGATGAAGGCAATGGAGAGCTGTACCAAAGCAGAAGCATCATCCTCACATCACAAGGTGTGCGCGCCTCCCGATTCAAATGGCCCATCTTCTGCGGTATGGGCGAGCTGGGCACAGCCTTCTTCTGGGATCTCACCGACCCCGATCAGCCGCGCCAGCTGAACTCCATCGACGCGTCGGCTCGTCATAGTCATGCGCGGGAGATCAACTACGTTGACTTTGATGATCAGCACTTGTTCCTCGGTAAGTTTCAACTGCTAATACACAGCTCCACAGACTGGACGTCAAGCTGACCCATATTCCTCGTTCCATGCCGCGCAGTCGGTCAATATCTCGATCAAGTGACAATCTATGATAGGACGACAGGTCAAGTCAAGTGGAGCATGGCCGCCTACCTTCGACAAGCGGACGCGCGAGCCTTGTTCGGTCCTACAAGATGGAATTTGATGACCTGCGCGCGCAACCCACAGACCCTCGACTGTCAACCTTCGATTTCTTTGAGCGAAAGTTGTTGCCAAAGTGAGTTATGAGTATATCTTTGTTCCCGTAATAGACTCGCTCACGCAAGATCTCCGCGTATACGCCACCTGAATCCAGGGAGATCGATCCTCAGCTTAAGGAGGTATGTGGAGTGCCCAAGTTCTGCCCGTGTGTTTTGTAAAGCTCACGTACATCCCCTGCCCTGCTTCATCGCCAGAAAATTGAGCGTGGTGGCGCGGTAGCCGTTGGTGACGGCCGCTTCGAATGGGTAGCTATTCACCCAGACGAAGCAACGGGCGCGCTGTTCATCCTTGGAAGGCTCATGTTGGTCATCATTCCCAACTTTGCTTCGCTGAGCGAGTCCAGTTGTCGGGTACCTATCATGGCCATCGAGTACCGCACATGGGGCTTCCACCAGAGTACCTTCCCTATGTTCTCTGATGTTGTTCATCAGCTGCCATTGACGGTAGCGGACGGAAGAGCGCTGTTCGTAGAGGTGAGTCCGATCGTCATCCCAGACTCTGCTGTCTGATCTTACTGAACTTGCGGCGGACTCTGTTATCTCCCCTCGGTCAGGCAAACAACATCCTCGTGGACCTCGCCCCACAAAGACAAGTACCGCTCACCCCAGGCTCTGCGCCCTTCCTGCTACCCGCGGATCCAGACGTCCTCCCACCATTGCGCGTGTTCGCGAGCCACAACCCTTTTTTCGACCTGGCTGACCGGATCGGAATCCACGGCTGCTCGTGCGCTCAAATGGATGCTGCCAACATTTTCACTGTCTTCCAGACCGAGGCTCCTGATTATGAGACGCGGAGGACGAAGCAGACATGCGGGAGGCGATTTTGCGAGGTCCTTCACTGGCATGTCGACGCCGACGCCTGATGTCCTCTGCTTTCACCTCTCATCGTCTATTTCAATCTGACATTGCTGCAGACGCGTGCGGAAGATGGTCGTCTATCCTCACCAGAATTTGATTAACGAGGATGCTGTGCTTGTTTGCAATTGATAATGTCGAGAAGTTCAAGATTGAGATTCGAGATGCGGATGTGTTTTCTTCCCACGGCTTCGAGTTCCTGCCACCACCTCATTTCGCTCACATGTACCCTCAGCCTGACGGCTGTCCATGACCTTTCTCTCTCACGCTCACGCACACCAGAACACAATGCCGTCTGACATCCTCGCCGCGCTTCTTCCCGAACTGGTGATCGAGATTTTCAGCCAGCTCGACCCAGCTTCTCTCACCAGGTGTACCGCTGTTAGCAAAGGTATGTTTTTCCCACGCCATGTCTCCATCACCGATCCTCTCTGCACGTTGAAGCTGACACACAAAATCCTGCGACCCTCAGCATGGAGAAAAACGATTGCAAACGATCTGATTGGCGCAGAGTTGCTACAAAGCAGCTAGGCCTCTGTCCGGATGACACCGAAGTACAAGATCTCGCCACGCTGCCTTCCCTCAAAAGATGGAGTGCGAGTGGTCACTTGGCCGGCCTCACCAGCTTTCGACAACTCTGTGTACGATGGCAACAAATTCTGGTCGGCTGGCGCGGAAGACGGGGTGCCGTTGCGGATGACTACAGTGACCATAGGGACTTGGACGACAGATCCGAGAAGGATTTTGAGGAGCTCTTCGAGATGAGACCGCTTGCGATGTTCTTGGACAACTTTCGTCCAGGCAGCAACCCAAGAACGCTACAAATACAGGATCAACTGAAAACTTTACTGCCACACCCTTCCAAGGTCGGCGTCAACAAGATACAAGCGACCTCATACTTCATTCAGCCCAACACTTCCGGAGGACAACTTGGCGTGAGTCGTAGCTCGTATATTTCCAGCTTGTGTTACGGCTGCCGTGTGCTCACAAATCCGACTTACGTGTTAGTTCTGGCGCATCAAGACTGAGTCAGTGCTCCCTTCACTGCTTTAGCTGTCAAAAAGTCGTGGTACTCAACCTCTTTGCTTCAACCACGCAGTCCTGAGACAAGTACTCTCATCGCTACCGCGCGGCAAGGAGGTCTCTTCGTCATCGACATCCATAACAGCCAAATTATTTGGCAACTTGGCGCTCAAGAAGTGCCTGCATTCGCGGAACTCGAGGCCGAGCACGGAATTCTGATCATTCACGGGCTCGTTGAAGGTCCGTTGTTCCTCCCCAGCACTCCATTTGACTCGGATGAGTTGATGGTCACTGACAGTATTTCTTTCCCTCTTCTCGGCGCAGGTGGCGAGGACTTGAAAGTGAGTTGATCGTCCTGCCCTACTCCCTGGATACACACGCGTATCCTCTAATGCAAGTGTTTGTTGTTGACGGCTAATATTTCGAACTAGAAGAACGTTCAGGTCTGGGTCCATCGACGGCTGATACCGGATGAAGGCAATGGAGAGCTGTACCAAAGCAGAAGCATCATCCGCACATCGCAAGTTGTGCGCGCCTCAAGATTCAAATGGCCAATCTTCTGCGGCATGGGCGAGCTGGGCACGGCCTTCTTCTGGGATGTTACCGATCCCGATCAGCCGCACCAGTTGAACTCCATCGACGCTTCGGCTCGTCATATTTTGTGTGGAAGATGAACTCCGTCGACTTTGATGATCAGCACTTGTTCCTTGGTGAGCTTCTATGTGATCATACACAGCTCCACACCATGGACGCCATGCTGACCCATATTCCCCGTTCCATGCCGCGCAGTCGGTCAGCGTCTCGACCAAGTGACAATCTATGATAGGACGACAGGTCAAGTCAAGTGGAGCATGGGCGCCTACCTTCGACAGGCGAATGCAGCTAGCCTCATTCGCCCTTACAAGGTCAAAATGGCCGACTTGCGCGCAGATCACACAGCCAGCCGCGCGTTTGGTACCGCTACTGATTTCTTCGAGCGCAAGTTACTTCCCCAGTGAGTGACTATGGGCTTGCTCTTCTCGATGCCGAACCAGCTGTCGTTACTGATGATGAATCCATGTCGACGCGACTTTGATCAGAGCAATTGAACCCTCGATCTTGAAGGTAAGAGACCGCCTCCTATTTCTCCGAGCTGAGGTTGGCATGAATCTAACAGGGCGATATCCGCCTTCGTCCGTGTGTCACCACTCACCCAAAGACCATCGAGCGACCCGGCGAGGGTGCGGCCGGCGAGGACTGCTTCCCATGGGAAGCAGTACTTTCAGACGAAGGCACGGGGGCTCTGCTGATGCTGGCGAAGCACATGTTGGTGATTGTGCCTAACTTCGCTTCCCTGAGCGAAGCCGACTGCCGGGTCCCTATCATGACGGTCGAGCACGTTCTGCCGCCCAACTTGTCTCCGTCATCGCTTCCGCGATCTGCAATGTCGGTTGCGGATGGACGGGTGTTCTTTCTCATTGTGCGTATTGCTTGCAATTTGGACCTAGTTGCTTCAATTCTTCATTCCCTTGACATACTGACAAATCTCATCCGCCACTCTCTGGTGGGTACCGATCTAGTAGAGGGATCCGATCATCCTCGACCTTGCGCCGTATCGACAAGCACCTCCCACTTCGGCCTCTACGCCCTTTCTTCTTCCAGAGGACCCAACCCTCCACCCCCTGTGCGCGTCTTCGCGAGTCACGATCCCCGTCGCGTTCTAATGGCCGACAGATCTGGTTGCTCGAGTGCCGAGATGGACGCCGCCAATATCTTCGCCGAAGTACCGTGGGTGACTCGTAGCGGCAACGAGGAGATGCCGTTCATGTCTCATGAGGTCTTGCATTGGCGTATCGAAAGGGCTGAATCGCTTCCATCCACCGCGACAATGTGATACATGTGCCCTCCCCACGATCACTCTCGTCTGTTGATCTCTTCAGTTGGTCGGTCTTTCCCACCTCTTTGCAGCAAGTGCGCAGCATCTCAACCTCAGTGCCGCTGCAAGTCATGTGTCTCTTCTTCTTCTGTGTATCGTTCTCTCGTCGCAAATGTGATGCACCCGTTTCACATGCGCAATCGTGATATATTACCGACGTCTCGTCGCACCAGGGTTCTTCGGCGCCGTACCCACCGAACCCAGCACCCTCACCGCCGCGTCTCTAACATCCTCATTAACATGCTGTGCAAGCAAGACAACCTCCCAAGCCACCTCGCCCGCTCCCAGGGGACCTTTCTCATCAGGACCAGCACTGCCCGCGACCCGATCAAGCACCTCATCGCTCAAGTTCGCCAACGTAGCCGCTGCAAGATTCCCCCTCCCCCATGTTTTTGCTGGTGGTTGTGGGAAGCGGTAGCAGCAGCCGCCAGAGCGGTAGGTACGTTCGACCTCCTCGCCACCGCCCGATCCTCCGTCTCGAACAAGGCCTCGAGCCGAGCATCCCGTCCGACAATCGTACGCACGATCGTCAACGCCCGGACGGCCGTACCCGCCGGCCAATGTAAAGCGCACGAGAGCAAGCGCTTGACGAAGGAGCCCAGTCGTTCGGGTGGTAAGGTGCTCGTACGTGGTTTGAGGAGGGCCAATTCGAGTGTTCGGAAGAGCAGGTCGGCAAGTGATGAAGCTGCAAATCCTTTCGCGGCTCGGGCGTCCCTCCTGACCGCCCTCACAGCTTCCTTCGCATCGGACCGGTCACCCTCGGTGATCAGGACCTCAGGCGCATCTTCGACGGTAGGTTCGAGGGCGAGCGAGAGCATCACCGAGTACAGATGTGCGATGAAGTCTGATAAGTCCAAGTTGAGCGATTGGCCTTGGGAGAAGAGCAGGTCAAAGGCGGTAAGGAGTAGACAGAGCGTATCACGATGACTTCGCTTCGCCTGACTTGCGCCGCCGATACCATACGCCGATCCGTTCGGGTAGCCGGGTACGCCATTTGTTCCCGTCTTCGGAGCAATCGAGGGGCCGTTGGGAACCACGACGCCGTTCAGCATGGTAGGGCCACCCTGCGCGTAGACAGAGCCAATCCCACCTCCTTCGGACTGTCGACGGGCTTCGACTACGAGATCACGAAGGACACGGATGAGATCGCGGAAGAACTCGACGTTGATCCGATGGCCGTACTTGCACAGTCCGTCCAGTGCTGAACAGAGAAGAGCTGAGGGGGCCGAGGGTGATTTGAGGATCGAGAAGTAGAGGACGAAGAGAAGCTTGAGAGTCTCGGTGTGCTGTTGAGAAGAGAGAGAGAGAGAGACGGAGAGAAGTCAAGTCAGATCTCCATCTAGCGGTTGCAAAGGACGTTAAAGCGAGACTCACATGTTTCTCCCTCTCCTCCTTATCAACCTCCGCCTCCGCTTCTTTCATCTCTTTCTCAATTTCCCTCACCTCCTTCATCTTCTTTACCGCCTTCTTACTCAAATGTTCACCTTTACCCTTCCTAACATCCTTAGGCTTGACCTTCCCCTTCCCCATCCGATGTCTAGGATCCTCCCTCCCCAACCCTTCCCCCCCATCCTTCCTCTTCTTCGAAAACCGTCCACCAACAGAGGTAGTCATACTCGCCCTCACATCACCAAGCTCCTCCTTGAGTCGCAGATGGAGCAAAATATCCAACACGCGAGCATCAACCGCATACCCGCCCTCCTTGATCATCCGATGTAAAAGTCGGACGACCTCAAGACTGACTTCGCCCGAGTGGTCCCGCTGGAGAACTTCGACGATCGCAGAGGAACATTGCGTACAGTCTGCGTCCCAGCTACCGCGTGTGACAGCGGGTCGAGGAGTAGTACCACCATCCGAGGTGGATGCGTCGGCGGCGAGGGAGGCAGAGGCTGCGTTTCGTGCGCGCGAACGGGAGAGACGGGCGATGATGAGCCGGAGGAGGTTTTGGCGGTAATTGAAGTGTGTTGCGCGCGTGAGGATGTGACAAAGCGCATGTAGTGCCGTGGATGACAGCTCGTCTCGGGCTGGGGAGGGAATGAAGAGTCAGGAAACAACACGATGTGCACAAACGACTGGAAAGAAGGAAAATGACTCACCTTTGATGGCCTGTTCGCAGAGCTCCAAGAATTCACGGTACGACTTGAGCAGACCTTCCTCCCAGTCCCGCCTTCGAGACACATCCTGCGTTGTCTTCTGGGCTTTCTCCTCTTCTGTCAGAGCACGGATACGGTACCCCGGGATGATATCCGAAAAGACGGCCATGAGGGACAACATGGCAAGTTGACGGATAGGAGGGTCGATATCGGCCCGCGCTCGCGCAGGTAGTCCTGCTTCGAGATCATCATCATCATCATCCTCATCATCGTCCTCCTCTCCATCCTGGTCCGCTCCGTTGGCCTTCTTCTTCATCTGCTGTTTACGTTTCCACATCTCGCGTTTTCGCTTCTTGTTGGACAAGGTCGCAGCTCCATCTTCATCCTCGAATGCGCCCTCCTCTTCACCGTCCCCGATCTGACCTGTGGGAGTCTTGAGGGGCGCAAGGACGTCCCTGCCGGCAAAGACCAGAAGTCGACGAAGATGAGCCAAGCCTACCTCGGGATCGTTGACGATGTTCTGACTGAGATGCGCAATCTGTTCGCGAGCCTGATGAATGCGCAAGGATCGCTTGGGTAACATCATGACCGCATACGGCGCCATCATACCGAAGCGATTTCCCAAGAGTAAAGAGTTGCTGGCTACTGCCGAGGCAGCTGATTCGGCTTTGCGAGCTTTGGAAGAGAGGACTCGATGGTCGGATGCTTCTTCTGCTGCTGCTTCTGCTGCGCGTTGAGCTTGTTCGGATCTGAGCTTGTCGAGGACGCGGTCGTTGTGGATGGCGCGATTCTTGGCGCCGGAAGTGGAAGGGAGGGTAGGGGCTACTGTGGAGGCTGCTTCGTCGTAAGCTGCTGCCAGAGCTTTGCCTTCCTCGTCTTCTTCGTCATCGTCTTCGTCATCCTCTTCCTCTGAGGATGAGTGAGCGTCCTCGTTCCATTCGCCTGCTAGACCTCGGACGGGTAGACGTTTGCGGGATTGACGGTCGTCTTCCTCTGTCTTTTGAATTTCTGTCCGTTTTGACAATCTGGAGACACGAGCTGCGTATCGGTCCTCGCGCGCATCGTCGTCTTCTTTATCTGAGTCGGCGTCATCGTCGGAGATATCGGAGATGTCCTCATCGTCGTCCTCAGAATCAAGATCGGACTCGCCGTCGTCGTCGTCCTCGTCGATGATGGCAGGCAGATCTTCGTCTGAGTCGAGATCTTCTCCAAAGTAGGCAAGCGCTTCCTCTGCGTCTGAATCGAGATCTGAGTCCATGTTACCCTGCACTCCGTTTACGCCAGCCTCGTCCTCTCCCCCTCATCCTGGAAGTCATCGTCTTGCTGATCGTCGTCGATGCGAGGTCGTTTGCGAGTGGGTTCTGCGCTGTGAGGTTTGCCTTTCTTTGCCTTGCCTCGAGCAGTAGGAGCAGGAGGAGGAGCAACAGCCCTCGCCTTTCCTTTCGCGCTCTTCTGTGGACGCGCCATTGGAATGAGATGCTTTTGATGTTCGATGTCAACAAGAAGAAGTCCAATATGTAAGAAGTTTTGCAGAAGGCCTTCCTGAACTTTTTTCTTGTTGCTATGCAGAATGTTTGCATTGATTTAACCAGTGAATTAGTGTTAAAAGAAAAGTCTGCTGTGTTATCTTATCCTTATCTTGGGAATGTTCTCCGTTCTGCAGCCGTTCCATTCTCAACGCGCACAGACACGGCGATGAGCGCAACCATAAGCATGAAGCAGCTGGCAATGGCATGGATGAGCCAACACAGTAACACACCTCCTTAAGAATATTGCAGAGGAGAGAAGTGGATGATACTGTTTCCCCCTCTGTGTGATGCCCTGTGTGTTGCCCTGTGTTTCTGTCTGTGTTCCCAACGGCTTCGACTCATGCTGGTTGTCCCGGCGACCGTTTGAATCATTGCGGGAGACAACTGAAATCTCATCTTCATCTTCACCCACGACCACGACCACCATCCACTCGTCTCTCTCTCGCTCCACCTGCGCCTGAGTATTCTCCCCCAACAGTACTCCTTCCCAGAACAGCAGCAAAGAAAGTAAGAAACAATGGCAACCCCAACTGACGCCCCCATCGCAGCCACCAACAACAACAGCGACAAACCAGCCACCACATCACGCTCATCCGTCTCTAAACGACCCCCTGCTCTCTCCGACATCGCTGCAAAACTCAAGATCGAAGACAAGATCAAGGCTTCTTCATCCTCCTCTTCCACTGATCCCAAGGAGCCATCACCTGCTGCCGGCGAATCACCTTCCAAGGGTCTCCGTCTCCCAGCAGCAGGTCGACTCAACCCCGGCACACCCGCCCAGAAGGAGTCACCCACTCCTGCTGCTGCCAGTGCTACTACTGCTGCCGACAAGCCAGCTGAGTCATCCAGTACATCACCAGCGACCGCTCTGCAGCAAGTCGCGTCGCCCGATGTAGTGAACAAGACACCGGCCACTGGGGACAAGCCTGCATCCAGTACAGACGCAGCCAAGGCTAAGACAGACGCGTCGCCCAACCCAGATCCCAGCGCCAAATCGCCTCAGAGAACGGCATCAGGCGCACCGAAGCCTGAGAAGCCCAAGCTTCACCCACTCCAGCACGTCTGGTGAGTCAAAACATTGTTAACCACAACCCCTGAATCTCCATTCTCATTTTCACTAACTTCCTTTCTCATTTCCCAAAATACGCGAACTTGCGCAGGTCCCTCTACTTCGACTCCAAGTCGCACCAGAACAGTTCAGCCGCCCCGTCTCCGAACCCAGCCACCCCGGGTCTCGGAGATAAGAACAAGGACAAGGAGCTTCAGCAACAACAACAGCAATCTCCCTCCAAGCCTTCTTCCTCCTCCTCCACTCTCCAACCTCCAGGCTCAGCCCCACCCTCAGCCACACCCGGTTCAGCCTCGGTCACCTCTGGCGAGAGCTGGGAAGCCCAACTCAAGTTTTTGGGCAAGTACAACACCGTCGAGGCCTTCTTCAAGACGTTTGCTACCCTCCGTCGACCGTCTTCGCTCGATCGGAACAGCAACTACCACCTCTTCAAAGATGGCATCAAGCCCATGTGGGAAGACCCTGCCAATGCGGGTGGGGGTAAATGGGTCCTCACTCTCCGGGGTACGAACCCAGCCTTGCTAGATCGCACCTGGATGTGGCTCGTACTCGCCCTCATCGGCGAAGACCTCGACGACAAGAACGAAATCACGGGAGCAGTCTGTTCGACTCGTCCCAAGGGAGATCGGATCGCGCTCTGGATCAGGATCAAGGATGATATTGAGAGGGTGAACCGGATCGGGAGACGGTTGGTTTCGTTGTTGGATGTGGAGAAGGAGCCTGGGGTTAGTTTGGAGTTTGTTAGTAATTCGGAGGGCAGGAGGGGGGTGCCTTTAGGTCGCATGGAGGTCATCATAATGCTATGCGTAACGGTGGTGCTGGTGGGCCTCCGACACCTGGTAGCGCTGGTCTTCCTGCCAGTGGGTCAGACCCTGCTCTTGCCTCGGAGGGCAAAGGTGGTGCTGTTGGAACAGCCGACACGGACTCGAACAAGGCGGACGACAGCACGAGCTCGATCGGTTCCAAGCCTGCTCTTGCTGCTGCTGCTCCCTCCAAATATATCAGCTTTTCGAACCCGCCACCTCAATTTGGTCCCGGTGGGCCGCAACAGCAACAACACGGGCATCAACAGCATCAGCACCAGCACCAGCAAGGAGGAGGGTCTTTCCACCTTCAACAGGGTGGTGGGATGCCTGGCTTTGGTGGGATGCCTGGTGTGGGGATGCCGAATGGGATGCCTGGTATGCCTGGCGTGGGAGGTTTCCCACCTGGCTTCCTTCCGCCGGGCATGAACAGCCCGCAACAACAACAACAGCAACAGCAGATGGGAATCATCAATCCTATGGGAATGTTCCCTCCCGGTGCACCCCTGCCACCGCAGTACCTCGCTGCAGCGGCTGCGGCGGGCATCCCACCGCAGAACATGCATTACTTCCAACATCAACTGGCTCTGCAGCAGCAGGCTTTCTTTGCGCAGCAGGCTCAGATGATGGCTGCCCAGCAACAGCATGGAGGAGGAGGAGGTAGTAGGGGAGCACAGGGGGGTGTAGGTGCGTTTGGGACTTCACCGGAGAAGGGAAGTCCTTCTAAGTTTGGGAATTCGCCTGCTGGGATTGGGCGACGTGGGTCTGAGATGGGTCTTTCGGGTGGTGGGGCATTTGGTGGGTTTGGTAGGAGGGGGTCGGACGTTCCTTCTGATGGAGGGGGTGGAGCGGGAGCGGGAGGGGCGATGGGTGCGTTTGGGTCACCGATTGGAAGGAAGACTGGTGGGGTTGCTATGGCTTCTGGGGGAAGTAGGGGTAGTGCGACGGAGTCGAAGTGAAATCACTCACTTCACTGTGGTTCGTTTCTTGGTGGAAGGCTTAAGTGAGGATCTTCACTTTCTATCTCCTTTCCCGGACAGGCCCTTTCTCCTTTCTTCCTTCTTCTTTCCTTCGCTCTTGATTCGAGCTTCATAAGAACTTCCTTTCCTCTTTTCGAATACTCCTTTAACGAAGCATACAACCCCCTGCCCCCCTTCCGCCTCAATCATCCAAATTCCCCCCGCTGTACCCATATGCCCATCATTCTCCAACAACCTCAAATCGAAATGTCAAAAATCATTTCCGAATGTCGACCTTCTCAGCTTCGGGGCAGTACTGATTCGCACTCCTCAGCCGTATCCCACTTCACCGCTCTCACCCAGAATTCCCCCCTCCTCTCTTGGAACCAGCTGAAAAGGAAAAGTGTAGAAAAATGCTTCCGAAAGCCCTCGAGACGCCCGGCATGCGCATTACCGCCTATGTACAAGATGGGAAGGAGACCTTCGCCTCTCGGTCCCTCTGACGCACCCCCGGCAACGCTCCGTTCGCTACCTCATCCCCTCCTCCCTCCAAGCGCGTCTTGGGTTACGATTCCCCTCATGACCCGCTCAGTCGAACCGGATGTCGGCTCTCTTGGGTTCTGTGTGGATAGCAAAGCGGATCCCAGACGTCAGTCTCTTCGTTAAGGGGGTGGTTAAAGCATTGTCGTTGGGAAGGGGAGCTTACTCACGGATGATGGGATTTAGTTGGGCCATGAAGATGATGAACCACATCAGGTAGCAGCATGAGAGTGTTAGGAGGAGCGAGGTTCGGATCAATCTGGAGAAATAGGCGGGTCAGCCGAGTCCAAGTAGGTAAGTATAAGTATCGAAAGAGAGAGAGGGGGAGGTTGGGGGGAAGAAACTCACACTTGGTTAGGTCCCTTGGGCGTGGCGATGAAGCCTGCTACTGCGGCGATGACGGCTGCGATGAGCACCCAGATGACGACGAATCCTGATGCCATGGTTCTTTGTGTGTATATATAGGAGCTGTGTACCTTTTTGGCCTTTGAGGGTTTACTAGGTTGGGAAAGCTGAAGGGGGGGGAGGGTCCTTTGGTTTCGCGGTGCGCCTTTCGCTGGTGAGATCTGGGGTGGCAGAGATGGGTCGCAGAGAACAAGGTGCGCAAGGCGAGGGATAGAGGGGAGGGCCGGTGAGTGAAGTTTGAAGGCGATGTTGAAGCGGTGAAGTCGATGCTCTGAAGCCAAGGTCAAGGCAACAACGAGCAGCGCAAGGGGGAGGGAGGGTTCGAGGTCCAAGCTCTCCGTCCACCCCAAAAGCGCTTTTAAAAAGTGTCTCAATTTTTCAAAAAGTATCTTTCGCTTTCCGGTCGTTTCCGCCTGCGAGGTCGTCCAGTGAGTGAGGAAGGAAAGCAGCCAACCGCCCGTCATCCATCTGTCTGCCCACTTCCTCTTTGCTCTCTCTCTCTCTCACACACACAAAGCCTCTCAGAAGAATTCGCTACCTTCCGCCATGGGATTCGCCGGCCAGCTGTACTCAACCGTCTTCAAGCGGAACTCCATCTAGTAAGTCTCAACTTTGGGCGAGCGCGGGCGCGCGCGCGCCAGTCTTTGCTCTCCATGGGTCATTTGGTTCGTTTCGCTGATCCCTCTCTCCCTCTCCCCCCCACTTCAGCGTCGGCACCGTATTCGCCGGCGCATTCGGATTCGCTATTGGGTTCGACACTATGACTTCCAAGTGGTGGGACGCCAAGAACAAGGGGGTGAGTATGCGCTTTTTTTCTCCCTACTTCCAAGGGTGGGAGAAGAGCAGATGCGGAGACAGTGCGGGATGGAGGTTAGAGCTGGCCGCGTCGATTCCAGTGGTGGAGTGGAGAAAGGGTTGTTGATGGAGGTGATGCTGGGTGAGGGTTGGGGGAGGGGGGGGCTGGCTGGCTGAATGCGGAGGTTCCCAGCATATGCACTCGCATTTGAGGTGCCTCGGAAACTCAGACGGTTGCATTTCAGTCGCGCCGCAGATGAGCTATGAGTTCGAGAAGAGGAGGGGTTGAGGTCTCTCAGTGGGAAGAGCTCGGACTTTTGATCGGCATGATGCGCAGGGAACGTTGCGGTGTCTCCCACTTCCTTCCTTTCAGGCCCATTACTCTCTTCGAAGAACTCCTGGCTGACCGTTTATCTCCCTTTTTCTCTATTTCTCGCGAGCAGAAGCAATGGAAGGACATCCGTGGCAAGGTGAGCAAGCACCCTAATCCGTGCTGAATGCTGCGAATGTTCACTGACTCCGTATTGTCCCTCTCTTCAGTTCGTCGAGGACTCAGAGTAAACTCGACCACACTCGCAAGTTCACATCCAACCAACCTAGAGCAGGAGGAGGAGAAAGGCAGCTGAAAGGGAAGAAGGGGATCAAAGTGTGTCTACCTTCCCAATCTCGGTTGTTGTTCCCAAAAATTCCCCTGTGACGTCCAATCAAAACTTCCACGGCCTACGCGACCAACCGCCTCGCCTTCTCCCCTGCATTTGAAGCTCCTGCCTGATTCCTGGAAGAACATGGCGCGTCAGTCCTCTGCATCGACTTGACTGACTGATGGTTACTTGCGAGTGCTTCTAACGTGTTACCGGTCGTCGGTCACCTTGTATGCTGCCGTAGAAAGTTTAAAGGAGCGGACCCTGTTGTTCTTCCTAGCTCGTCTCCATGAACGTCCCCAACCATCACCAAGGAAGCATCTGGCCCAAGTGTGATCCCTGCCCTTTCCCGCGCGCGCAGACAGTCGAAGCCTTGCTGCCCCTACCCTTTCACCCGGAGCTGACCATGGCAGACCAAAAAGGTAGCGCGGTCCCACCGCCCAACTCCAAGATCCAGACGAAGCTCTCGATCCCATTGGACTCCCGACCCAATGCACCTTCCCTCGTAGGGATCCTAGCCCACTCCAACCCACTCGGCGCCCTCTTCCAACCTTCAACACTCCACCTCCATCCTGCGCGCTCAGAAGCGGTGATTGTGGATGAAGCCGGAGCGGTGTTGGACCCTGCTCTTGCGGTGGAGGGGAAAGTTGGGGATACGGTTCCAGAGGAGGTGGGGAAGGACGGATCTGGTGGAGGAGCCCTTGGAGCGAGGGCGCGGCCAGAGCCCAAGCCTCTCGCTTTGATCTTGCACGGTGTGCTCGCCCATAAGGTGAGTTTCCAAATCCCAACCCCTTCCCACCTTAATGCTCGCTCGACATTGCTCACAAGGAGGAACAAATTCTGCATGTTTAAAGGATCAAATATATCACAAGAAACTCGTAGCGGGGCTCGATATGGACTCCTTCCGCTTTGACTTCCGGTGAGCTTCTCACTGAGCGCATATATGTGGGCTTGCATTTGGTCGTTTGTCGGCGCTCCTTTCTCACATAGACGTTCCCCCATTTCCCAGAGCGAACCATGAATCACCAGGCGAATGGAGCATGTCCTCGTTCCACGTAGGTCTTGCACCGTCTATTTCCCGCCCTTCTTCATCTCCACTGATCCCCCCCTTTTTCTGTTGTACAATAGGACGACGTTCAAGACATGCGCGCCGTGATCACCCACCTCCGCAAGTTCTTCAATTACCGCGTTCATCTCCTCGTCGCACATTCGCGTGGGGCGCTGGATACGTGGACGTACCTGGCTGAGCAGGAGCGGAATCGTCGCGCGGGCCTGGTCAATGAGGAGACTGAGGTTCCGTCGTATGTGGTTTGTTTGGGGTCGCGATGGCGTATGGAAGTGAGTTTCAGTCTTTCTTATAAAAGCGTGTGATGTCCATGCCTGCTGACTTCGTTCTTCCTGTTTCCTGTAGAAAATCTATGGTGAGGACTCGTTCGTGATCTGTCCAAAGGAGATGGACACATAGCTGAGTATTATCCATTCACTTTTTCTGATTCCCAGATCGGATGAAGATCTATGAGGAGGGCTTCCGGACTGAAGGATTTTTCCGATGGAAGGCGAAAGTCGCAGGAAAGGAGGTCGAGGCGCTGATCACACCTGCGCAAGTGGAGGAGTTTGCAAAGTTCCCGGTCGCGGATTACGTGCGGGATGCACCGTTGGACTCTGACTAGTGCGTAACACCTCTCCCCACTCTCTCCTCTTTCTCCATCTGGTCTTCTGCTGAGAATTACTCTCCTCCTTTCCCATACAAATTAGCTTGCTTGTGATGGGCACGGCGGACAAGATCGTGCCGAGCTCGGACGTTGGTTACTACATGAATGCACTAACTTCACAGGCGGGTCGAAGGCCAGGCTCAGTACAAATGCACCTCGTCGAGCATGCGGACCACAACTTTGTTGGGCAGTGAGTCATCATGTTTACCGCAAGCGAAGGAAGAACAGCCTTTTTTTTGACAACTCTGGCACCTTCTACTTGCAGCTACGATGAGGTTGTCGAGACCATCCTGAGCTGGCTCAGGGCTCGTCAGGCATCCCGAACCGAATCAAGAGTCAGCAGCGGCGTCGACGACTTGTCAACGACACTGGAGAGCACGGCTGAGGACAGAACGGGTATCCCAAGTCGGGCGACGGCAACGGCGGGAGTGGGAGGGTCGGGCAAGCTGTAAATGATGTATCCTTATCTTCACCCACTTCGATATCACTTCGAAGTAAGGGATCAACCTTCTTTTCTTCTCAGATCTCAGGCGAATGTTGGTCGCATATCGATTATCGTGCCAACTGCCAAGTACAGTAGTACCTGGATAATCCGATCACTCTATAGGCGATCACCTCGATCATTGATCACTTTTGGGCTTCCCCCGAACTGGGGGGTATGGAAACTCCAGTGTACCCCGATCAATGATCAGAAATCACTTTTGAGAGGGGTCTGATCGGCAAAAGAAAGTGGCGGGGGAGCTAGCAACACGGTGTCGCGAGATTTTGAGAGGTCTGTGCCCCAGGTTTGAGAGTCTGTGCGCCAGCTGTTCACCCGTTCTCCAAGGCTCAAGACTTCGTAACCTCGACATAACCCAAAAAACGAACAAACCCACCAAAAAGGCACCCCTTGACTCCCTCTGTCCTCCATGTGGTTGCAATATTAAACCACAAAAAAAGGAAATATTTTTTTTTTTACAAGGTCCAACCTCCTTATGCCGATCACCTCTCTGACGCTCTGACTGATCATTTTCGCCCTTCCCCCGAGGGCCCGAGGTGATCGATTATCCAGGTAGTACTGTATGTACAAGCGGACGGAACATGGAACAAGGAAAGGTGGGGAGGGACGAGGGACCGGAAGACTGGGGTCGTTTATCGTATCTCCTGCCTTTTGTCCGATCATGCGCGATGGCACTGCCTAGCGCGTCGAGCTCGTGCGGGTATTTGACCACGTTCGCGCACGGCCCCGTCCAACTTCACACAGCGACCAGCGTCCTTCGAGCTCGAGCCCCTCCCTGCTTCGAACCTTCTTTTTTTCCTCCAGTACATACAGTAGTCGTCGGCGGTCGGCGTCCAACCAAGGCAAGAACCCCCAGGGCCCCAGGGGCCAACGACCGGTGCGCGGGTCGTGTGCGCTTGCCTGGTGTCCGACGACGCGGGTGCACGTGTTGGCGGTCTTTGCGTTCGATAGAACCGCCGGCTTGTGGTTCGTCTCCTGTCAAAGTGGCACCAACACGTGCACAGGCTTCCAAAAAGAAAAAGTTGGACCTTCGCTTGAGCCAAAGTTCAAGGCAGTCGACGAAGAACACGGCCACACGAGTGGGTGGACAGCGGAAGTCCCAACAATAAATTCTGGCTGCTGTTTGGATGTGAGTTTAGCAGCGGACAAAGGCGCGCGCATGTTGTTGTTTTAATTCTGCTGTGTTGTTGGCTGACTGGTCTTTGATCTTGGGAGAACGTGATGGCAAGACGCTGAGCATACATGCATGCGATCCGAAAGGGTTTAAGTAGAGACGCAAGCATTCCAGCCTCGCACGCACGCCTGACCCCCCCGCGCGAAGCTCATTTCTTCCCCCCTCCTTCTCTTCTGCCCCTCTCCTCCTTCCCTCCCTACCTCCAGTTCCAACGAAGGACGCGAACATCCTCAAGCATGACGGAGACAATGTCAGCTCCCACTGTCAATGCAGCAATCGCTATCTCTGCGCAGACAGAAGTCCTGCCCGCCGCACCGCAGCTTCTCTTACGACCTTCCCAGCCGACATCAAGCGAAGGAAACTGCGCGTCGCAATCGTCACCGAAAACTTCCTGCCCAAGGTCGACGGCGTCACCCGCACGCTCGCCCGGCTGCTCGAGCACATGAATGCGGAGGGTCACGAGGCTATCGTCTTTGGTCCCGAGACTGGCTTGACCTCCTACTCCTCTTACCCCGTCGTCGGTACCTTCGGTGTGCCGCTCGTCGTATACCCGGGCCTCAAGCTCAACTTCATGCGGCCGCGCTTCATTCGGCGGTTGCAACAGTTCAAGCCAGACGTGAGTTTTCCATATCTTCCATGCCTTGGGAAGCTATCCAAGCAGCGCTGAACGTTCTCTTCTGTTTCCTCCCCTCCCCTCCTGTTTGCGATTGCATGCGCAGATTGTTCACTTCGTCGACCCCATCTGGCTTGGCGCTCAAATGCTGCCTGCCGTCCAGAAATGGTTGCCTGACGTACCATGCGTATCCTCCTACCACACCAACCTCCCACATATGCCACCCTTTTCGGCCTGCCCTGGCTCGAGAAGACCATGTGGCGCCTTACGCGCAACCTCCACGATCGGTGCGAGATCACCTTCTGCCCCTCTGAATCAACACGGCGCATGCTGCGCTCCAAAGGATTCTCCAACGTCGTCATCTGGGTCGAGGTGTTTACCCAGAGATGTTCAGCCCCGAGCACAGAGACGATAACCTGCGGTCCTCATGGGGCGCTACACCCAAGCCTGAGTCCCTCATGCGCACACCGCGAGTCTCTGCGGCGGACGTACAGTTCGCTCACAAGCTCGGCATCACATTCTCCACATCCTCGTCGAGCATCCCTTCTTCACCCTCCGATGAGAGTTTCATCCGGACACCGCCTTCTTTCGGTCTCAACATGAACTCGCCCTCACTTCCTGCCTCGCCCGAATTCAGCCCTCCACCGGCATACGACTCTCTCTCTGGCATTCCGCCCCTTCCCGGGGGATCCTTCGCACTACCCCCACCCGCGATGTCCGAACCATCATCATCATCATCTTCCTCTTACTCCGCGCGCCCTGTCCTCAGCGCAGCAGACCAAGATAGCAAGACCGTCATCCTCTACGTCGGTCGCATGTCCTGGAGAAGAACCTTCGCTTCCTCGTCGAAGCTTTCCGACTTCTTCCCGACCACGTCCGAGCGGCCGCCAAGCTCGTCTTCGTCGGTGACGGACCGGCACGGGGTGACTTGACTCGCTTGTGCCAGAAGTTCAACCTGGACGCTGCTTTCATGGGTCACCAATCTGGCAAGCGACTTGCGGCCATGTATGCTTCGGCCAGTGTCTTCGCTTTCCCCTCGTTCACTGAGACTTTCGGACAAGTCGTCCTCGAGGCTCTTGCGAGTGGGTTGCCGGTGGTCGGGTTGCATGCGGAGGGTACCAGCGACCTCGTCTACCACGGCCGAACGGGACTTCTCCTTGACGTCACTGCGGCTTCCAAGGGAGCCATCTTCAAGCCCGCCAAGGAAGCCGAAGACGAACTCGAGATCAACAAGCCCGTCGATGTCGCCCAGCAAGAAGTTGACGCCTCACGGGACGCCAAGGCTGAAGTTGCAGAGGACAACAGCAAGTCAACTTCGGCCTCATCGTCCACTTCCACCTCCTCAAAATTGACCAACCCTTCAAGCCCAGGTCTGCCCACGCCGATCCCGTCCATAATCGAGTTTTCCCACTTGACCTCAACATCTCACCCTTCATTCCTCCCCTGCGCCCGAGCGTACGCAACCCTTCTCGAACAAATGATCGCCGACCGCGTCCTCCGAGCTGAGATGGGCCGTCGAGCACGCGAGATGGCTTGCAAGCGGACATGGTGGGCCGCCATGGAGGAGTGCATCGGTGGATACGAAGCGGTGTTGGTAGCGGAGGGCGAGAAGAAGGAGAGTCGGCTGGCTCAGCGGTTGAGTGATGAGGAGTTGGAGAGGGTTCGGGAGAGGGAGCGATGTGATTCGGCGCCCTTGACGGGACCGGTGATGAAGGGGGCGGTGTTGGTGTATCTGATCCTATTCTTGGCGTTGTGGTACTCTGTACTGCTCCGTTGAGGATGGGAGAGATTTGCGGTGAACCCAACCGCGCCTGGACCTGGCTCCCATCCATCTGCGCTTGCGACGTAATGATGGACCAGTGCGTCCGCGCACCCCTGAAACGACCCTAGCGATTCGGTTCACGATGATTCTTATCGAACACGGCCTCGACTCCTCGCGACGCTCTTCTTCTTCACACCTACAAACCGTCGAAACGCCCTCTGGCTTTCAATCAAGATATCAAACTCTTTAACGACTTTTACTTTGACCTTCTCAATCCCGTTGTATGTATAGCTAAACATTGACAAAACGCTGCTTCGTCTTCAACCATTCCAACTCCATCCGATCTGGAGGTTCCTCCCCATCGACACGCCATAAATACCACGCATAAAAACAGTGAATGCAAATAAATGATCATCGTCAAAAAGAAGTCCATATATAGTAGTGTGCCAGGTCCGAGCATGGGGTGGTGCCTTGCTTGTGGTCGTTCGCTTACAGGTCCCCGGGAGGGTGTGCTGCCAGAGCAGAGGCCAAGCACGTCGAAAGTGCAGGAAGTCCCACCGAATGCCCTTCAGGGAAAGGCAGGGTTCGATGGCGCAGTGACCCGAATCAGAGCAGCTGCCCGTTTCCCGCGTCCGGTCTGGTCCAGGCCCGTCAAGCGTCTCAGGACCAGGTGCCAGGTGATCCCCACGTCCGGACGAGTTGAATATCGAAGTGGTCCTCGCCACAGACCAGCTGGTCGTGAGCAAGCGTATCTTGTAATACTTCTCCGAGCTGCGTTCTAAGGTGGATTGCTCGACGTCCGAGCTGCTGTGGTGATCGTTTTGTGCCAGTGCGGCAGGAGACACGCTCTCATGCGTATAATAAATCGCCCCATCCTCATCCCTCTCGCATGCACCCTCCAGGCAATAAATACCTAAACCGATCACTATCCTGAATAACAGCCTTTGGCACACCAACCGCACTCGTCGACTTGACAGGCCCATTCCATCTCCACAACAGCTCGGCCCAGGTGTATACTTCGGGCAGGAGACCAAAGACGTCTTCTCCGGTGCAGACCTTGCGTTGAATCTCGGCGGGGTTGAGAAGCTTCTGGTAATTTTTGTTTCCGAAGAGGCGGTCGGAGTGGGAGTAGGACTGTGGACAGATAAGAGGATTGGAGTCAGTAAGAGATCAAGTACGATGAAGGACGGGAGAGTGGGAAGTACTGACAGACATCTTGAAGACGAAATCTGATATATTGCGGAAGCAGAAGCTGGAGAACAGAAAGGACGTGAGTGACAAAAACGGCCTGCTGCTTTTGCAAGCCCAATTCAAACCATACTGACCTGCAATGCCATCCCGCATCCGCTAACGTTCTATTTGTCGCCTTAGAATGCATATATTCAGTCAAAGGCGGCCCACCCCTCCACTCATGCATCTGAGCCCGCCAGCTACGCGAGTCCGTCGGATATTCGAAGCTGTAGACGAATTGACGGAGCTGGAGATGAATTGGCAGGGGAAAGTTGCATGCCTTAAGGAGGGCGAGACTGTGTGATGCGGGGATCTCGTCGACGTCGGACATGAAGACGAGGTCGGTGTTGGTAGGTTGTACCTTTGTCTTCCTAAAAGTGCAAGGCGATGCGCGTAATCCTTCAGTTCACGTTCCCTACAAGGGAAGTCGCACATAATCATACAGAGCGAACAGTGGGAAAACTCACAAGAAATCAGTGACAGCCTGCCTCATCTCCCTCTCCACATTGAAAGGGTCCTCCCCAGGCTTCAACTCCCTCCCAGGCGTACTCAAATACTGAATCTTCCCCTCCCACTTCGCAAATCTGCCCCTGTTCATCGCAAAGCTCAAATTCTTAGCCGTGCCCATGAACGTCCGTTCACTCTCCACAATGACGAAGGTATCGACGACATCTTCGAGTTCGCGGAACCGAATTTCGAGGAGGTCGATCTCAGTTGAGACTATGGTTGCGTCGATGAGGCGGCGTGGGCTGCTAGATGCTGTGTTGGGCCGGAGAGTAACGTTGTGTCGGGCGCAGGCGGCTTGGTCGTCCGGTCTCACGCCTTCAGCATAGAAGTGGGGTATGAAGATGTTGGGGTCCGTTTCGGGCTGATGGTCCCACTGTTGTTCACATGTCATGGGAACCAAGAAGGAGCGCAAGGAAGGATGTCTGTTAGCGCTGCTGAAGGACAGAGAGAGAGAGAGCTATGGCGACCATATGGAAGATATACTCACAAGTGGTCGTGTCCCATATGTGAAGAGATTGGCAAGAGGCCTCAACCCGCGCACAACAGCATACCACGCCACCAGCCCCAATATCACGAGCACAGGACTGAGCAAACACAGTCGACACAGGTTCCGTCCGTTCAGAAGGGACCTCCGTCTTGAGGATGACAACCCCCACCGAGTCTCAGGCCGGTACCTGACTGGGGCGGGTAAGACGACGAGGGCGCGGAGACGTCGTCTGCTGTGAGAGGGAGCTCTTGATACTCCGCCGAACCTTCGCGCTTGCTTCTGCGTGACATTGTCTTTCCTTTCCTTGCTTCGTTGGTGGTCCTCCCGCTTTCCAACTGTTCCCGACCTCGCTGAGCTCGAGCTTTCTTCTGACCTCGCCCAGAAGCGAGAAATTATTGCGGATATTGCGCCCACAGACAAAGGCTCCGAGCACACTGCAGACGGTTTTGGCATAATGTGGTTGGACGATTGCCATTGGGGAGAGAGAAGGGGGCCTGGAGGAGGCTTGGAGGCATGGAGGGGGCATACATAGGCATGGAGGGGGGTTGTGAGTGCATGCAGCAAGTCCAACCACGAACTTTTTTGGTGGGCATGGGCGGTGATACATAAAGAATAAGAGGGAGGAGGAGAGAAGGGGAGAGGAGCGAGTCGAGGGTCAGTCGAGGGCGGGCGTCGAGGAGGCCGAACCTTGGAGGCGACGGTCGAAGAAGAAGAGGTGGAAGGTTGAATGTTCTTGAGGCGTCTACAGTCGAGATTGATATGGATGTGAAGGTGATATGTACGAATGTTGAATGATTGATCCTCCGAAGCCGAGCCGTGATTCTTTTTTTGTGGTTTGTTGTCGGAAAGACGTCCGCGCTCTTGAAGCCCTCACCCGGCTAGATTTGCTCGATAATGGTATGGCTCGAGCCTCCGCAAGGGCGTGAGAGAGAAGTAGAGCGGCCAGTCCAACCTCTTGACGACGTTGAATGCTGAGGAGAAGGAGAAGTGTCCGTATCCAAGAAAAGGTAGGAGATGATTCCACTCTGTTTTTTGGAGGTTTTTTTTCTTGAAGGAGACGTAGAGGTCTGATCCTCCAGTAAGATTACGCCAAAAGGATGTCCGAGTCCGTGCAAGAGTCGAGAAAGAGACCTTGCTGGTGCTGAATGAAGCCGGGAGACGATGGCAGAATGCTGCCCCAGAGACCGAGAGGATATTAGGAAGTCCGAAGGCGACAAGGAATGGCCGAAAGGTTGCGAAATACCAAAGATCGAGTGTCCGTGAGAGAAGGAAGAGTCGAGGTGCCCAAATTATGGGCAAGTAATCGAACACGCATCGTCTTCTTATCTCCTGCGTAGGTAGAGTCAATGGGAAACACGTTCAGAGCACTCGCGCCATTTCAATGTAGTGACACTTGGAGAAACTCACGTTTGACCGGTCTCGCCCCGGAACGTTCAGCCATGGCCTTTTCCTCGTACCGCACCACGATGTCATCGTCCTCGTCCATTCTGCCGTAGTGATCCAGCAATCCGTAGGAGAGGCAGAATAGGTTGTTCCTGGACTGTGATGGAACTAGGATGGGATTCCAGTCGCTGTGGACGTCAGCAGGTTGTAGTGCTGACATCGCGACCTGCTTATTGAAGAGAGCCAGCAAAAAGGTCAGTCATTATACGAACCTACGAGGCCGAAGTGGGTAAGGAGAAAACATACCGTGCCAACAACAAGGGCCCCAAAGACCTCACTGAGCAGATCCACCTCAAGCCGGAACAACCACGCTTCATCCCCTTCCTCTCTCCCCAACTCAGCCTCTCGAAACAACATCTTCTGAATCTCAGAACACCCACCCGCCTCGAAAACAGCATCTCCGCCCTCCTGACTTTTCAACAACTCCCCATCCCGAACGAGCGGCTGGAGCAATTGATCGAGAATAGCAAGCGAGTCACAGATCCGTCGTTCGTCCTCACCCTCCTCTGACTTGCACGTCGTTGCTGGAACTGAGGAGGCTGCTGGGGATGAGGAGAGGACTTGGTGTTGATGCCGTTGGTGCGCTGCGGCCGCCGCAGCTCGGAGTGCGATCGAGTACGCAGCTAGAGTGACGGAACGGACTGCTGGGAGCATGGAGAAAGCAAATCGGCCAAGGGCCGTCGCCTGTACACGACCCAACTCTTCTCCGAAACGAGCTTGACGAGTTCAACGATCTGGTTGCCCGTGAGCTGAAGGGAAGGTAAGGACGAAGAGGGGTGGGGGAAAACAAGACGGGGAAAGACGAGGGGAAAGGGATATTGGAAAGGGGGGAAGAGGAGTAAGTCTGCGGTATTTATAAGATAGTCAGCTCTCTCTCCGGTCAATTGCACTTCCAGAGGACGGTTAACAGGCTCCTCGGTTGAGAGAGCAGAATGAGATCCGTGCGCGCGGAGATGAGGTGAGGTTTGACGCCAGTGAGTCGCGCTTCATCAGCGTCGCAAGCCCCGCTGACCCTCGCCTACTGCTTCCGTCCGCCTGCATGTCAGAGAGAGAACACCCGGCCGCTCAACGCTACCGCTGAGCGGTCCGAAGAAGAGGTCCGAGGATCTCCTTTTTGGTCGTGCTTAAAGGTGCTTTCTGATGAGGATTCGGAAAAGCAGGCTTCTTAAAAGTGTCCCCAAACGCCCAAACAGAGAAGCGAATAGCGATGAAGGAGACCGGTATAAATTGTTCATTTCGGCAATATGCAGGCTCAAGGCTTGTGCAACGGCGCTTCGTTGTGAGAGTGTACATATGTGGTGGGTGGTGGAAGTCGCTGCTTCCCTAATCCCTAACTTTGCGTAAGCATCCCTGAAGAGAACATAGAGAGGAGGGCGGCCTTGCGAATAACATCTCTCGCACTGCCAAAAGGTACGGGAATGCTGTGATGACCGTGTCGTAGAATAGCGTGAAAAAAAGGCCGTGACGGAGTACGGAGTCGGGAAGAGAAAAAGGATCCTTCTCGCGAGAAGAACGAGTCCACGTCGGAGCGAACGTAGGTGCGAGAAAGGGAACGCGCCCGAATGACAGGTCCGAGTTGAGAGAGATGTTGGGAACGACGAGCTGGGAAATGGAGGTGCGGGCGTGTAGACCTTGAAGAGTAGTGCCTAGTCAATGAATCCATCTAAGCCCTGCCGGGAGCTGGGGTGCCGGCACTGTTGGAAGAGCAGAAGAAAGAAAACGTAGTCAGCAATGTAGCACTCCAACTGCAGGACATTATCCTTTCCTACGTACCAAGTCCAGGTTCTGAAAGGATCCATGATGGCATTCTCAATCAGTACTCTATCAAGAGAAAAAAAAGAAGACGCTGCTTCAAGAAGAGAGACAGAGAGATATCAAACTCACGCATCACGGGTGCCCTTCTTGCCGACGGCTTTGTAAGGCGATGGTCGACCCTTGAGGCAGCGGTCAAGACCAAGCGAAGGCTGTCCGATCTTCTTCAGGTCTGCATTGTTCCGCCCGGAGAGAATGTGAAGGAATTCAATATTACGTCCCTTCCCGGAAATGAAGTCGAAAAAAATGGGACAGGAACTCACGCTTAAGGGCATAAGGAATAACGACGTCGGCGGTACCCTTCTTGACCTCATGGTTAAGGACGAGGTGACGCTCGCCCGACTTGAAGTCCCTGTACACAGCATTGGACTGGGTGGTAGTGTTTCCACCGGCGTCACTGCAAAATTGAGTTTCAACAAAAGCGGAAAAACGTTGTTAGTTCCTTTGAGGGGGGGGGGGGGGGAGGAAGAAGAGCTTGTGTTCGGCGAAGAACAAAGCGCGATGGAAAAAGCTCACCCAGAATCGGTGTCCCACATCACCACCTTGTATCCCTTGCTGTTAAGATAACTAATGGGGAAGAGAAGAAGGTACGATCAAAAAGGATCAGCAAAAATCAATGACAGAGGATATAATTTGGGCCCTCCTCAGAAAGAGAAGGGGTTTAGATGTAAAACGTACTTGACGATCGTCTGGTTCGACTCGCCGTAAGGGGGACGGATGAAGGCCGGTACGACGCCGAGGATCTTCCACAGGGCATCTTCGACGAGGAAAATCTGTTTGTCGATCTGGTCGAAGGTGAGGCCAGATGTGAGGTTCACTATAGAGGAATCCGATTTTGAGAGGGAGGGGTGAGTTGCCTTTCTGACCACAGGTGATGAGCATTCATTCCGAGAGTGAGGGAGGTACTTACCGTGCGACCAGGTGTGGGAGAAGTGGTGGTGGCCCAAGGCATGGGCCCGACGCAGACCAGCGACATTGACCGGGTCGTAAATGCTGTCAGAGACAAAAAGGAAAGCAAAATGCCCCAACCCGACCCTCGTATGTATCAGCCTTCCCTCGATTCCGATCCCTAATTACGCATTGGAAACTCAAAGATTCAAAACTCACCAGCCGTAGTTGTAACCGTTCACAAAGTAGTTGGCAGTCATGTTGGCAGCGGTGAACTTCTTGGAGATGTCTTCGTGCCAGGTGTAAGGGCCGTCATCGAGGGTGATCGATACGCCTGATGCGCAGTTACCAATTCCAGGACCCTACACAGAACATCAAGCAAAGGAATCAGCTTCATCCTCCAAACCATGCAAAACCCCTTCAGGGGAAACAAAACTTACGTGTCCATTAATCCACGTAGCCGTAGCATCATGCGCCGGCCCGCCACCTACGAAACGTTCACCCCTAGCTTGCAACTCATGATTCAAATAAAGCGTGTACTCGCTGGGATCGCGCGACTCGATATCGGCCCTGACGGCAGGCGAGAGCTGAGCGAGGGCGTCTTCGCGGTTGACGAGGGCTCGTTTGGCGGGGGTGAGCTCGTGTCGGACGTGAGCTTCGTGTTGGGATGCGAGGGAGGTAGATGGGAGGAGAGTTGTGAGGAGGAGGGCGAGAGAGGTGCTCAGAATTGAGAGCTGCATCTTGGGAGAAAGGACGGGCTTTACGTTCGTTGAGAGTGTGGGTCGTTAATGGGATACGTTCTCTTTGGTCCTGCTATGAATTATATGGTACCAGAACCGGGGGATAGGGAGGGATGGAGAAAGGAAGGGAGTAGGGAAGTCTTTATAGAGAGAGAGAGGGAGAGAGATGATGGTCAATATGTACGTTCGAGGTCAAGTTCCAGATATGTACGACGGAGGTGCGGAGTTGCAAGAACAGAGCAAGGATGCATAGATATGTCCGTACCCTGAAAAGACAGTGCCAAGGTAACGCCCCTCTCCCCAGTCGCGCGACACAACGTATGTATACTGACTCACCCGTTGTCTCAACATGAAGCATGAAGATCCTTTGTGGAGCTGGGGCAGCGACAATGATGCTCGACCCTCCTTTCTTCTTGTCGTGCTCTCTCTTCACGCTTCACGCTCGGAGGTCGATCGCAACCTTGACGTTTGTTCTGTTTCCGAGGCGGTCTGTGTGCAACCAGAACCATGCATGCTGTGTGCGGATCGCGGATCTCCTGTTTCAGAATTGCAGAATCCGGTGGGACCAAGGTCAAAGAGGCTGGGGTCGATCAATGGGGATCCTCAGTCAGGATCAGCGATCGGCGGAAGGGAAGGCAAGGAGGGGGCGCCTGAAGCTTGATTTCGTGATGCCCATCGTCTTCCACTTGGCGAGGACGATGTGCAAATAATAATGCAAGAAGGAAGGTGTTCAAACTTCGAGGCCGGGTGTGCTTTCAAAGAGGAGGTAGTCCTCACCCGTTCTGACACACCATTTCCCGAACGGATCCGTTCCTGAGGAGGCGGTTTGAGTAAATTGAGTTTGTGCCTGTGGTGGGATAAATAATGTGGACCTGGAACTGGATCTGCTGGACCTGCCAAGCCAGCAAACGTGGTCTTCCTTCCACCCGCCCGAAGCAGAACTGGGGCAGGGAGATGTCAACCGGTTGGGAAGTTGGAGAACGCCGTGAGTGGTTGGAAGCACGGATCTGTCGGAACCGGGAAGGAAAGACAGGATCTCGGGGTCTGGGAATTTATTGGAAGCAGAGTGGGCGGAGCAAACGAGCAAACTGCCTTTCGAAGGACGCAGGCGGGACGCAGGGACGATATTAACATAGATTTCACCGCTTGACCTTGGCTCTCTCACTGCCTGCGGTGACTGTGGCTGTCGAATTGGGAAGAAGCAAGTACATTAATATAAGGCACACGCTGAGCTCTGAGAAGGATGAGGGCGGCGATCATTTTGCTGATATTGCTTGGCAAGCCCGCCTGCGGGCGGCGAGGGCGGGCGTCGAGGGAACGGAGACGGGAGACAGCGCTTGAACGTTGAACGACGATACGAATGCATGGATTGCAAGCACCGCTTTGTTCTCTGCTTGCTTCTGCGTCTCCCACTTGAAAGAGAAGAATGAATTTCCTTGTGGATGTGTGAGACAGCAAGAGTGAGGGAGTCCGCTAAGGAAAATGGAAGCCCGAAGCGGGAATGTCAGAAGTTGAAGTTGTCGACAGGATGACGATGTGAGCCTGTCCGCATCAAGCATCCATCACAACAACACTGCTTTCAAGGAAGGTCATGTGCTGGAGCGACACAGCAGGGAAGACAACTTTTTTTAGAGAGAGAGGTGGTGGTGGATGCTGGATGCGTGGGCTCTATAACAATTCTGGGTTAGAGAATTGGAGAGGAAAGAAGCTTGGCTTGCATGTGATGATGTCTTGCGCTGGTGCAGTGCCTCTCACAGCTTTTCCACTTTGTTGAAGAAAATCCAGATCAGCTGCTGTGCAAACAAAACCGATCATCGCATTATTAATTCCCGCTTCATTTAACACATCAAAGGGTAAAGCAGGGGATCGCACGTGTTTTCAAATTCCGAGAAGAGCAAGGAGTGCATACATATGTATTCCTCTCCCGACCGTATATAAAGAGGAAAAGGCACTCACCCGCCCAACTTCTCATCTCGTCTTTTGTCCCTGTGTGCCTTCTCCTTTTCCCTCTCCATCCACAGCCACCCTTCCCCCCCTTCCATCCAAGAGTACATATATATCTCCCAACACCCACCAACCCTTCCCTTCCTTCCCTTACTCACTCTCTCTCATCCCTCGCAAGGGACCATCACTCGCCCACCATGTCAGCAGAAGATAAACCAACACTGCCGACAATCATCACCACTGAAGACCAGGAGCAGGCCCAGCAACAACAACAACAGCAGCCCTCCAACAACAACCCAGTCGGTCTCTCGCCCTCCAACTCATCCAACACAACAGATGCAGTCACACCTTCAGCTTCTCTCACCACTGCCCCATCAGTACCAACATCGCCATCTCAACAACACCCGCCGCAGACACCACGGCCACTCGCTCCAGCGCAGCCGCAGCTTCACATGGTCGCAACTACAGCATCTCATCCGTCAGTCACGGTCGCACCCCCAGTCTAGGATCAGCTGCAGCTCACTTGCAGGTACCACAGTCACCCTCCAGCCCACTGTCTCACTCGGAAGCAATCTCCCCACCAACAACGCTGCAGTACCTCCCAGCCCTACCCTCAGCGTCATCAGCGATGACCACTCGCCCACCACCACCGCGTCCCGAAACCACAACCGTCTCCCCTCCGTCAGTTCATCAGCCGGATTCTCATCCGACCCAGGACACGGCCCAGGATTGGGAAGCAGCGACCGAGGCAACACTGCCAAACTCTCCTCGTCCGAGAAGGGTTCTCACCTCTCCACCAGGGCGACGACGATGACGATGACGACGATGTCGAGGAAGAAGCCCGCAACCACCCCGCCAAGGGTTTCAAGGGCCTCAAACAGCGTCTCAAGGCTCAGACACGCTCAGGTCGAATCGCAGCACAGAACGCCTTGCTCGAGGAAGAACGCAACCGATCTCGCAATGTCGACCCTACTCCCTTCAAGCGTCGTCCGTACGAGTACGGAGATCTCATCGATCCCAAGAGTCCCAAGTTGCTCAAGGAGATGGGTGGCATCACCGGTCTTGTCGCTCAGCTCGGTTCAGACCCTCGGACCGGTCTCGACATTGCTCCCACGGGCAACCCATCGGCCACCGAGCCTGTCTCCGAGAAGCCGGGCACCGCGTCTGGCGAGAAGGACATCGAGAACGTCGATGTTCATCAACACCCGGATTACGTCAATGCCTCGCAGGAGGACCGTGAACGCGTTTATGGCAGGAATGTCTTGCCAGAGCGTAAGAGCAAGAGTCTTCTCTTGCTTATGTGGCTCGCTTTCCAGGACAAGATTTTGGTGCGTCTCTGTGCTTTCTCTGATTCATGCCTCGCTGTTTTACTGACCTTGCTTTTCAATACATGCAGATCCTGCTCACGGTCGCTGCCGTTGTCTCCCTCGCTCTCGGTCTCTACACGGATTTTGGTGCCGCAGAAGAGTATGTCTCCTGCGACAACCCCCCTCCAGGTCTTCCCGGCTGCCCCGCTCCCAAAGTAGACTGGGTCGAGGGAGTCGCCATCATTGTTGCCATCGCCATCGTCGATCTCGTCGGTTCCCTGAACGACTACCAAAAGGAACGTCAATTCGCCAAACTGAACGCCAAGAAGGACGAACGTAGTGTTAAGGTCATCCGACAGGGCAAGCAGGCTCTCATGAATGTTCACGATGTTCTCGTGGGCGACATCCTCATGCTCGAACCTGGTGAAATCATCCCTTGCGACGGTGTCTTCCTCCGCGGTCACAACGTCAAGTGCGACGAATCCGGCGCGACGGGAGAATCGGACATGATTCGCAAGATCCCTTACGAGGAGTGTATCGCCGCTTGGAACAGGCCGAGGAGGAGGGCTCCAAGCACCCCTCGAAGGACTGTTTCCTCATCTCCGGTTCGCGTGTGCTCGAAGGTTACGGAGAGTACATGGTCACCGCTGTCGGTCCCAACTCGTTCAACGGCAAGCTCATGCTCTCGCTCCGCACCGACGCCGAGTCTACGCCTCTCCAGGCCAAGCTCAACAACTTGGCTGGTTTGATCGCTATCCTTGGTGCCGCTGCTGGTGCGATGCTCTTTGCGGCGCTTATGATTCGCTTCTTCGTTCAGCTTGCCACGAAGCCCGGTCGGACTTCGGACCAGAAGGCTCAGAACTTCATCCAGATTCGTGAGTGGGAACTGGTCCTTATCTCTTTTCATGCTGATAGCTGAGACTGATCAATATGCTTCGTCTTTTCCAGTTGTCATCTCCGTTACTGTCATCGTCGTCGCCGTTCCCGAAGGTCTTCCCCTCGCTATCACTCTCGCTCTCGCCTTTGCTACCAAGCGCATGACCAAGGCCAACCTGCTCGTCCGTCTGCTCGGCTCTTGCGAGACCATGGCCAACGCTACCGTTGTGTGCACGGACAAGACCGGTACCCTCACCCAGAACGAGATGCAGGTCGTCGCCGGTTCCATCGGTGTGGACCTTCAGTTCGCTGACTACCTCGACGAGAACCAGGGCCGGGTCAACCAGGACGGCTGGACGATTGACCAGAGGAACATCAACGACCACGTCCAGGGTCCCCTCCAGGTTCTGCTCAACGACTCCATCGCTGTGAACTCGACTGCCTTCGAGGAGGAGCCCAAGGTCGAGGATGACTCGGACAAGGCTGGCGTTATTGCCAAGGTCGGCTTCCTCGCCAAGATTTTCGGCAGCAAGAAGAAGAAGGCCACCGACGTTGTGCAGAAGGAAGTCGGTTTCGTTGGATCCAAGACGGAGACTGCTCTTTTGAACCTGGCCAAGAAGCTCGAATGGGAGAACTACAAGACGAGCCGAGACCGTGCCGAGATCGTGCAGATGATTCCCTTCAGTTCCGAGCGCAAGGCTATGGGTGTCGTCGTCAAGCTTCGCGAGGGTGGATACCGACTGTTCCTCAAGGGTGCTTCCGAAGTTCTTACCAAGGCTTGCTCGACCTATGTCGATGTTCCCCGCGAGGGTGACTTGTCTGGAGCTGTCCAGACCAAGGCTTTCGACTCGGCTGCTGCGTCTAAGACGGAGGCTACTATCAACTTGCTCGCCAACCAGTCTCTTCGTACCATTGCCATCTGCTACCGTGACTTCGCCCAGTGGCCGCCTGCGGGCGCCTCGATGGTCCACGACGCCGCCACGCCCGAAGTCGACTACTCTTTCCTGTCCAAGGACCTCAGTCTCATCGCTATTACTGGTATCGAGGACCCCCTCCGACCTGGTGTTCGGGATGCCGTCGAGGCGTGTCGTCAGGCCGGTGTGCAGATCAAGATGTGCACTGGTGACAATGTCTTGACCGCCAAGTCGATCGCCAAGCAGTGTGGTATCCTCTCCGAGGGTGGTGTCGTCATGGAAGGTCCCGTGTTCCGCAAGCTCTCAGAGGCTGAGATGACCGATGTCGTTCCCCGGTTGCAAGTCCTTGCTCGTTCTTCGCCCGAGGACAAGAAGATCCTTGTCGAGAAGCTCAAGAGCTTGGGCGAGGTTGTCGGTGTTACTGGTGACGGTACGAACGATGGACCTGCGCTCAAGACTGCCAACGTTGGATTCTCGATGGGTATCGCTGGTACCGAGGTCGCCAAGGAGGCCAGTGACATCATTCTCATGGACGACAACTTCGCGAGCATTGTCAGTGCTATTATGTGGGGACGTTGTGTCAACGATGCGGTGCGCAAGTTCTTGCAGTTCCAACTTTCGGTCAACGTCGTCGCTGTCATCGTTACTTTCATCACGGCTGTCGCTTCCGACGAGGAGAAGTCGATCCTGACTGCGGTTCAACTACTCTGGCTCAACATCATCATGGACACCTTTGCTGCTCTCGCCTTGGCTACGGACCCTGCTACTCCCAAGCTCCTCAAGCGCAGGCCCGACCGAAGGAACGCACCGCTTATCTCGACGGACATGTGGAAGATGGTCATCGGTCAGTCAATCTACCAGATCATCGTCGTTCTCGTGCTCAACTTCCGCGGCAAGGAGCTTCTCGGACTCCACGGTGAAACTCCTGCCCAGGAGCGACTGGACGATGTGTACATGTCCGCGTTGATCTTCAACGTGTTCGTGTGGTGCCAACTCTTCAACCAGCTCAACTGTCGCCGATTGGATCGCAAGTACAACATTTTCGAAGACTTGCACCGC
The DNA here is from genome assembly GCA_001689995.1 of Tilletia indica. Taxonomy (NCBI): domain Eukaryota; kingdom Fungi; phylum Basidiomycota; class Exobasidiomycetes; order Tilletiales; family Tilletiaceae; genus Tilletia; species Tilletia indica. The sequence goes on along the minus strand of MAPW01000032.1, from coordinate 125,814 downwards.
AACATCTGGTTCATCCTCATCGTCGCTATCGAGTGTGGTGCACAGGTCCTCATCATCTTCGTCGGTGGTGCTGCGTTCTCGGCGACTCCCCTTGACGGCAGAGGATGGGCCATCTCGCTCATTGCTGGTGTGATCTCGTGGCCGCTTGCGATTCTGATCCGAACCATCCCTACGGAGCCCATCGAGAAGTTCTTGATCAAGTACAAGATCATTTCGGACCCCAATGCTCTCCCTGTCATCTCCCAGGAGGCGGTCGAGGAGGCCATGAACAACCCGAACTCGGAGGCTGCCCAGGCTATTGTGCTCGCGAACAACCGCCTGCTTGCGTACTCTCGGGTTCGTGGTGGACGAGTTCAATCGCATTCGTTGGCGGTCAAGGCTCGGACTACGTTCAAGAAGAAGAAGGACGACACCGAGACACGGCCTCAGACTATCATGGCTCTTGTTCCTGCGTTGATTGCCAGTGCGGTCTCAATGGCGGGCAGCCAGGAGCCTCCTTCGGCGGACCAACAGAACGGTCAACAACAACAAGGACAGCAACAACAACACAATGTCCTTCCTGGTCGGCAATGAGGAAATAGACTAACCCTCCTTCGGACAACCCGCCCCCTTTTACAACTTCACTGCACATATTTTTTTCCCCTTTCAAGATTTCACTCAACGCACCGATACCTACCGTCACGAAGCTATTCGGCATTTCACCCACCTCCCCCTTCCCAACACGAAAACACAAAAAATTGAGGACCTTCTCCAAGTAATTTGCCCATCTGCAACCAACCCCCCAAACGTCCCCCCTTCCCCTCGCTCCCTCTCTTTCCTGCACGTCACTGGGGAATCTCACGTACACACACAGCAGCAAGCTTCAGGAGTCAAAAGTTCCTGACGATCCCGACGAACTTGACACGACCACACATCAAAAAAGAAACACCGATCTCCCCCCTCCCTGCCTTGGGGGGTGGGGGAGGGCCCGAAATCCTCTTGTACATAGCTACTTCCTCTTCCCCTTGGCCCTCCTCCCCCCTTCTTTTTACCTTCCATCATATATACATATCACCTCTTTTCTTGATAACCCTTCCCCCCTTCATTGGGGCGCACCCACACCCTGCTTTGCCTTTTCCAGTTCCGTCTTATCTCTCTCCTCTCTCTGTGTCTTGCGAGCGAAGGCGAAGGCGTGAGCTGTCTTCTCCCTTCCCCCAAGGTCCCCCCACTCTCGTTGCTGTTAGAACCTCTTCCCTTCCCTCTGTCCCCCCCCAAAGCCAAGTCCAAAAGAGCTCTCGTGTTAAATCCTCTCCCATAAGTTCAGCGCTCTTTGGAATATGTCTCTCTTCCCTATCCTTTCTGTCTGCAGTTCTTAAGGAGAGAGAGAGCAAGATTCGAATCATAGATAGATTGAAATCGAAGAGAGAGAGAGAGAGAAGGACACAGAGGGGAACAGAAATACAGAGGATGTCGATTTGAACAGGTTTGACGAGTCGGGGGAAGAAAGAGAGAGAGAGAGTGTGTGTGGTATGTCTCGAACGCGAGCGCGAGCGGTATGGTGATCGTGTGTGTATCGAGACCGTGAGGGGTGGTGGTTCTTGTGGGTAAAATGAGAGGAACCGAATGAGAGCGCGGCCTGCGCGCGCGAGTTAGGAGGGCTGGGGATCATGAATCCCGCCCGGCGAGAAGGAGGAGGGATAACGCGAGGCTTAGAAGTCGAAATTCGGAGAGATCGAAACAGCGAAGGCGGAGAAGGACCGAGGGAATGAGGAGACCCTTGGCGTCCTTTTCAAGTCGCGGGAAGAGTGTACATAACACCAAGACGACGAAAAGAAGAAGAGGGGGGCAGCTTGAGTTGAGGCGTGGCCGCCCGGCCGGTAAAAGTGTTGAGACTTCGATACAGAAGGCGAGCAAGACTGGCGATGAACCAGGAGAGGACAAAAAAAAGATAGTGAAGTCGAACAAGACGGAAGGCCGATTGGGAAGTCCGATGACCTTCGCAGATCTTGAAGCCGAGAAAAAGCTTGAAGGTGGGTGATTGGTGGTAGTACACGAGTCGCAAATTCACAAATAGAAGTGGTGTGTGTGTGTGTGTGTATGTGTGGGGTGACACAAAAATCTTGAGAGGGAAGGAAAGGGTCGATCACCGGAAACGAAGGAGAAGACGAAGCAAAGGAAGGGGAACCGGGACGAATAAACACAAGTCGAAATGCCGAGGTTCGGCGAAGATGAAAAGCGGTGAAAAAGAAAGTTGAAATGTCCTTGGAGGTGATTCGCCTTGGGTGACATTTACAGTTGAAGTTGTCCCGATGACCTTCTTGACGGTGGATGAGAAGAGGCGGAGCGGTCCTGCGCCCGGGCCTCACGATAATCAACGAGAAAGAGTCCCGAATTGGATTTCTTGATCAATGTTCCATCGCAACATCCCGGTCCAAATCCAGCAACTGATGAGTACCATGCATGACATCCTCCATCATCGCATCGGCCGTCATAGCAGGCGCACAGGGCAACGCAACACTCAACGTCGTCGGCGTCATCGGCATAGGAATAGGCGACATCCCCGGCGTGCTCGACCGAACGGACGGGCACCTCGAACTCAATCGACGAGGACGTTGACTTCTTGGATGGGTATGGTTGTGGTTGTGTCCGTTCCGTCCGCCGGAGAGAGGCAATGGAAACATCGGGTTCAGGCATTCCTGTTGCTCCATGTTGGACGAGTGGGAGTCCGTCGATTCAGTCCCCATCATCATGCCAGCATTCGCAGCGGCGGCGGCCGCAGCTAGACCCAAGGCCGAACTAGGGTGGGAGTAGAACGGAGAAGGACTCTTGCTCCTCCGGGCCCCACCGTATGGGCCTCCGTGCAGAGTCGCTCGATTGTTGGAAGGAGGAGGAGAAGGAGTAGGCGTAACATCAAATGCCCTCATTCGTCCTCCATTCCGCTTCCGTCGCATGGACGCAGGTGAAAGGATTGTCGGGGTTGAAGCTGGGTTTGTGGTCGCGGGTGGGGGGCAGGCCAGTGTGGCTCCAGCTGGTGGAGCTTTGGGCCGAGAGGAAGAGGAGGGAGTCCGCTGAGGATGGGCCCTTTGTTCCTGTTCCTCCCGATCTCTTTGGGCCTGTCTCCTAGTCCGAACAGAAAGCTGGGTACGATTCCCAGATTTGCGCTGTTTGGACTCGATTTCGCCAGTAGGAGAGACCGTCTCATCGATAGGCATATCGGCAGGGGAAGACCCTCGCGGCGTAGTCGTTTGTGATTGAGACTTCTGTTGAAGACTTGATACTGTGGACAACGACGACATCCGAACAGGGACGTTTGCGATGGAGTTCGATGAACCTGACCTAGAATGCCGGGGATTGGCTGCGGATGAAGCAGAAGCAGCGACAGCCGCGGCAACTGCGGCTGCAATCCGAGTCCTTGACCGAGTCCGAAGAGCGGGCGATTCGGGTACGACGGGCTCCAGAGTAGTTCCCGCACTCTCCTGAACCATTATTGGAGAGGATTCAGGAGTGGTTGCTCGTGCGGTGTTCATACTATTTGCAATCATTTGTGACTGTTGATGCACCGGGGGTGGGAGCACATGATCATGCTGGTGTTGTGGAGGAGTAGGAGGGGCAGGTGCATGCTGCGATAATCCGAACGAGGCCGTTTGAGGAACGAAATGAAGATCGGGGCAACGGTGCAGCATAGCGGGGTTGAAGCGAAGACACAGGCGGTCTTCTTCGTCCGAATCGAGAGGTTCATTGGGACTGTGTGCCCTCGCCCGTTCTCGATTAAATGAGCGACGAGACGGCATGGGTGTGAAAGCTGGCTGAAGGCTGGGCAAGGGTGGTGAAGAATGCGAATCGCCGGCTGATCGCATGTATGCGCCTGAGGTCGAATCATGCTGTTGCTGTGCTTTGTTTGCTGGATGACTACTGCCAGCGATCACGGGGCTTTCGACCAAAGTGGTTCTGGATGAGCTGGAGCTGATGGCTGGGTTGAAGAAGTCGGAAGTGCTGTCATGCGAGCGGAGGCTACCGAAGCCACTGCTACTGCTGTCCCTCCGACTGTTCGAATGAGCAATAAAAGCCGCCGAGTGATGATGCAGCCCATGCGAGGCAGTTGCAGTGAAAGGATCGGTGCCCGCTTGATGCGAGTCATCATCCAACTGCATCCCATAGATGGCGCTTGCCTCTGCCTCGTCGCTAGCCTGGAGTGCCATGGCCATTCTTGAAGAAAGACTGGTTGCCCTGGCGAGTGCACTGGATGGTTGCGTGTGCGAAGCGGAAGAAGAGGAGGAGACTGCCTCAGCTGTGAAAGGTCTGCGAGCGCGGGAGGGGATCTTGGGAGCTGGTGGGACGGTTGTTGGGCCCCATGACGGATGACCGAAAGCGCCGGAATTGAGTGGTGTTTGGGGTGGTGTGACTCTCCTATGGGAGAAGGCGTGAGAGTCAAGCATTCGGAGAGCCCTGAAATCGCAGGCCGGATGAAGCTGTCGGTGGGAGTTTCGAGAAGGCTGGATGTATGCCTGTTTGAGGAACGAATGGGCTTTCAAGGAGTGAGGTTTCGCAAACTGAGCACCTAGAGGGAACGAAAGTGCAGAGAAAGAGAGGGTGGAAAGTGTGTAGATGATCCCTGAGCCTGCTGAGCGCTGAGAGAGAGTGAGAGTGCTTAGTGTCAGTGGAAATGGCTGAGGAAGCGGAACAAGTGCATCAAGTCAGCTTACTCTTGAGAACCGATGTCGAGGCGCGTGTGTGGATGAGCGCGACGCGTGTTGTGGTTGTTGTTGTTGTTATTTGCTGGTGTTGATGCTGAGCTGGAGAAGGTGGTGGTCCTGCGCGAGAGAGAGGAGAGAGGGGGAAGGAAACAGAGACCAGATGAGAAAGATGAGCTCGTGGGTCGGACGCCGAACTTTAAACGCTTGTGAGCCAGTGCCCGGATGGAAAAACTTGACGGCGTTTGTATTGCGCAGACAAGGTTTGTAATCAGATCTCATTTAGAGTGAAACTTTGATCTCATAACATGGTTCACCCAAGACATATCGCAGCCCACACTACATTATGTACACTCGGACTTAGCTTTTGACACCTTCCTTACAAATCACTGTAATCCTTGGACATCTGGACATCTGGTTTAACCCCCGGTTTTGCGGGTTCCTTTTGCTGTCAGATAATTTCTCTGGTTTAAATCATAGGCACCGCTTCCAAATCCCAGCATCTTGTCTTGTTCTGGTAAGCTTTCGTCCCTCCTTGCATCTTGCAGTGAGCAAGAACAAGAACACTACATAAATCATCCTCCCCACGCAAGGTGCAGGGACCCTGCCTCTACGGCCCAAACCCGCCTCAGCAAGATTCACGCGGACAACGGTTGGATGTTGAGTATCGAACATTGATAGCAGGCGGACGGATTCTGACTTCCCGATGAGCGCATCATCCAGGAGGCAAGATTGGAAATGAAGAAGTCAATGAAATGTCCACGATCCGTGCAACAATAATTGGGTGCATCGAAGGTTCGAACGTGTGGAGCGTTGAGCAATAATTATAACACTAGCCAAGTTAAGCAGTGGATTCACCTCTCGGTGTCCTGTCCCAGCTCCCGGGTCAGCCGCACCCAGCTGCAGCAGGTCTCTCAGTCTCTCATGCAACGCCGCCGCTGGTGCTGCTATGTTATACTGTTGAGCACTCGGTACACACACGTACGTCTCTACCCGCGGCCGCCGCCTCTATTCAATATTCACTGGATCATGGTATTGTCTGCGGGCTTTGGGTCATACTCGTACATGGGTGGAGTGGGACGAAGGCGGCGGCCCATGCTGACCTTGCACTCATTATTGCTCATTTCTTCTGCAGGCGGAACCCACGATTTCACCGTCCGATGTGCAAGTCCAATCCTATCGAATGGACCCCTTTCATTTCACTATCCAGTATCCAGTGCCCAGTAGTGCTTCGTCTGTGCGCCTTCGCTAGCACCTGCTCTTCCACTTCACTTGAAAATTCTCTTGTGCCGATGGGCCCAGACACGTCCGATCCATCCGACGCGACGCGACGCGTTCAATACAACTCCAAAGTTGTAATAGCTAAGCCTCAATAAGCGCTTATTGACATCAGCCCGATCGCGACGCGAGTCGCGACGCGTGCGCGGGGCAGTACGTAGGCCAGCCCCGCGTCCCTGGGAGTTGAGATCAGCGGAGGTGCTCTCAGTCGCTCAGTAGTGCTGGCTGCAAAGATCCTCAGCGCCTCAGCTTACACTTGGCGCTTGCTTTGGCCTTTGGCAATGGGCAACCGCGGCAACCGAGCCACCAACGCACCAAGCACCAACACCTGAGCGCCTGAGCGCATGCTTACACTTAAGCTCAAGCTCAAGCTTTTACCCCTCTCTTGTCCCCTCTCTTGTCTTCTTTATCTACGTATGAACTCTTGCTCGCGCGGGATCTGATCGCACCTCCTTGCATACAGACACCCGTGAGACAGAATCAGGGAAGACTGATTGTGATGAGCGGCGGTGTCAGCGGCGCATCGTTCATCGCTCGGAATCGATCTTCGTTCCGGTATCTCGAGGTGTCCATACCAGCCGCAAGCTGGCGAAGCTGGCGAAGCTGGCGTATACCTCAGCGGCGTCAGTGCCCAACTACTGTATCCTGCTTTCTGGGTGCGGACAAGGCTCTATCTGTACATACATGTGTACCAAGACCGAAGCGGCACGACATCTTATCACACGGACTCGACATTGTTTGTTCCCAGGCCGAGTCCCAGCACATAACATAATTTCAATGGCATCGGCCTCTGAGCTCGGTACTTTGAGATACTTGATCGCACCACCCACCATCTGATTGAGCCGATACCGGGTGAAGCAGGTTGTGAAAATGTTTGTCGTGCGTGCGTAGCTTCGAACCTTGTGCCCAGGGCCCCATTATTGTGGCACTCCAGCTCAAGTCCCAAGCCCGAAGCTTGAACGCAGTCAACATTCTGCGCCACCATCATCGCCTGATTGCTGCTTCCCGCTGTGAGAATGTGATATGTGATTCTGTGATGAGGCAGGATGAATCATGTATGTGTTCTCACTTCTCATGCATGCTCCCACGAAGATAAGTGATGTGAAGGTTTCGATCTAGGTTCATGCTTCAGACCCTAAGCCTGAAGGCATTGTCCGCCGTTTTCCAGTGATACGAGTACAAGTTTATTGCGCACCTGCCTGCGCCTGACTTTTTCAGTTCCGAAAAAAAGATGGGTAGCGAGAGAAAGGTTGGCGGTCCACCGAATCTTGTGTTGATTGTGCGCGCGAACGGTCCCATGCCTTGTGGTGGGGACCCTTTGTCTCGCGCAGCTGAAAGAAAGGAAGTTCCATGCCATGAGAAAGAATTCGAAAGGAAGCAGCGAGGGACGAAGATCGGCTGTATTTGTCGACGGGCAGAGAAAATCGTTGCCTATCTGCTTGCTTGCTTCACGTTGCGCCGGCCGGTGCATCGACGAAGGTTCCGTTGTAGTAGGCAATCGCCGCTCGTGTAAAGTCGCCCGGTATCGAGCCTGACCCAGACGCAAAGGCCAACCGGAGATAGTGAGGCTCGTCCCGTAGCGTATCGGTCAACGATAGCGAAGGACTTGCGGACGAATTGTCGCTCTGACTAATATCGGAATAGTCTGCTTCGAGGCTCGATAAGTTGAACGTCGTCCCCGAACCGCTATACCGGAGCACATCGTCGACGAGCAGGTTGAAGGAATCGAATCCGCTCTGACTGGGATCGGAATTGTTGAGAGGGGCCCATGCTACCAGGCCATTTGCTGTGGGTGAAGACGAATTGAGACCGGCCCAATTGGTGCTGGAGTTGAGGAAGACGGGTCGACCCGTACCCATGACTCCGTCGCCAATCACCACAGCGACGTCTTGAATGACTGATATGGGCAAGGAAAAGGTCAGTAGGAGAGAAACGAGGGTTCGATGAAGACGACATTCAATACTCACGGCCATCCCAGCCCCATCGAGCGAGCCCGTTCTCGAACATGCCCAGTAAAAAAGCACAGTAGATCAAGCCTAGCCGCGTTGGGAAGGCACATCCGGGTAGAAGAACCAGCGCGATGATGTAGTGATGTAGCCTCAACGACTCTCCAGGAATGGCCGCCAACAGCCCGACTATGATACCTCCGATGATGTAGATGCTGAGATACCGAGGTAGGAAGGTCGTCTTGCGGATCACCCGGATTTGGTTGATGACAAGCACGACAACGATGATGATCAAAATCATGAGCGCCGTGAGACTGCCTGGTTGGGAAGCTATGTCGCTAGCCACCAGCCGATTGAGAGGTACGTTTGCGAAGACCACCTGTGAATCAAACGGAAATTCGGTCACTCTAGAGTGTATGCAAGATTCCAAAGTCCGGTAAGACACTCACATTTAAGAGGACGCCAATCCAGAATGCCGCGAGAGTCCAGATCTCACGTTCTAATGGGAGATGCTGGAAGGAAGGCCAGACGAATCGAAACGCTAGCCGCCAGATCGCATAGCATCCGAAGAGAGTCGGCAAGAAGTCCCCAAAGGCTGCTCCAACGGGAGCTGGATGGAGAGAGAGAGGAGCGGAAGAAGAAGGATGGGAGAGATAATGAGATGGTGATCAGGATAAGAAAGAAGTTGACTACACTCACGAGGAAAGTCTCTTGGCTCAGAGGCAAAGTTAACATGCCAATAGCCAACGCAGACCAAGATCCAACTGTACGAAGGTCGCTGAAGCAGTCAGTCGCGAATATCTTTGTAAGTGAGCAACCAGAATCAAACTCACAACCAGACGATCGGTTTGGGCCTCAACACAAATCCAACAAAGGCGCTCATAATCACGTCCAGCACATAAAGCTGACCGCGCCGATCCGTGCACTTGCCCGAGCTGATGTCCGTCCCGAAGCGATAACTGACAGGGAAGGTGGAGTTGAAGCCGACGCTGTCGACATCGTTTCGACTCACACGATAAACTGGCTGAAGGTACCAGTAAGCGTCAGGGTGGCACACCCGCCTCGAGTGTCGTCGATGACGCCAGCATGGGCGGCAGCTGCACACACCCACGAGTCGCCACGGTACGTCTGGTTTGAATCGCCACCACCTACGATCAAGGGAACCCACGCAGGTCGTAGGTCTCCCACAGCTCTTGGGGCGCCGAGTTTCGTCCCGAGACATCCTTGTGGACATCGAAAGGCCGTCGGACTATCGGATGTGAAAGGCGCACAGTTCTGCCCATCCAGACCGCAGCCGGCATTTCGTAGCCAATAAGTCGCTGTACATCCGTAGAAGGAAGCTGGGTATTCGTTAGTACCGTCTGCGCTGGAGACTGTCGATTCGTACCAGAGCGACTTTGCCAGGACTCCGAAGGCGATGATCCAACAAGCGCAGGTGAGGAAGAGAAGAAGCCAGTGGAGCCGGTTCAATCGCCAATCGCGCTTCACAGACTCGATGAAATCATCTGGTTGCGTTGTGTAACCGTCCTCGTCCGCTCGAAGTTGTGAAGTTTGACCATCATGAAAATTGGCTGAATGTTGCCTGGCCAAAATCGCAGTCGTCGGAAGGAACACGTCCGCAGTATCCGCAGCTTTGTCGCTACCAGTGCTGAAGACCTCGGTGCTTCCGGTCTCCTTCCCCGCCCGATTTTCACCCCGAGCAGAATGATGTGGCGGGCCTGTCGATGTGTTCATGCCTCGTCCACCATCCGGTCCTAAAGCCGCAGATGTAGTAGGCTCCAAATCAATCTGATGATTCCGTTGACGCAGTCCCTCCTCAGATAGAGGTTCCACGGCCGTATCCGCGCTCCCAAACGCCGAGCTTTCGCCATCTTGCTGTCGTCTCCGGACAGGACTTGGACTCATCTCGATGTTCGATTCGCGCCTTGTGTCTGAAGGTCGAGCCCAGGTAGGTAGTCCTTCTCGAACATGCCGCATACCAGCCCTAGCCTTCGCCCGCCCTCTTTCCCTCAACCCCTCGAACGTGCCCGGCCCTCCCGCATCGGCGTTGTTCTCCGCGTCTTGACGAGATGCCTCAATTGGATCCTTCCATGCGACAGGTGAGGTGATCTTGATCCAAGCCCGCTCGACACCGCCGAAGGGCCACCAAGGATAGTGGCGAATAGTTAATTGCTCAGGCGTACTCGGGCCTTGTAGCCATAAACCCACTGTCTTCAGCGTCGGCACGGACAGATGAGGTCGTCTTCGGCGGCCGGTGGGCGCGAGATGAGATGATCCGATACTCTCTGTTTGGAAGGTTCCTTCACGAGCACTCATCTGGGGCCACGAGAGACGAATGTTGGATGCCTCACAGGATGATGGAGGTGAACCGTGAATTCTCTAAAGTCAGGCAGCGCCTGTGTCGACTATCTTCACCATCGTCAATCGCCTCAATTGGATGATGCGGGCATGCGGCGCCGCGGCGGGTGATATGTTTGTAAGCTCTGTTTAAGCTCCCCTTAGCGCAATTAGATAGCAGCGTTTTTCCCGGTCAAAAACTGTCCACTTTCCGGGAGCGAGAAGATGCAGAGCTTGCAGAAAGAGACAAATCAGTACGGCGCTACAGGAGTGGGCGTGAGGTCTATAATGGTGTTCCATTGCTGTTGGCAGCCGCTGAGCTGCGTCTTGCAGAGCTAGAGTACATCGGTTCGTCCTTCCTGTCGCTCCCGTTCATGGTGACCCGCATCTGCTCGGCGAAGCTGCGCGGATGCAGGATCCAGATGACGGCGCTTTGTGTCGAAGGAGTTCTCAGCAACTCCTCGCGGTGGAGACAGTACTTGCCGATAAGACCCAAGGAGTTCGGTAGAGTGGGCCATGCCGAAGAGTTGTAGATGGAGCTGGTATGCTTGGACTCGACAGCGCCAGGCCACTGTCGCACGAGCCACTTGACACTGGTGAAGTTGGTCGTTAGCGTAGTCATCCCATGCCGACAACCAGCCAAGAGGGAGCGCGAAGTGTGAGCTGTCGGGCCTGGCCCGCTTACTGATGCTGAAGAGCTGATTGTATCGCCATTTTCGTGTGCTCCGACTTTGGAAGATGCAGCATTGACGGCGTCGGCCCGTTCGTCTTGGGCTGTGAGGCTGCGAGTGATGATCGATTCAAGGTCTGAGACAAATTCCTGAGCGATAGGGTCCGTCCATGTTCCTTCTCTTGCCTGGTGGTCTTCGAAGATCCGTACTGGTAGTTGAAGATGCTTGCGAAGATTGAGGTCGCTGGCCCATCGAGAGTTCCGCCAGAAGTCATCGTGACTCAGAGTACCAGAACCGACGTCCTGCAGCAGTGCGATCGCCCGCATCTTCTCTTGTTCGCCCGCAACGAGGTCGACGATCTCGTTGAATTTGTCTACCGCCTCGCGTGTTGTCCAAAGGATGACGCGCGGAGTCTCTTTTGACCCTGGCGCTGTATGTATAAGACTGTGAAGAAAGTTACCACCATCTTCGACGCCTTGGCAGCATTCGCGCCACAGCTGTTCCGCCAATGCTCGACCGTGCGCTCCGCTCTGGACGTTCGGCTTGACGGAAGATTCAGCAGGCTTTACGAGCTTGTAAGGTGCCGTCTTGTGGAAGCAGTGTCGACTGTCCTCGAGTGTGCTGTTTTCGCTGATTGGTTCGCCGTGGACGATGTCGCTGCACAAAGCAACGAGAGCAGAGAGATCGAGGTTGAGGTGTCGCTCCTTCTGCGCATCTTCGAGGTCATCTTTGGGCTGAAATGTCGGTTTCAGTGGCGTCGATGTGGGTTTATTGAAGGGAGACGTTCCGCTCGTGAATAGACGGAGATTGGGGATTCCGCCGAGTTCCTCCAAGATTCGGTGCAGCCGTAGTCGAAAGCGCTCATCCTCGTCGAAATCCCGCATCGAGGATCGACCATCAGATCCAATTTCGGGGACCGAGTCTGGCCAGTCTAACCGCGTAAGAATTAGGTCGACTTCGATAGGAGCGCTGCCAAGTGACGATGTTTGTTGAAGCGAAGAAGCGTGGTCCGCAGCGCGCCGAAGCTCGAGGGCGGTGCGGACAAGTGATGAGCGCTGGGCGGCCTCGTCGAAGGTTAATCCGTCTGACTCCTTGAGCGTATAAGAGGCCTGGCTATCCTCGTCATCGCTACTGTCGTACACGTCTTCGGCCTCGACGAGACGAAATTCCTGTAGCAGAGAGCTGGGCTTGAGGGTGAAGAGGCGTACCCAACGTCGGCCTCCGTTCGCCACAACATCGATCTTGAGTGGCGGAAGCGACGCTGAACCTTTGGCTGTTGTGGAGGCCAGGGCAACCGCCGTCGAAACATCAGTCACAGGAGGAGCAGTGACGACGTAGTGTTGGACACAATTCCATAGGCTTTCGAGGAAGGGGGCGTTTTGATGAAACCGAGACATCGATGTTGTCTGCGTAACCGTTGCCGCTGCCGTCTCCGTGCGCTTCGTTTCGGGCAACTTGCTCAGCGTCGACACGATTGAGGAAGTCGAGTTCTTTCCTGACGCTGTTTCTGAGAATGGAGATACCAGAAACAGGAACCGTGTGCAGATGTACTTGTTCGGTCCAGGCTGCGCCGATGACAGGCACTGAAGTCGCTGTATTGATCGGGAGGGCAGGACCAGGGGACGAAGTCGTCGATGATGATTCCGGCGCATACATGGCATTAAGAATTCTCTGCATGGCCGCCCTTCGCGCACCGATCGTGTTCCCCGCGGCATGGGTTACACCTTTAGCACGAAGATATGGGTCGGCATCCATCTCTGGGCCAAAGTCAGCGATTCGAAAACCTTCCTTCCTTCCTTGCGTTGGACGTCTTCTGATGAAAGGCCCGTCGCCTCAGATCGAAGGTTTGCTATTAAATTTCGTTATCTAATCTAAGCTCTAATCTCATATGAGCAGCAATATAAGAATGTCAACAAAGCCGAGGTTCACGACCTTCGAGTGTCTCGAGAACGACATGCGGACAGAATCTTTCCGCCTTGGAAGGATCTCAAGCTCAGGCGGAGTACAGGCGCGCTCAAGCTGCTGCGCTACAACATCTCGCGTCCATGGGAGTGAAGCTGCTTTGGCCCGAGCTCGACGCTGCGGCGCAAGAAACGACTCTGGAGGTTCTCGCGCTCTCTGCCTTCCTTCACGACGGCGAGGTTGCGGCAGGAACAATTGACGCAGCTGCGGGCAATGGACCGCAAGCTGGTGAGCCGGGTACATCGCGGATCGTAACGGCAGGCGCTGCCCCGGCGAAGAAGTACGGCCCAGTACGTCGTCATCTGGTTCTCGGGATCGATGCCTCAATCTGGCTGTACCATGCAATGACGATGAAGCACACGGCCGGACACAAAGGCGAGGTCCGCATGCTGTTCTTCCGTCTCGCCAAGCTTCACTCGCTACCGATCATCCCCATCTTCGTCTTTGACGGTCCAGGACGGCCAGCAGTGAAGCGGAACAAGCAGCGTCCAGGCGCATACACCAATGCCCAGTACTCCTTCCCGCATCAGAGTGACTTCGAGAAGCTCATTCGCCTGTTCGGATTCGCTGTATATAACGCGCCGGCGGAAGCCGAGGCGCAACTCGCCAGTATGAATGCCGACGGCGTGGTGGACGCGATTCTCACCGACGATGGCGATGCATTCCTCTTCGGAGCCCAGATCGTGCTTCGCAACTCGTCCAAGACCTTAAGCGGAAGCCAGGCGCGTGCCAACCGACTTCAACGAACCGGCAGCTCAAGGAACTCCGACAGCGACAGCGGAGAGCCCTCGCAAGACAGCGCCTCGTCCGCTCGGTCCTCCAATTCTCGACAGCCAGCTTCTCGGCCAGTCAAGCAACGAAAGGGCAAGAGTGCTGATCAGCCCGACGGAGATCAGCGGATTGCTTCAGACGGGGACTCTGATTCTAGATACACACCAAGCGCAGAGTCAGAAAGCTCTGATAAGGAAAACGCTAACTCGTCGGCGGCAAAGGGCAAAGCCGTCGAGAATGCGAAGAGGACCAATGCACTGCAGGGCAAGATCGAGGACAGCTACACAGCGTATCGAAGTTATCTCGTTTTTGACGGACCGCGGAGTCATGCCGATGAGCGCCTCTTTCCTGCGAGGAAGAAGCAACCAGGCTCAATGTTCAAGCATCAAGCAACTCCCAATAGAATTCTCGACAGAGATGGTCTTATTCTGACTGCTCTGCTGAGTGGAGGGGACTATGACGTCCAAGGATTGGCGAGATGTGGCATGAAGGTACGTACGAGTGAGCATTAAATGGCTCAGTGCACATCCATTGACTATATCAGACTTTTAACAGACGGCGATAGCGTTGGCGCGATGCGGATTTGGTAAACGGTTGATACATGCGTTCAAGAAGCATTTTGACCCGCCAGCGTACGTCTCCCCGGTCGATCGACCAGCTCGGCAGGGATCATCTTCTCGACAAAGATGGGAGCTCGAGCTTTCCGCGTGGGTGAATGATGTCCAACAAGAGCTGCGCTCGAATTCCAAAGGCTTTATGGAACGCAAGGCCGTCAAACTGGCCTCTGGCGAGAGCTGGAAACAATTTTTACGAACCGATCAAGCCCTCGAAATCATGCGCTCTTACATTTGGCCAAAAGTGAAAAAGGTCACCATTCACGAAGCTTTGAATCAGGCTGTTGCGGAAAAGCGGCCCTTCAAGCGACACCAAGACGGGCAGCTGGGAGCCCCAAACCACAGGAACGGTGCAAGCTTGTCTGCCTTTGTCTCAGCTGGCACGTCGTCGCACCGTGATGTTCAGCTCTCGACCGCAGAAGCTGAGCCACCGGGCACGCTTCTTCAGGCCAATTGCGATTTGACCGGTCTTTGCACTTTCGCCCAGACCCTCTTCGGTTGGGATGCGGCCTATGCCCTCAAACGCTTCTCGAGTCTTTTATGGGACGGATGCGTGCTGCGTCGAGCGATTTCGTTGATTCTGTTCCTAGACCAGGAACGTGAAGCGGGTCGACCGCTCTCCCTACCTGTCGGACCTCCCAAGGGAGCATCGCCCACTAAGTCGAAACTGACCAGGCGGGCGTCGAACAAGAGCTTGGGGGATGTCACAATCACCCCTCAAGCTAGACGTTTTGCGGATTTCTTCGAGAAGTCGGTCAACATCAAGACTCCACAGCACGCAAGCAGCTCACGGGCTAAATTGACATCTACTCCTCCAGGCCAACAGCCTGCCGGCGCAAATCCCGACTCCTTCGATCTTCGGCCAGGCGACATACACATTTTGGCCATACATTCGACGCGATTTCATGTTGTGTATGGAGGCATCGCTTCCGAGCTGCGAATCTCGTATGCGACCGACGGACTGAAGAAAGCGGTTCAGTCAGGGCTTGTCTCGGAGTGGGCTCGGGGTGAAGATGGCATGTTCGCACCGGCAACGACTTCTCGAGCGGAGCATCGTCACAATGGGGACAGCGACGAGGTCGACTCCGTCTCTGACGGTGAACAAGATGCCGGTTCCAACGTCGAAGAAGACGAAGAGGACGAGTTGGTCACCCTGTCCCAGGTCGATCGGAAAAAGAAAGCCAAGATCAAGGTCAATGACAGACGGATGTGGATTCCTAAGGTCATCATCGCCGATCTGCCATGTTTCTCCGAGCCTCCCAGTGCGGGAGCGACACTGCCCCAATCCTCCAACCGGCATTCTCCGATGGAGCTCGTTCGGCTTTTCGAGGATGCGCAGCGAGTAAAGGCCGGGAATGAGCGCCTGCAAGCTGAGAAGCGTGCTTCAAAGACCCGAACGAAGCAAAGCAAGTTGGCAAAGCCTGAAGCTGGGCAACGAAGCATTGCCGAATTTTTCCAGGCGACGAGCAAGGGCAAAGGCAAAGCACGAGAAACTCCTATGCTCAAACTCCCGGAACCGCGCAGGCAACGGCCAGCAGCAAGTGACCACGAGTTTGACAGCTCAATGAGCGAGAGCGATGACGCAGCAGGAGCAAGAGTGGTCGAAAAGGCGAAGCCCTCCATCATGGAAAATGCGAAGAGCCCTGCGTCCATGCTTCACATACCAAGCCGATTCAAGCATCTACAGTCTCCCGCGTCTGGTTCGGACAACTCTGTCATCATCTTGGACTCCCCTCCCACAAGAATCATGGGAAGCGTCAAGAACTGGCCGTGAGCTCTGCGTTATCGGCTGAATTACGGCCAACTCCGCTCTCACAGACAGCGAGTGTGCTGTCGGCCTCGGATGTAGACGAGCTGGTTGACGAGGGTCCCTCCCAGTCTTCTGTCGCTCCACCTCCCAAAGTGGCCATTTCCAATTTCTTCGGCGGCTCCGTCAGACGTCCTGCCGCCGAGGACGAAGTTTCCGGAGAAGATGAGGCAGAAGACGAGGAGGATGATTCTTTGCCAGACATATTCTCCCAACAGTACAGTCAGGCTCGAATGCTACAGCGCAAGGCTCAAGACAAGACCAAGGGCACAAAGGAGATCTGGACTGCAGCAGGTCCTTCCTCACGACCGTCCACGATTCCCAGTACTCGTCGCGCTTCGAAGTCTCCAGACGCATCCGATGACGACAATGTGGTTGACAAGGTGAAGATTCACCGCAGTCCCAAGAAAAGTCCACGCAAAGCGACAACGCAACTCCACGCTTGGTCTTCCGGATTAGGGTCGTCAAGCAAAGGGCAATCCTCTTCCTCAGCTAAGAAAGAGCCCTATGATTTCTCATCCGATGAAAGCGGTGATGACGGCATACCGCCTGGCTCAATCGGTGCCAGACCGGCGTCGCCTTCTCCGCTGCCAAAACGTCACCTTCTCTCTGCTCGTGATGTCGAAGGTACCCAAGATACGAGCGCAAGCTTCGAGATCGTCGGGGAAATTCGAGCCAAACCACGCTCCGTCTATGATTTGGACGATTCCGATTGATACCCATACCTTACTCATCTTTTGGTGCTGCTTCATCACTCTAGATTGCTCGTTTCTTTTTGTACGTTTGCAGTCGGTCTTCTGCTTTGCTCAGAAAAGTATTTTGACATGGTGCGAGATTAAATGGTTTGATGTGTCCTGGAGCATGGTATATTGTTGACAAGATCATGAAGAGCATGGAGAGCTGAAAGGAAGTGGCCGCTGTCATGTATTAAGGAAGTGCGAGGGGTTCCTTAGAAATGCTCGTCACCTGCCACTTTGTCGTAGCCGCCTTGCTGTTGCATTTGATTCTGTTGGAAAGCGTCCATTGTCTGATTTCCGTCTTCTCCCCACTCGGACTCGGTCATACGCTGCCAGGCTTGAAACAGGGCCCTGATACGAGAAGAGGATAGAAATTAACGTTCAGCTTTCGATGAGCATTGTGAGGATCCAAGTTGGATGAGAACATACCACATCGCTGTCGACTGGAGCATCACGGCCAGAAAGGCTCCATCTACCCGGGCTTTCGAAGCTTGGCACAAGTCGGCGGACCAAAAGAAGTTAACGAGCTGGACGGTGACGAACAAGGAAAAGGTCAGAGGATCACTCGTTGTTCTGGACGACAGGCATTGAGCTGATGCACTTACCAGGCTCAAACCCCAAAGGCCACCCGCAACTACGGACCAAGCTGTGGTGAAGGCTCAGTGTGATCAGTCAACAATCAAAAATCCACTGCTCGTCCTTCGGATCTCACCGAAAGGCTTGAATTCTTGCAGCTTCCCGAGCGTCACGTATGTGATCAGCAATGCATACATCGTCGCTCTGCGGGAGTTCCGGGACACCAAAGTTCAGGATGCAACGTTCGTTGGTGCAAGCGCCAAGTGATACTCACCCTACCAGGGGAATTAGGAACGTGATAGTGTATAATCTGGAGCATATTGAAGCACTGTCAGCTTACGTAGCCGCTGCTATACTGGACCTGTTCCAAAACTCACACAGGATCGTAAAGGTCCACAAGCTGATGCCGATAGTGAAGTGCGAAGTGGACGAAGTCGAAGGGAACGTCTAGACTGGCAACGAGAGTCATCTGTGGGAGTTGAGGACGATGCATATTCAGATACCGAGCCATATGTAGCAGAGAGTCAAGAATGCACCTACCGTGAATACGGCCAAGTAGCACAGTCCAAGTGGCCACAGCGAAGCACCACTGCCATCCTCGACGACTTGTGTCATGACTACCGCGCAGGCGATCAGAGCTGGAGCACAGAATGAAGGTAAGTAAACTAGCTAGACTAAGGATGCGAGTCAAATCCGAGAAACTTACACCAAAAGAAGGCCGACTGGAACGACTCCTGAATTGACGTTGTGATGACAAGGACTTTTCCACCTTGCTCCAGCAGCGAGCCCATCGTGACGATCTGTAAGGGCATCATGACCAAATAGGTCATGAAAAGCACTCGCATCTCCTGCCGTGCTGCATGGTTCAGGAATGGGAGTGAGAAATTGAGAGAAGGGTAATTCGTAGAAAGGATCATACTCACCTACAGCGGCAATCCTCTGCGAGATGCGCATAGTCATGAAGGCGACGAAGACCATGGAGAAACAGCAAGCAACGATCAAACCTGGTATAGACAAGGTCAATGTTTTTCAGCGGATGCTAAAGGAATCCAGGGAGAACTGATCAGCTGTACACTCACCGACATTGCCCAGGCTGCCTGAGTGCCCGCGTCGCGGAATCCAACACTGAGGGCTGACACCGATGCCCGCCGCTGTCACATTGGCCGCCAATGACATCGGATCAGGGGTCCCATACCCGAGCTCAGCACTGGTGATGAGGGTAAAGCAATTCAGTGACACTCCTGTTTTCTCTCGAGGATATGCTGAACACTCACAAGTTGCTCTGGAGAAGCAAGCGCCGATAGAAGAGATTGCACACCGCCAAGCTCGGTGTTGAGCTGCACCACGAACCGAAGTTTCCGAAACCGAAGGTATAGTTGAATTGGGTGGCCATGCCGCGTTGGCTTAGTAGTACGAAGGTGATGAGGGGTCGCCTCCCTCGTGGCCGCAAGGTAGCGGGCGATGCAGCGATGAAGAGATTGGGTACGATATCGAAGTCCGCACTGTCGCAGACAATCCTGAAAGAGCTTGGGAGGAAAAGCGAACAGAGCAGTACCGTGGAGGGGAAGAAGAGCCAAACAGTAGAAAGAAATCAGCCCGACACCTTTTTGAGGAGGAAGATGAGCCGTCAGCGTATACACAAGCTCCGCTGCGAGGAAAATATCAACATCTACGTTCTGCAACCACGGAGCTCAGAAGATAGCCAGAAGATTGAACATCCTCCGTATGCACGCATACATGCTAAAGGCTGCTGTAAGCTGCATGCTTCGTGACGGAGCAAGATTGCGTTCGCTCCCTGAATCTTCCCCGAGCTGGCGTTGCGGTTGCAGTTGGGAGCGAAGAAGAGGTGAAGCGGTGAAGTTCGCAGCTTGAGCGGTCCAGCAGCGCTCGGCCGTTGGCGAACTTGATCAGATGCGACCCATTCGCAACCATCTTACCCAACTGATAGATCACTAATCACCTTGCTTCGCTACGGCGCGCCCTCGTGCACTGGAAGGCTGCAGCAATGGGAGGAGGTAATATATAGTGTCGATGGGAAACGAGGTGAAGAAGGGAAAAAAAAGGGAAAGGAAGAAGGACACATTGGAGAAAAAAGTAAAAGGATGGACGAACTGGGAATTGAACCCAGGACTTCACGCAGATGTTTTGCTAAGCGAGCACTCTACCAACTGAGTTATCCGCCCGTCGATGTATGATGTCGACTAATAAAAAATATATTCCATTAATCACATCCTGACATTCACAGACGACTCCGCAAATCGCAGGGCCAATTTTGCCACTTGACAGTCTGACACTCACTCGTATAACCAGCGAATCCAAATCAAATCGCAGTGTTACGGTCAGTCATACAGATTACAGTACCACAGGAGAAAACGAAAAGGATTAACGCAAAAAAATTAAAAAAACGCTCCCAAGTCCCAGCATCAGACATCAGTACATACAGCAGTGTAGAGCTTCTTAACCTTGGTAAACCTTGACTAATTCGAATACGATAAATATTCTTCCCTTGATTGAAAATATGTATATGTATAGCCAAAAAATAGTGACCCTGACTGAAGATCAAGAGTCTTCCCCAGACTTCTGTGACTCAAACTGAGGGAGTAGGGAGTAGGGATTAGGGGGTAGGAAAATGTTTCCATACATGATACATCCTTATTTTCTGTTCTCACACTGTGCTAGCATGGGATGCTAGTAGTCGCTGGCCGTACAACTACCGTTCGATCACCGTTCCTTTTCCATTCTCTTTCCTTTTTCCTTCATCTTTTCTCGTCACTCATCCTCACTCGGCCGAGAGCTTCTCACTCTCCTGCTCGATCGCCCTGCGACAAATTCGTTGCGCAACGTTCTGCTCTTCTCTTTTCCGCGCTCTTTTCCTCCCACACATTTTTCCGCTCCCGCATCCTCTTGCATCCTATAAAAGCCACTTCTCATTTGTATCTAGTCACCGAAACATTCAGACATCACATCTTTCTTCTTTCCACACTTTACTTTCTTTCTCAAGATAAGAACACACAGGTGAATAACCTATCCGGCTTAACCGCCAACACATGGTGATGAGAGGAATTCTCTGCTGACCACCGAACGACGGAATCACAGTTCCCACCCCGAGCTCATCCTCACACTCTGGTCTCTGCACCTCTACTTCGGTCTCTGCACCCCTACTTCGGTCTCTGCACCCCTCCTTCGGTCTCTGCACCCCTACTCGGGTCTGTCACACCCACACCTGGTCACTAAACCAACCACCGGTCAGAAGACCAACCTCAGCCTCTCGGGCTTTTTCTCACCATGTCCTCCAACGAATCTTTCACTATTCCGGACAACAACCCCCACGAGCAAGTATCGGTCGTTGAACCCACCACTCCTCATACCACCGACATTTTACACGAGATTCGGTCGGCAAACGCTCAGCTGTCCGCACACCTTTCTGCGCGCCTGGACGGTCTCAACCTGCGTCTGGGAGACGTGGAGAGGCATTACCGGATGCAGCACAGCCAACCAGACTCCCCATCACCAGCTGCGCGCTCGCTGCCTCCATCCAGCCACAATGTGGCGACAACAGCTCGACTCACATCAGAGGAATCCGACAATCAAGACGAAGTACCACCTGCGACTCTCAACCTCCAACGAGGCGCACACCGTACACGTCCAGATGCTCCAGTCCCTCCTCACATGACTCGAGCTGCAGCTGCATTGGCCACCTCTGTTCCCTCTCCTACTCCTCGTCCGATCTCGACCACGGCGTTGTCGGAGTTAGACCCCCTCGGTCGATACAGGACGATGACGAAGAGCGAGAAGTCGAACGTCCGCCGCGCGTTGGCTGGCATTGGACTCACGGTGTCTACATTGGCGGCCTTGGTCCCTGTCCCAGAAGACGATGACGTATTGATAATCTCGAGCTGCTCACGTACCCCTATGCCCCTGAGAGAGAAGACGGACTGATGTGCTGCTGGTTGCTGCTGCCGAGTCTCTGGCTCTGAAAGCGCTGATGACTGCGGACGGTGATGCGGACGATGATGCGGACGCTGCTGGCGCTGCGGACTGTGAGGGTAGTGTGTGAGACTGCGGACTGTAGACGATGAGAGTGCCAGAGAATGTGTGTGTGGATTGCGGACGGTGTGGGTGCGGACGGTGGTGAGGTGGAAAATGCACCCAATGGGTGCGAAATCTGGGATGGTCGTGGTTACAAGTCAGGAGCAACGTGGAGAAAAAGGTCTGGCTAAAACGAGTGGGGAGCGGACTTTGAAAGTGTGGGAAACAGAAAAGTGTCGGCCGAGAGAAATGAGAGTGTGGAGGTTGGTGATCACGTGGTGAAATCACGTGAGACCCTGAGTGCCAAATTAACCAAGGAAAATTAACCAAGGAAAATATGTCGCACTGATGAGCAACAACGCTGGTCGCTCAACGGACGAAAATCAACACTCCCTCTCGACCAGCCGGTGGTGCGAGAGACGGTCAGAAAGATGATGCACCGGACGGATGGCGAATGCCGATGGCGTCCCGATGTTTGAAAAGGACGGGGGCGGGCACGGGCTTGGTGAGGATGTCTGCGGTCTGGTTGTGTGTGTCGACATACTCCAGATCGACTGTTCCCTTGCTCTTGAGCGAGCGGATGTAGTGGTACCTCAGCTCGATGTGCTTGGTACGTCTGTGATAGCCGGGATTCTGTGCCAGAGCCAACGCTCCTTGATTGTCTCCTCGGATGAGGACGGGCTGCGTGTCTGGGTTGCCATAATCGGACATGGCTCGGACCAGCCAGACAGCTTCCTTCCCTGCTTCCGTAAGAGCTACGTATTCGGACTCGACGGACGAAAGTGCAACGCAGTCTTGACGGAGAGATGCCCAACTGATGGCGCATCCGTAAAGCTTGAAGAGGTAGCCGGACTGAGACTGTCTGCCTTCAACTTCTCCTGCCCAGTCGGCATCAGAGTAGCCGACGATAGCGGGCTGGTTGGGCTCGACGACGGGCTTGAGCTCCAGGCGGAAGTCTAGCGTACCTTTGAGGTAGCGGAGGACGCGCATGGCAATGCGCCAGTGATCCTTGGTAGGACAGGCGCTGAAACGGGCGAGTGCGCTGACGATGTAGCCAATCTCACCTCTCGTGCAGAGGTAGATCCACAGCAAGCATCCGATAACGGCCTGAAACTTGCTGACACCGTCTTTTCCTCCTTCGAGGGGAATGCCCTCCTTCGTAGCTTGGTTCCCGTGGCGATGGGAGTAGGCTCGGAGCGGGCATCTTCCAGGCCAAAACGTTCAAGGACGGTCTGGATGTATGTGGCCTGGGAGAGGTAGTATGCGTCCTTCGTGC
Source organism: Tilletia indica (assembly GCA_001689995.1). Classification (NCBI taxonomy): domain Eukaryota; kingdom Fungi; phylum Basidiomycota; class Exobasidiomycetes; order Tilletiales; family Tilletiaceae; genus Tilletia; species Tilletia indica. Next base: position 103,140 of record MAPW01000032.1, on the reverse strand, counting down.
GTTGGACGGATATACCGAGGACTGAGCTAACCTCACCGATATCGGTCATGGTGTAGGCTTGCTTGAGTCCATCACGGACAGAGTCGATGGTAGCCTGAGTCTTGGCTGCGATGAGAATATCATCGACGTACACGAATACGATCGTGATCGAACCATCCGACTTTTTGCGCAAGAAGATACCCCAATCGGTCTCGCTGTGACCGAAGCCAAGCTTCTCCAATGTCTGCATGAGATGCATCCACCAGAGACGGGCAGATTGCTTGAAGCCGTAAAGGCCCTTCTTGACGAGAAGGCCTGTGGCTTTGGGATTCTTCTTGTCCCAACCCTTGGGAAATTCGATGTAGAGCGGGCGGTCCATATCGGGGTTGAGAAAGGCGGTCTCGACATCGGTCTGCCAGACCACGAAAGAGTGGACGATGACCATGACCAGGAAAATTCGAAGACTGGTCATTCGGGCGACGGGGGCGTACGTCTCGTTGTAGTCGACACCGTACTCTTGTGTAAATCCACGGGCTACGCAGCGGTCTTTGCGTTTGACGAAATTGCCGTTGGCATCGTATTTCGTCTTGAATACGTGCTTGGTGGACACAACGTTGACTCCCTCTGGAACCATGACTTCCTCGAGGGTCCCGTTCTTGATGAGAGAGTTGAACTCCCTCTCAATGGCATCGATCCATTCCTGGCGTTCGGGCTCCGGACGTGAAAGAGCTTCATCGTACGTGAGAGGATCCTTGTCCGTCGGACTGATGGGAACAAGTGTCCTTCGAGCTCTTGAATGAACATGACGAAGTTCTGTCGGTACCAGTCTGAATGCTGGCCACGACCAGCTCGCCGAGGGAGCTGGCGAATGGGGCGGTCTCCCACTCCGACTACTTCTTGCGGCTGCTCCCTCTGCTCTGCAGCAGCAGGGAGACGTCTGCGCGGTTCGTCATCGTTCCGGACTTGGTCTTCATCGTCGTCATCGAAATCGATAAAGTCTTCGATCGTGACGACGGCAGGAGGTTCGGGCTCCTCCTCTTGACGACTGATGTGTCGTCTCGGCCTGGGGGACTAAACTTGATGTCTCGTGAGAAGACGATCTTGTCGGTCTTGGGATTGTAGACTCCCCAGCCACTGCGCTCGTTCGGCCAGCTAACGAGCTTGCCCTTCCATGCCTTCGGACTGGCAAGGTCGGACTTGGTACGGTCGGCTGCTGGGATATGCACCCAGCACTCTGCACCGAAGGCGTGTGCCTTGGTCAGAGACGGCTTGCGTTTGTGGATCACCTCCCACAACGTACGGTCTTCGTCGGGAAGCTTGGTGATGCGCATAAGCAAGCCAGTGGCGAACATGATCGCATGTCCCCACCATTGCGTCGACAGGTTGCTTCCTATGAGCATGGCGGCCGTCATCTCCTTGAGCGTGCGATTCTTGCGCTCGGCCTTGCCATTCAGTTGAGGCGTGTGCGGCGGAGTGACGTGGTGGAGAATCCCCTTCTTCTCCAACCAATCGGACATTGCCTTGCTCATATATTCTCCGCCACCATCGGTGCGGAGGACCTGAACTTCTTGACCGAGAGCCTTCTCGGTCGCCTTGACCCATGCTTGAAATTTGCCAAAGATTTCATCCTTGGTCTTGAGGAGGGTGACCGTAGTGAGGTCGGAGTATTCGTCGATGAAAGTTCCGAAGTACTTGTACCCTCCAAAGCAAAGCTTGAACGGACCGGACAGATCCGAGAGCACGACCTCCAGAGGCTTCGTGCCTCGGTACGGGGTATCGTTGAATGGATCCCTCGTTGCCTTTGCGCCTGGCATACCTCGCACCACAGCTTCTTGATCGAGTCGTCGTCAATGACATCGATCATACCGGCCTTGTGAAGCTTCTTGATGGTAGCGAGCGCAACGTGCGCCAGGCGTACGTGCCAATCCATGTAGGAGTTGGGCTTGACGGGCTGTGCGGCGGCAAGGATCTCCTTGCTCGCCTCGGACTTGGTTGGTGGAGCGGACTTGAGTTTAACCACCAGGTAGCGAGCCTCCCATGCTTGTGGAGAGGCAAACGCCAATCGGACCTTGTTGTGTGCTGGAGGACAGCGTCACCGTTGTCGTCGATGAGCTTCTTCCAGCCTCGTTCCATGAGGAGTTCTTCGGACAAAAGATTGACTCCTCCATCAGGAACATGGACGGCATCCTTGAAGATAATGCCACGTCCATCGGGCAGGTTTCCGGTAATATCTCCGGCCTTGCTGGCCTTGAGACGGGAACCGACGGTCTTGAAAGCAATCTCGGGAATGTTTCGAGAATTGCTGAGCATCCACTCGTGCTCGACGATGTGTTGAGATGCTCCAGAGTCCACCATGAACGCAATCGTGCTGGGACCGGACTCCCCAGCGAGCATCGCATGCTCCTCGACGAGAGCGCCGAGGATATCTTCGTCCTCGGTGTAAACGGCCTTAGCCTGGTGTCTCTTGGGCTTGGTACACTCGTTCGTAGTGTGACCCTTGTTGTGGCAGTTCCAGCAGATCAAGCCTCCCGGCGGGAGATGCTTGGTCAACGGACATTCGGACCTAACGTGGCCCGGGGTGCCACAGCCATGACAGAGCATGTGGCGCTGGTTGCTGCCACCGGACTTGAAATTCGGACGATGTCCACTTTTCTTCTGGTGGGAGTTCTTCTTGCCGCTCGAAACTCCCTTGATTTGGACGGACGGACGCGGCTGGTGAGTTGCTGCCATTGCTGCAGCCTCGACCTCACGATCAGCCGAAATTCTGCGGTCGGCCTCCTCCTCCTTGTAAATCTTGACGAGCCCAAAGAAGTTGCGTTCCTCCTTAGGCAAAGCCCGCCATTCTCTTTTGACGGGACGGAGGGTGTGAGGGAAAGTGTTGAGGAAGAAGTGTGCCTTCTCCTCGTCGTCTTTCCCCACGGAAGGCCTGCTGCCTCTGCTTCGTCAACAATCTCGATGAAAGTCTCGAGATGTTTGGTCATGTCGCCGGACTCCTCCAAAAACAGGTTGCTGATCTTCCTGTTGATGGTGTTCCGATGTTCGGGCGTGCTGAGACTGTTGAGATCGTGGAGCTTGTCCACATCTCGGCCGATGTCTTGGCGGAACGGATCATGGCAGCCATCGGAGCACTGATGGTTTGCTGGATATGCGACATGGCCTTAGCATTGCGGTCCTTCCATGCCTCGACGAGCTTGAGGTCGATGGAAGTGGGAGCGAGAGGCATAGACGGGCACGGCTCGTACCCCTGGACGATCTCCAGGGCACGGTAGCCGGTAAGGATGGGCTCCATGCTCGACGCCAAGCGAAAAAATTCGCGACACCAGTAAACCCGGACACGCGATGTGACGGCGTTTGAGTCGGCGTTTGAGGTCATAGTCGGACTCTGGTGATTTTTTGGATTCGAAAACCGTTTTGAAATCGAAAATTGGTTGAAAATTGACCGAGATAGGATTTTTGGCTCCAAAATTCGACCACGTGATTGCTTGGGTGAAAACCGAATTCCTCAAATTGGAAAAACGGACGATGAGGTTCGGAGGGTTCTTGCTCGGCGACGACGCAAGATACGGACGGGCAAACGGTATGATAATTCGAAGCTGCGGACGGCGCGTCGGGCAATGTGGTTTGCGGACTGAAACCTGACGGTTGAGATGAAAATTTCTCGGCCGAAAGATTGGGGGTTCGACGATGAGGTCGACGGACTTGACGATGAGATCGGCGCTGCGAAGACGCGATCGACGGACTGAAGGGTAGTGAGGGCAAGCGTACGGACGTGCTGACCTCAGAGTACCCTAGAACGGACGGTACGGACTTTGGAACACGAGATGGATCGAAATCGAAAAGTGCCCTATGATTTCTGATGCAAGTGTGAAGACAGGTATGAGTTGTACCTGCGTGACGGACGACGGACAGACGGACGGGTGCGCGCGGCGGACAAACGGACAGACGGACGGAGGGCGGGTGCGCGCGACGGACAAACGGACAGACGGACAGGTGCGCGCGGCGGACGGACGGACAGACGGACAGGTGCGCGCGACGGACGGACGGACGAGGTGGGCAGCAGCAAGGATGAGGTCGACGAGGGTACGGACGGTGTCGACGACGGTACGGACGAGGGGCGGACGGACAGGGGAGGGGAGGGTAGCAAGTCAGACTCTTAATCTGTTGATAATCTCGAGCTGCTCACGTACCCCTATGCCCCTGAGAGAGAAGACGGACTGATGTGCTGCTGGTTGCTGCTGCCGAGTCTCTGGCTCTGAAAGCGCTGATGACTGCGGACGGTGATGCGGACGATGATGCGGACGCTGCTGGCGCTGCGGACTGTGAGGGTAGTGTGTGAGACTGCGGACTGTAGACGATGAGAGTGCCAGAGAATGTGTGTGTGGATTGCGGACGGTGTGGGTGCGGACGGTGGTGAGGTGGAAAATGCACCCAATGGGTGCGAAATCTGGATGGTCGTGGTTACAAGTCAGGAGCAACGTGGAGAAAAAGGTCTGGCTAAAACGAGTGGGGAGCGGACTTTGAAAGTGTGGGAAACAGAAAAGTGTCGGCCGAGAGAAATGAGAGTGTGGAGGTTGGTGATCACGTGGTGAAATCACGTGAGACCCTGAGTGCCAAATTAACCAAGGAAAATTAACCAAGGAAAATATGTCGCACTGATGAGCAACAACGCTGGTCGCTCAACGGACGAAAATCAACATGACGACCTCAGCTCCGCAGCCGGACAAGCTGACAACAACCTGCCTTCATCGGCGGGAGCATCATCGGGCGTCGCGTCATTGCGGAACAGTGACTCGCCCATCGCAACCTCTTCGGCAGGTCCAACAACCAACAACATAGGCATTCAAGCCTCTGCCCCGGATCTGTCGGCCAATTCTCTTGAGCAGCCCCAGCCTACCATTGCCATGCAACCTTCGTCGACTGTCCCACCCGCTATCACACCAATGCTGCACATAGACCCTGCTCCGAACATACCAGTGCAGGCATCCACTTCCACCTCGCTTGCATTGTCCACTCGCTCGATGACATGCAAGACAGAGTGGATTGGGGACTACGACGGCGATCCTACGCAGCTTGAAGACTTCCTCACTCGCTTGCGGGATCTGATTCGGTCGGAGACGCAGGAAGAGCTGATCCCTGTATGGATCAAAGCAGTCTTACGCACGCTGCCTCGGACCTTCAAAAGCAATGCCGCAGTATGGCACCAAGGGCTTTCCGACACCGACGCCGCTCATCTCACGTCATTCGAGGCATGGGCCACTGCAATGCGTGCAGCTTTCCCTGTCAACCGACAGCAGCTTCGTCGAGACGCTCGGCTGCGCAAGTGGAAACCGAATGAAGAAAACGCCGTCGGCTATTACTTCCACAAGGTTCGCCTTCTTCGGCAGGCTTTCGGCAAAGATCAGCAAGAAGAAGCGTTGGTTACGGATATTGTGGATGGGTTGCCAGAGACGATGGTGGCTCTTCTTCGGTTGCCCAGGAAGGGCGCGACTTTGGCGGAATTGGTCATGGAGTTAGGCGACTGGGAACCGAACTGGCGCGTTCAGTACAAAATCCCTTTGCGCAGTACCATCGCACCAGCCACCACCTTCCCTGCTACCACCCCAACCACTCCGGCTTTGGCTTTCACCCCAACTGCAAATCGGTTGATTCAACAGACCATGGACGCTCCGCCTCGGCACCGACGACGCCAGCGGCTACCAATAGCCTATCGTCGCGCGCCGCTCCCTCCGGGTCACCATCCCAAAAGCCCATTTCAAAGTTCGCTGCAGCCTACGATCCCACCAGAGTCATTCCAGCCCAAAACGGACAGCCTCGCCGCTACCGACCTCCGGGCAAGGACACAGTCATGGACCTGAGGGCTCCATGCTCTTACTGTGGTGGCGATCACTTCAATTTTGAGCACGACCATCTGGTCCCTCAAGTTCGCACTTTGGTTGCAGACGACGACGATTATGACGAGTACACTTGGGACGGTGATAACGAGGAGAATGGAGACGGAGGAAATGATGAGCCCTCCGTGAGTTAGGCTACGCAGCACTTGCCACGCTTTCCCCGTCCTGGTTCCTCCCAAAAAATTCCTGTTCAGTTTCTTATCCATCACTGTTCTCTCTGTTTTGTAGCTATCCTTGGAGTCCGGCATTGCGCCCTCCATGTTCACCGTTGAGGCTTCTGATGAAATAAAGCCGAATCCATCACCCAATGACGACGTTGCCGAGCCTGGCTTTGTTCTTCACCGACCGGAGCATCTTCTCTGTGGCAAGAACACTTCGCCCAAATGAAGCCGCCCCTCCTCTTGCACAAGAGAAACGCGCCTTTGGCAGGGTCGTGTCACTCTCGAAGCAAGGTGCTACCGGAACGGGTCAAGGGACAGGAACCATGTTCCTCTGACAACACACGTCCGAATCAACGACACCGATGGACGTGTGATGTCTTCATTGCTTGACACTGGCGCCTCTCTCTCTTGCATCGATGCTACCCTACTGGAGAAGATGGGGGGAAGCCGAAAGGCGAGCCTATGAGCGTTCATGGCATTGGGTCTTCAAGAACTCTGGGATGGATAACACTTCCCTTGTTCATCGCCGCTCAGGACCCCATGGGCAAGCACGTTCATTTGGAAGTCGACCATGACTTCCATGTTCTCCCATTCTTCCCTCCTGGCCTATGCTTGGGTCTCGACTTTATCGACGCCCACGCCATCAGCATCTCTCCGGTACGGGGTCGGGCACGACTAGGTCGATACACCTTCCAAGTCCACGAGAAATTGGACAAGCCGTTCACGGCCGAGGCAGAGCTGCGTACGTCGACGGATATCACCATCGCCCCGAACACGCAGGCTTGGGTACAAGTGAATGCGGCGATACTGGCTCCAGATGTCGACTACATCGCTGTGCCTCGATTCAGCGCTACTCCCGACCAGTCTGTCTTCCTCACTGGGCCTAACGGTCTGATCACACATGGCGCGGTACGACAGATCCTGATTGGGAATTACGGGACCGAGTCGTTCCTTCTCGAGAAGGATACCATCATTGCCGACGCGGCGGCTGCTAGAGTTGGTGACTCCGTCTCTGCTGCCGGCGAAACATTCACGCTTGATCCCCGTCTGCCACCTGCGGACATCCCTCCGCCCCCCACTCGGCCGACGACGACGGAAGATGCCGCCATGCCTTTCGATCCCTTCGAGGATCTCGACGCGACTGGCCCGTCACTCGCACAGGACGCAGCGACCACTCTCGTCTATGGCGCTTTCAAAGTCGGGCTGGACGCCCAGGGGAACGCCCACCCTGAGATCGTCCAGTTATTGCAGGACCACAAGGCCGCTTTTGCCTTAGATGGTCGACCGGGCCGGGTGGAGGGCCATGACATGCCAATCCATTTGAAACCGGATGCGGCCATGCGGTCGGAAGCGCCGCGACGCGCTAGCCCTGAGAAGCGCGCAGCGATGGACGCGGCTATCGACCAACTCCTTGAGTGGGATGTTATTGAGGCCTCGGACAGCCCGGTCTCCTTTCCGGTTGTGATGGTCAAACAGCAAAGCAAATGGCGATTCTGTGTGGATTACCGAAATCTGAATTCCGACACCATCCCCGACCGCTATCCACTCCCCACGATCGACTCGATTTTTCACACCCTCTGCGGAAAGAAAATCTTCAGTTCACTGGACGCCATCCGAGGCTATCATCAGCTGGGAGTACAGTCGGAGGATCGGTGGAAAACGGCCTTCGTGTGTCATCGGGGCCTGTTTCAATACAAGCGGATTCCTTTCGGCTTGCGCAATGCCCCCTCATTCTTCCAACGATTCATGGATAAGGTGTTGGGTCCCTTGCGCTGGAATCAAGCCGTCGTCTATATCGACGACTCCGTGGTCGCCACCAACACCATGGCCGAGCACATCTCCGCCCTTCGTCAGCTCTTCCAGTCGGCAGAATCCGTGGGCTTGAAATTCAGCCCAGCAAAGTGCACTTTTGCTGTGCCCTCTTTGGTTCTGTTGGGACGGAAGGTGTCTGGGGCAGGGGTTGCCATTTGGAAGGATCGGGCTCAGGCGGTTGAGCACCTTGCTCGCCCGACCACGTTACAGGAGTTATACCATACCTTGGGTCTATTCGGATATTATCGGGCCTTCATTCCTCGGTTTGCCGCTCTCGCGTCTCCCCTGACGGCCCTGCTCAAGGGATGGCGCTACGAGACCTCCGATGGTCAATCCCGCCTGGTCAATACCGAAGGGAAGGCTGTCACCGCGAGCAGGATACCTATTGCATGGGATTCCCCGCAACAGCCAGCTTTGACGCACTGAAGGCGGCGATCACAACCCCACCAGTCCTGGCGCATCCCGATCCCACCAAGCCGTACATCCTGTACACCGATGCTAGTAAGGACGCCCTCGGTGCGATCCTTCACCAAGTCCACTCCGATCCTCTCCCCGACACCTCCTCCTCAGCGCCTGGCACTCTTCATGTCATGTCCAGCCCCCCCCCTTCCCCTTGACGTCGCTCGACGCAGCTGGGAGGCTTGGCTGACTGCGGATCCGTATTTCGGACCCATCTTGCGCCAGGTCCGCTCTGCGCCCACTCCCGATGACGAATGGGTCCTACAGGATGGGGTATTGGTTCGGCGGTTAGACGATTGTGTCGCTTTGCCTGTCGCGGCGGTTCCATCGGTCATGAGGGCGGTCCACGATGACCGCGGCCACTTTGGATTCACGAAGACGCTGCTTGCGGTCCGTCGTCACTTCTGGCGACCTTCCTTGTCATCCACCGTTCGTGCTTGGGTGAAGCACTGTGCGGTTTGTCAACGTATAAAGCGCGTTCCAAAGGTCGGCAGCCTCGACATCTCCAATGACCGACATCTCCGTTCGAGGCTATTTCCTTCGACCTCATTTATGGATTCCCCGGGCTCAGTCCGGCAATGATGCGGTATTGGCTATTCACTGCCTCTTTTCCCGCATGCTACTCCTTACGCCTTGCCACAAGGACATTACGGCGGAGGGTGTCGCGGCCATCGTGGCTGATCGCGTCTTGCGTCTTGGGTGGCGTCCCAAGCGGTTAGTCGCCGATTCCGAAGCGCGCGTGTCCGGTGCTGTGATGGCTTCGCTCGCCTCATCCCTCGGCGCCGACCTCACTCCTTCCTCCCCGCACCATCAACAGGCCAATGCGGTGGAACGCGCTATCCAGACCGCTCAGCAAGTCCTGCAAGTCATGGCCGTCGACTCCAAGGCTCACTGGGACAAACGTATCCTGCCCGCAGTCGAACTTGCGATCAACAGCACACCTTCCTTGACTACCGGCTTTCGTCCATTTGATCTGGTTTTTCTCAGTCATCCTGATGTGGTCCACGCCCTATTCGACAGTCAAGAACACCTCGGCGTTCACTCCTTTGATGAACGATTGGCTGCGGGGGCTGAACGCCTTCAAGAAGCGTATACCGCAATTAATGCTGCACGAAAGGATCAGAAACGACGATACGATTCTAGAAGGGCGGCGATTCCGGCGCTACAACCGGGTATGCAGGCCTGGGTACGGCTGCGCGACCGGCCGATTACAGGCGTCATCCATGACAAGCTCGACGCTCGCAAACATGGGCCGTTCGAGGTGGTCGAGGTGTTGTCACCACACAGGGTTCGTCTGAGTCTGCCGGCGGATTATGGCATCGACGATGTCTTCAACGTCGAACAACTCGACTTCCTCCCCTCCATCGCCGACCCCTTGTTGACGTTCGTGTCGCTCCTCCCGCTCCTACACCGGTCTCGCCTCTGGTTTTGGCCGATGGGATGCCACTGGAGGATCTTGGCGCTGCAACGGTAGAGGCGGACGAGACGGCTTCCGTTTCTCCCTCGGTTGTATCCTCGCCACCTCCACGGACTCGTCGCCCCCCGGCACTCTTCGTGATTTCCAGCTGGGCACCCTTGCGCCGGTCGTGTCCGAGGACGTTCGCGCGGCTCTGCGTGGGCCTATCGTTCGCCCTCGACGTCTCTGTGTCGATGGACAGGATATGGTCTTCGTCGAACGCCCCGTCGCGTTCCTTTCCCGACTTACCGGCGTGGCGGAACGGAAACTTGTTGCCCCTGAGCTCGAGCTCGTTTGCCTCGCCTGGGCTTTCCATAAGCTTGCCCACATTCTGGAAGGAGCGTCAGTAACGGTTGTGACCGACCATGCACCCATGGAGCGAATGCTCACCTCCACGGCAGGGGTCGCGTATGGGCCCACCATTACCCGTTGCCGGGCACTCCTCCTTCCACACCTTGGCAATCTCCGCTTCGTGTATCGCCCCGGTCCTCGGCATACGAACGTGGATGCCCTTTCTCGCCTCCCAGTCGACCAGGGACGGTCGTCTTCGTAGGGGGGGGATGTGCTAGCATGGGATGCTAGTAGTCGCTGGCCGTACAACTACCGTTCGATCACCGTTCCTTTTCCATTCTCTTTCCTTTTTCCTTCATCTTTTCTCGTCACTCATCCTCACTCGGCCGAGAGCTTCTCACTCTCCTGCTCGATCGCCCTGCGACAAATTCGTTGCGCAACGTTCTGCTCTTCTCTTTTCCGCGCTCTTTTCCTCCCACACATTTTTCCGCTCCCGCATCCTCTTGCATCCTATAAAAGCCACTTCTCATTTGTATCTAGTCACCGAAACATTCAGACATCACATCTTTCTTCTTTCCACACTTTACTTTCTTTCTCAAGATAAGAACACACAGGTGAATAACCTATCCGGCTTAACCGCCAACACACACACGCGATAGTCTGCCCTCCACAATGTAGTCTTCTCTCTGCAATTTATACAGTCTTCCCTTCCTCCTCAGAGCATCCTACAGGTTACATTTTACATGCATGCAGCATGAATGCATGATGCATCTTTATTCCTTTCGCTATCTAGATTCTAATTTCTAGCCGCTCTTTTATCTTGAGACTTGTAAAGTATAACTTTTAGAAGGGGCAACACCAGGGTGGCGCAGCCACCCTTCAGTTGCTCCCGAAAACGGTGACTGGTGATGCATTGATGTTCATCATTCATGATGGACGATGGAGACGAAGAAGATGGAATTCTGAATTTTTGATTTCGATTTGGTGCGGTGGTGCCTGCAGCCTGGTGGTTCTTGCTTCTTCGTCACCTTGTCGGGCCGAGAACATTCCAAAAAAAAAACGAAAAAAGGACATCTTCGGTGAACAGTCATCACCACCACAGCTCTCTTCCCACATCATCAACAACAATTCCAACTTGGCAATATCGTTTCTTATACAACCAACTCTCTTTCACACTTTTTGGTTTGGAGATTGAGTGTGCTGCCACTGTGCTGGTGAAAACATTTTCTTGCTGTGATTTGTGAATGGTGGGTGGTGCTGTGGTTTAAAACTCGGAGCCTTTTCGAAAGATTTTGAAGTTTGAACCACCACCTTTCCCTGTGGATGCATTCAGCATAGCACCTTTACTCACAGCACTACGAAGTCTGAAAATCTGCATGCTGTTAAGCTCTGTACATAAGAAGCCCGAGAAGTTGTCCGCATCCAAAATGAAGGAGGTGATGAATAGTTGGTATTGCTGTGATGTTTCGATGTGCAGCTGCCAGCGTGGAAGACAATGTTGATTGTTGAGTGCGGGGAATGCACTGCACACTTGGTCCTTAAACCCGACTATGCACGTGACATTGGACCCGGATATAAATATGTTGCTTACATCATCACCGTCACGATAAAACCCTCACAGCACGATCAATTTGCGTCCGTCGTGGCTCATCTTTTGAGAGGATGAAGAGGCTTTGATTTGGTCCTTAGGGACCAAAGCTCTCAGGTGGTGTTTCATTGAAAAAAAAGGCACTTTGTAAGGCAATGTCGAAAATGAGCCTACGGCCGTAATCGATTTCCGGTTCCGTAACCCCAAACTTAAAAGTCTGGGGAAAAGGAGTAATAATCTACACATTTTTGGACTTTATATTTTATATTTTTTTTTGCTCAAATTATCTTACATCCTTATTCCTTACCAAGATGAGGTCCATCAAATCAATTTCGACCATCCCCAACATTGAAATGTATACTTGATGATAACTGCGTGGCATTCTTGTGAAATTTCAGCATAGATCTACGATTTATATTTGCACTTTTTCTGCTTTTTTTTTTTTTTTTTTTTTTTTTAATTTTTTTTTGTTTATCTGGCTTCGCACCCAACGACATCGACCTCGACACGGCCTATGAGCGCTGCCGAAGCCGGGAGGCAAAGAGCAAAGATCGCAGCCCTTCAAGCGTTATTGATCGACGAAGCCACGAAGGTATGGCAATTGGCAATCACCCTCGGCGTGTTCTTGGTTCATGGTTGATCGATCGCGTAATAACATGGCTCCCGCCTCTCCCTCCGTGTTTAGTCTGTCAGCTCAGCAAGAAGACATTCCAGTTGCTGAGCAGTGAGCGTGTTGATTTTTGTCCGTTGAGCGACCAGCGTTGTTGCTCATCAGTGCGACATATTTTCCTTGGTTAATTTTCCTTGGTTAATTTCGGCACTCAGGGTCTCACGTGATTTAACCACGTGATCACCCACCTCCACACTCTCATTTCTCTCGGCCGATACTTTTCTGTTTCCCACACTTTCAAAGTCCGCTCCCCACTCGTTTTAGCCAGACCTTTTTCTCCACATTGCTCCTGACTTGTAACCACGACCATCCCAGATTTCGCACCCATTGGGTGCATTTTCAATCCTCACCACCGTCCGCATCCACACCGTCCGCAATCCACACACTTTCTTCTGGCACATCATCGTCCGCAGTCTACAGTCTCACACACTACCCTCACAGTCCGCAGCGCCAGCAGCGTCCGCACCATCGTCCGCATCACCGTCCGCAGTCATCAGTGCTTACAATGTGTAGTAGCACCACGTGGCCTTCGCCACATGGCTACTATCTTATCTTATCTTCTACTCATCCCTTCTCCTCTTTTCCATTTCTCACCTCTCTCTCGGCCGAGAGTCTTCCCTTTGTTCGCTTTCTTCCTGTCACCTCTTCACTGCCGCTCCTGACTGTACTTATCTCACGACATCGAATCACTTCACTCTTGACTTACTGTTTGCTGATAGCTTTTAGCTATTCAGTACATGGTGATGAGAGTAGGTTCGTCTCCCAACATCTGATCGGCTGCACACTCCTCCCCTGCGCCTGATCGCTCCCCTATCCTCACCTCCCTCCTACTTTTACCCTACCTCGCCTTTTTCCTTTCCATCTTCCAGGCATGTGGTACCACTTTCACTTGATTCCTCTACCGCAGGGGACAAGCATCCAACCATATCCTGGCCGGCGCTGGAAGACGGCTACGCGTTTCTGCAATTCCCCTCACAGCCTCGCCCCTTCATGGACCCTCCCCGATCATGCATCAAAATCTCCTTTCGCATGGGTACATTCCGAATTTGGACAGATTCCGACATCAGCTGCATCCGTATCGACGGTGTGCAACAGCCCTCCGGCGTCGACCACATTCTACATCAGGGTCTCCTCCTCGAGCTCGATCGGGCCGATCATCAACCGTACAATCCTGTCACTTCCTGTCGCGTCGACCTCACTACTTCCGACTGCGCTACGCCCAACTTCCCCGGCGCACGGGCGCATACTCCTTTTCTACAGAGCCAGAGACTCGGCAGCAGCAACCAGCAGCACATCAGTCCGTCTTCTCTCTCAGGGGCATAGGGGTACGTGAGCAGCTCGAGATTATTAACAGAGCGAACATCCTGTTGACCTGTTTACCACTTCGGTCATGAACCTCCAGGCTCCAATGATCTCCCTCTCGCTGTCGCGCAGGTTACATGCTTTTGTGACTTCCTTCAGCTACCTCCCCTTCCCGATGCTGTGAGGAGGCCGGTGAAATACGCATTAGAGTCGGCTGCGTGGGTGCGGACAATTGGTGATCGAATGGTGCGCTTGAGAAAAGATTTTGTGCACTTGTGCGCGCGCCGCGCGGCAGGACCATAGGGTCCGAGACAGAAGGGTACGTCAGAAAGCGCTCTTCCACGTCTGCCGTTGCTAAACGGCTTGACCAATAACATTCTTCGCCGCTTTACAGCATTCAGTGTCGCGCTGGAGCAGGTCCGCACGGGGCCGTTAATGAGGAAACCGTGGGTTTTTTTCCAGGGACTCACGCGGCCCCTCCCACAAAGCCCTGTTCCCACGCAGTTGTAAACTTGGAAGTCACATCAATCCACCTGTACACTATAGCGTGAGAAAAGGCCGCGACTTGACCAGTATCGGTTCGCACTTCGCACAGATTAGCAAAAAAGATTAAAAAAGGATGTGGAAGCAGCTAACGAGGTCAAGCTCCACCAGCTCAAAGGGAAAACCTCGACTTTCATCGCCCACGATTCCATGAGTCGTTTTGAGAATTTCAAGTTCACCAGGTACCTGGATTCGACCAACGCTCTCAAAGCTCTGTCACTCAAAGGGTTCAGTCAAGTTGTCTTCCTGAAAGGGCCAAGAGGACCCGCGTGAACAGTACATCAAGCCGGGCACGCATGGCGTAGTAATCGGGGTCGCCGACGGGAACACATGGAAGCGGGCGGAGAAAGAGGCAGCAAAGACGGATCCTATCACATTTACGGTCACGGTTGGTACGAAGGTACGGGACAAAAATGTCATATGGCCGGTCGTCAAGTGCGTCACCGCCAACAATCGGGCCGTGTTAGCCCGCGTGATGAAGGTTGAATGGCGTCTTGAAGTCGACAAGGATCGCTTCATGGAGCGCCTTCAAGTCTCCTTGCGTCTCTGTTGGGCCTCCTCCATCCTCTCTGTCCAGGGTCGAACAATCAACACCGCTCGCCGGCCGTTCGCTTCCACTCCGGTTCCTCGTCGGCGTCGGCATCTCAGCAGCCCACCATCCCAAAGCGCCGCCGACTCGTCATCGACTCGGACGATGAAGAGGGCGACATCATCCCAGAAGACTACGAAGACGACACGACACTCACCAAGGAGAAGGGGAAAGGGAAGGCAGAAGAGGAGGAAGCAGCGGCTCCCCTCACCAAGACGGCCCGACGACGTTTCGCTCAAGGCCAGATCAAGGTAAGTAAAGTTGCCTCGGACATCGAAATCAGACAAACTCTTACTGAAAACCACTTTCTTTTCCCAGAACTCTACCGACGAATAGCTGTCTTTGCAGCTCAGCGCGCTCATCGAATTGAGCTGTGCGCAGCTCAAAGCTCTGCAAGTCACCGACCTTCCTCCCTTCCTCCAATCATCGAAAACTCCTCTTTCGACCGACTCGCCCGAGTCCTGGCGACGGAGACGCCTTCTCGCCTCTTTTCAACGGAGCCATCCGGCGAAAGGGCACCTTCTTCTCCGCCTCAAAGTCCGGCCACAACTTCCGTTCCCAGAATCAGCGAAGCGACCAGCCCCAACTCTCGCTCCCGCATTCCGCGACCGGTCCCGACGCCCGCTGCTGCAGCATCCAGTTCCAGCTCCCGCCCTACTCCGCGACCGGTTACAACATCCGCTCCCAGGGCCACTCAAGCAACCAGCTCGGTCCCGACGTCCGCTGCTGCAGCATCCGGTCTCTGCCGACGACGAGGAGCGCTCCTGACGGCGGCCCAACCCGGAGCTGAGATGCACGACGGCCGCGACTACTGGCACAGTGGTCAGTGGCTGAAGCCTGTACGATGACTTTAGACTGCGCCGGAATGGATACCGGAGCGATGGCAGGGGACCGCACGTGTGAGTAAGACGCTGAGGATTTGCATGATGCCGATGGATCCGGGGATAAGAGGAGTACGTGATCGAGCGAGGGTAGCGAGTCCACCAGGGCTTGCGAGCGTCTGTCGTTGTCGCTTGAGTCGGAGCTGGGGCTGGCTGTCGAGGTTGGTGGTGGTTTAGTCGGACAGCTGTCCCGTTGCTAAGCGAGCACTCTACCAACTGAGTTATCCGCCCGTCGATGTATGATGTCGACTAATAAAAAATATATTCCATTGATCACATCCTGACATTCACAGACGACTCCGCAAATCGCCGGGCCAATTTTGCCACTTGACAGTCTGACACTCACTCGTATAACCAGCGAATCCAAATCAAATCGCAGTGTTACGGTCAGTCATACAGATTACAGTACCACAGGAGAAAACGAAAAGGATTAACGCAAAAAAATTAAAAAAAACGCTCCCAAGTCCCAGCATCAGTACAGCAGTGTAGAGCTTCTTAACCTTGGTAAACCTTGACTAATTCGAATACGATAAATATTCTTCCCTTGATTGAAAATATGTATATGTATAGCCAAAAAAAGGAGTAATAATATACACATTTTTGGACTTTATATTTTATATTTTTTTTGCTCAAATTATCTTACATCCTTATTCCTTACCAAGATGAGGTCCATCAAATCAATTTCGACCATCCCCAACATTGAAATGTATACTTGATGATAACTGCTTGGCATTCTTGTGAAATTTCAGCATAGATCTACGATTTATATTTGCACTTTTTCTGCTTTTTTTTTTAATTTTAATTTTTTTTTGTTTATCTGGCTTCGCACCCAACGACATCGACCTCGACACGGCCTATGAGCGCTGCCGAAGCCGGGAGGCAAAGAGCAAAGATCGCAGCCCTTCAAGCGTTATTGATCGACGAAGGTATGGCAATTGGCAATCACCCTCGGCGCGTTCTTGGTTCATGGTTGATCGATCGCGTAATAACATGGCTCCCGCCTCTCCCTCCGTGTTTAGTCTGTCAGCTCAGCAAGAAGACATTCCAGTTGCTGAGCAGTGAGCGTGTTGATTTTTGTCCGTTGAGCGACCAGCGTTGTTGCTCATCAGTGCGACATATTTTCCTTGGTTAATTTTCCTTGGTTAATTTCGGCACTCAGGGTCTCACGTGATTTAACCACGTGATCACCCACCTCCACACTCTCATTTCTCTCGGCCGATACTTTTCTGTTTCCCACACTTTCAAAGTCCGCTCCCCACTCGTTTTAGCCAGACCTTTTTCTCCACATTGCTCCTGACTTGTAACCACGACCATCCCAGATTTCGCACCCATTGGGTGCATTTTCAATCCTCACCACCGTCCGCATCCACACCGTCCGCAATCCACACACTTTCTTCTGGCACATCATCGTCCGCAGTCTACAGTCTCACACACTACCCTCACAGTCCGCAGCGCCAGCAGCGTCCGCACCATCGTCCGCATCACCGTCCGCAGTCATCAGTGCTTACAATGTGCTAGTAGCACCACGTGGCCTTCGCCACATGGCTACTATCTTATCTTATCTTCTACTCATCCCTTCTCCTCTTTTCCATTTCTCACCTCTCTCTCGGCCGAGAGTCTTCCCTTTGTTCGCTTTCTTCCTGTCACCTCTTCACTGCCGCTCCTGACTGTACTTATCTCACGACATCGAATCACTTCACTCTTGACTTACTGTTTGCTGATAGCTTTTAGCTATTCAGTACATGGTGATGAGAGTAGGTTCGTCTCCCAACATCTGATCGGCTGCACACTCCTCCCCTGCGCCTGATCGCTCCCCTATCCTCACCTCCCTCCTACTTTTACCCTACCTCGCCTTTTTCCTTTCCTTCTTCCAGGCATGTGGTACCACTTTCACTTGATTCCTCTACCGCAGGGGACAAGCATCCAACCATATCCTGGCCGGCGCTGGAAGACGGCTACGCGTTTCTGCAATTCCCCTCACAGCCTCGCCCCTTCATGGACCCTCCCCGATCATGCATCAAAATCTCCTTTCGCATGGGTACATTCCGAATTTGGACAGATTCCGACATCAGCTGCATCCGTATCGACGGTGTGCAACAGCCCTCCGGCGTCGACCACATTCTACATCAGGGTCTCCTCCTCGAGCTCGATCGGGCCGATCATCAACCGTACAATCCTGTCACTTCCTGTCGCGTCGACCTCACTACTTCCGACTGCGCTACGCCCAACTTCCCCGGCGCACGGGCGCATACTCCTTTTCTACAGAGCCAGAGACTCGGCAGCAGCAACCAGCAGCACATCAGTCCGTCTTCTCTCTCAGGGGCATAGGGGTACGTGAGCAGCTCGAGATTATTAACAGAGCGAACATCCTGTTGACCTGTTTACCACTTCGGTCATGAACCTCCAGGCTCCAATGATCTCCCTCTCGCTGTCGCGCAGGTTACATGCTTTTGTGACTTCCTTCAGCTACCTCCCCTTCCCGATGCTGTGAGGAGGCCGGTGAAATACGCATTAGAGTCGGCTGCGTGGGTGCGGACAATTGGTGATCGAATGGTGCGCTTGAGAAAAGATTTTGTGCACTTGTGCGCGCGCCGCGCGGCAGGACCATAGGGTCCGAGACAGAAGGGTACGTCAGAAAGCGCTCTTCCACGTCTGCCGTTGCTAAACGGCTTGACCAATAACATTCTTCGCCGCTTTACAGCATTCAGTGTCGCGCTGGAGCAGGTCCGCACGGGGGCCGTTAATGAGGAAACCGTGGGTTTTTTCCAGGGACTCACGCGGCCCCTCCCACAAAGCCCTGTTCCCACGCAGTTGTAAACTTGGAAGTCACATCAATCCACCTGTACACTATAGCGTGAGAAAAGGCCGCGACTTGACCAGTATCGGTTCGCACTTCGCACAGATTAGCAAAAAAGATTAAAAAAGGATGTGGAAGCAGCTAACGAGGTCAAGCTCCACCAGCTCAAAGGGAAAACCTCGACTTTCATCGCCCACGATTCCATGAGTCGTTTTGAGAATTTCAAGTTCACCAGGTACCTGGATTCGACCAACGCTCTCAAAGCTCTGTCACTCAAAGGGTTCAGTCAAGTTGTCTTCCTGAAAGGGCCAAGAGGACCCGCGTGAACAGTACATCAAGCCGGGCACGCATGGCGTAGTAATCGGGGTCGCCGACGGGAACACATGGAAGCGGGCGGAGAAAGAGGCAGCAAAGACGGATCCTATCACATTTACGGTCACGGTTGGTACGAAGGTACGGGACAAAAATGTCATATGGCCGGTCGTCAAGTGCGTCACCGCCAACAATCGGGCCGTGTTAGCCCGCGTGATGAAGGTTAAATGGCGTCTCGAAGTCGACAAGGATCGCTTCATGGAGCGCCTTCAAGTCCCTTGCGTCTCTGTTGGGCCTCCTCCATCCTCTCTGTCCAGGGTCGAACAATCAACACCGCTCGCCGGCCGTTCGCTTCCACTCCGGTTCCTCGTCGGCGTCGGCATCTCAGCAGCCCACCATCCCAAAGCGCCGCCGACTCGTCATCGACTCGGACGATGAAGAGGGCGACATCATCCCAGAAGACTACGAAGACGACACGACACTCACCAAGGAGAAGGGGAAAGGGAAGGCAGAAGAGGAGGAAGCAGCGGCTCCCCTCACCAAGACGGCCCGACGACGTTTCGCTCAAGGCCAGATCAAGGTAAGTAAAGTTGCCTCGGACATCGAAATCAGACAAACTCTTACTGAAAACCACTTTCTTTTCCCAGAACTCTACCGACGAATAGCTGTCTTTGCAGCTCAGCGCGCTCATCGAATTGAGCTGTGCGCAGCTCAAAGCTCTGCAAGTCACCGACCTTCCTCCAATCATCGAAAACTCCTCTTTCGACCGACTCGCCCGAGTCCTGGCGACGGAGACGCCTTCTCGCCTCTTTTCAACGGAGCCATCCGGCGAAAGGGCACCTTCTTCTCCGCCTCAAAGTCCGGCCACAACTTCCGTTCCCAGAATCAGCGAAGCGACCAGCCCCAACTCTCGCTCCCGCATTCCGCGACCGGTCCCGACGCCCGCTGCTGCAGCATCCAGTTCCAGCTCCCGCCCTACTCCGCGACCGGTTACAACATCCGCTCCCAGGGCCACTCAAGCAACCAGCTCGGTCCCGACGTCCGCTGCTGCAGCATCCGGTCTCTGCCGACGACGAGGAGCGCTCCTGACGGCGGCCCAACCCGGAGCTGAGATGCACGACGGCCGCGACTACTGGCACAGTGGTCAGTGGCTGAAGCCTGTACGATGACTTTAGACTGCGCCGGAATGGATACCGGAGCGATGGCAGGGGACCGCACGTGTGAGTAAGACGCTGAGGATTTGCATGATGCCGATGGATCCGGGGATAAGAGGAGTACGTGATCGAGCGAGGGTAGCGAGTCCACCAGGGCTTGCGAGCGTCTGTCGTTGTCGCTTGAGTCGGAGCTGGGGCTGGCTGTCGAGGTTGGTGGTGGTTTAGTCGGACAGCTGTCCCGTTGCTAAGCGAGCACTCTACCAACTGAGTTATCCGCCCGTCGATGTATGATGTCGACTAATAAAAAATATATTCCATTGATCACATCCTGACATTCACAGACGACTCCGCAAATCGCAGGGCCAATTTTGCCACTTGACAGTCTGACACTCACTCGTATAACCAGCGAATCCAAATCAAATCGCAGTGTTACGGTCAGTCATACAGATTACAGTACCACAGGAGAAAACGAAAAGGATTAACGCAAAAAAATTAAAAACACACGTGGGAATGTCTTTTGGCGGAAAATATATTAACCTTACTTAATCAATGTCCGGCGGCGGTCATATTTGATCATGAATATATGAGCATATATGATCATATATGATCATATTTTTGCCAAAAAAATATCCGGTCATATATGAGTCATATATGATCATATATGATAACTCATATTGGATATATATGAGTTTTTGATTCGGGACACCACTCATATCATATATGAGATATGAGTTTGTGGTGAAATATGATCATATATGACACATGCCGAGCACTGGAGTCATGTCCGACCTTGTCGGCCCGACAAGGGTGACATCGCCCAAAGAACCACCAGTGACGAGGGCAAAATCAGAATTACCACAAAGCATCACAATCACTTCTCGGGGGCAATTGAAGGGTGGCGCAGCCACCCTGATGTTGCTTCCTCTGCAAGTTATGGTGAATGCATTCACACCCACAAGTGTACTGTGTATCCACACAGAGGTGTCGTTTTTCCTTTTTTCTCTTTTTTCCTTGGTTTTTCTTACTGCAGGTCTTGTCGTCCCGACGAGCAAGACCATCGACAAATGACTGTGCATCACCAGTCACAACAGCATCAAACGTAATCAAAGGGCGAAAATAAATAAAAATACAGAATTACCACAAAGCATCACAGTCAGTTCTCGGGGGCAATTGAAGGGTGGCGCAGCCACCCTGATGTTGCCTCGCACAACTGATCGATTCACTGCGCTTCTAGTCTTTTTTGAGGGTCACAGAAGTCTGGGGAAGACTCTTGATCTTCAGTCAAGGTCACTATTGCTGAAATCTGAATGCTGTGTACAGTGTATTTTGATCGTATGACTAAGTCAAAAAGGACTGATTATTGAGATAATTGGACGGTGAGGAGTGAGGATTGAGGAAGACAGCTTGCATACAGAGGTCGGCACAAGTATGGGTAAACATTGGGTATACCCAACACTGTACCCAAGGACTTGGGTACAGTCTTGGGTATGAGCTGTCAGATACCCAAGTTTCGAATACTTGAGTATTACTTGAGTGATACTCGCCATACCCAAGATGTACCCAAGAATGTACCCATCCCTTTTTCATTTTACATAACAAAAAGATCACATTCACTCCTTCTAGCTGATGGTCACGGTTAGCACTATATTGATGACATAATGGCATGTTACAGCTATAGTGATCACGTAGTTACAACTATAGTGATACGATAGTTAAAACTATAGTGACAGCATAGTGACATGTTGTAACTATAGTGATAACATAGTTACAACTATGGGTACCATAGTTACAACTATGGGTAACATAGTTACAACTATAGTGAATCAGAACCGCCAGAGCCCAGAGAACGTATTACGTAATGCTGACCATTGAAAAATACTCGCGAGTATACCCAAGTAATACTTGGGTAAACTGACATTATTACGTAATCCTGACTAAACAAAATACTCGCGAGTATACCCAAGTAATACTTGAGTATACTCGCGAGTATGAGTATCGATCTCGCCAGAAAAAATACTTGTACCCAAGAGTACAGTATCGGGGGTCAAATACCCAAGACTGTACCCATGCCGACCTCTGCTTGCATAAGCTCGGCCGAAGCATTGAGAAGACAAAACAAAGATTGTAGCCTGGCTGAAGCCAGAGTTCCCCGGACTGTAGAGCAGGTGGTACGGTGTTTGAACTTTGAGGAGCTGCTAAAAAGCCGAGTACAACTAAAATCTAAATACTGATGTACAAGAATCAAGATAAAAACCCGGTAGGATTCAGGGTTATGATATGAATCATGACGGCCAGTAAGGTCAGAAATAACAAGATGTGAAGGGAAAAACTCAAGTTCGCAGATGTTTTTCTTACAAAATTCACCTATCCAGGTACTCATGCTCGTAAAGTCATAAGTGATATCAGTGATATGTACTAACTACTAATACTATCGATCTCAAAGTATGGAAAATTGGAAGTCCCTTTCATTGATGAAGCGCTAATAAGGTGTACCTACGCACGACTCAGGATGGCAAGCCACCTTTCGCCTGCTTCGCTACGGCAAATACTCTTAAGTCATGAGTGAATACTAATAGTGATTATCACAATACTAATCAGTAATCACTATCGACTTCAAGGCTTAAGAGTTAAGCTTAAGACTTGAGAGTCGAGCTATGAAAAATTGGGAAGTCATTTTCCTTTATGAAGAGTTGAAGTGTATGTGGGTTGTAGCTACGCACGACTCAGGGTGGCACGCCACCCTTCGCCTGCTCCGCCAAGGCGATAGCAGTGAGTGATGAGCGATGAGTGAGTACATACGTACATACATAGTGAGAAGTGATGCCTGCGCCGTCTGACTCTGAGATCTGAGCGCTGAGCTCTGATGTGAACGTGATTGTGTGAGCGCCTCAGGAGGACCTCGGAGCCTTTAATTTTCGAAATCAGAGCGTGAATCAACACTTTTGGTGGTGGATGCATTCACCATCACACGTTCATTCACAACACAACAACACCTCAAACTGGATTGATAGCTACCCTTTGTGTGTATATCTGTCGCCGAAGTTTCCGTGTGAGAAATGGAGGTGATGCGGCTGAGGTGCTGGTGCTGTAAATGTGGTGATTTCTGATATCTATCGGAGATAAAGAAATCCAACTGATCACGTGTTGACTGTTGTGTCCTTAACTCCTTATGAAGAACAAAAGGTCGAGTAAGGAAACTTGCCCGTAAACAGTCACAATCGAGATGATATTTTGACAGTCAATGGCGGCCGTGATGCGCAATCAGAGCTACTAAGTCTTTATAGACGGTTATGTTGCAGTTATGGGGAGCTCTGTTAGACAATGATGGTCGCGATTCGAGAAATTGATTACGGCCGTAAGCGAAAACCGACCCATAAACCCCAGAACTCTAAAGAGTCCGGGGAACAGGAGGATGGGAACCCGACGGATTCAACCCAGATTTTGGAGGAGCTGTGGGCTAGAAATCGCGGTTACGGCATATTTGAGAGTAAGGTGCGTCACCTTGTCGAAAAAGGTAGTTTGTAAGCTGCGGTTGGTAATGAAGCTTCGGCCGAGAAAAAAAGTGGTTCTATAACACCAAACTTAAAAGTCTGGGGAAAAGTCTGAGAGTTTGAGACTTTTGGATTTTAAATATTTTGCGAAAATGCATTGAAATTCTTTGCGGGCTCCGGCTTATCGGCTTATCGGCTTTTGGCTTTCAGCTTTCGGCTTTCGGCCTCGGGGCTTTCAATTCAAAATTAGCGCTCCGAAAAAAATGCCGGGCCACCCCCCCTTATTGATTGATTCATTATTGATTGATATCGAACACTCACTAACTCTCGCCGCCTACTCACTACTGCTTCTCGTTTTTCTGGGATGCACTCAACCTTCTCAGTCGTGCTTGATGAAGAGACAAGACATTCTGGCACGGGCTCAGTTGCTGGTGAGCATGGCTTTGTGCTCAGGTCAGATTCGATTCCAGAGCTGACGAAGCATGTCTGGAACAGCCTCTCCTGGCGGTGGGCCTGTACTCCCTGGTCATCATCGCCTTGCTCACGCCGTTCTTCCAGACACAGTTAGTTGTACACTCTGCTTAAACCGACAGAACTGGCTCTGATCGCTGATAGTTCCGTTCGCAGCTTTGTGTTCCTGCATGCAGTGAACTTTCCCTTCTATGTAAATCTGCGCGCTTGGGCACCTTCCGATTCCGAACTCTTTGATTGATTCTCGTGCTGACTTCTCTTCGTTTTGCTTGAATCCTCTCCTTTCTCCTCAAGGCCAACTTCTCTAACCCTGAACGATATGGAATCGCGCCTGGAAAAGCTCGGAACATAAGGATCACATCAAGTGACGGGATCTCGCTCGGAGCCTGGCACATCGTCCCGTAAGTTGACTTCAACAGGCTATCTCTTCCGCTCTAAAGCCTCTAACCTCCCCTTTCCTTGCACTCCCCTTCCAATGCAGCGACGCATATTACTACAAGGTCCACCCAAAGGTCAACTCGCCATCATTAAAAGATTCGGACTTTGATGCAGCTCTACACGCTTTCCCAACGGTCATTTGTGAGTTGTCAAGGGTTAGTCTTTCGTCCAGCTCGACCACATGTAATTGAAACAGTATTTTATCACCTGTGCAGACTTTCACGGAAACGCAGGAAATCGGGCTGCGCCGTTCCGCACAGCTACGTATGCCTACATCACATCGCGGCTACACGCGAATGTGGTAGCGATCGACTATCGAGGATTTGGAGACAGCAAGGCTGTCGGCGTCACCCCATCCGAGGAGGGTCTGGGGCGTGATGCGCGTGCGGCATGGGACTGGGTCGTAGAGCGAACGTCCGTAGTTTCGGACGAGGACCGGGAAATCACCGCAGGCGCCAGCATCATTTTGATGGGGCAGAGCCTCGGGACAGGTGTAGCTTCGAAATTGGCATTGGAAGTTACAGAAGCGGGTGAGTTTTGATCGAAGGCTGCGCCCTGAGAAATGTCGCTCACATCTATTGATTTCCAGGCCACCCACCACAAGCCCTTGTTCTTATCGCCCCGTATGCATCGCTGCGTAGCCTGGTTCTCGACTATCGGCTTGGCGGTGTGATCCCGGTTATGGGTCCACTCAAACACATGCCAGGCATCAATGCTCTGATCGACAACTACCTCATCACTCAGTTCAACTCCACGGACGCCCTCTCCAAGGTTTACTTTGGGGCAAAGTCTGAAGGAAGCGGACACGGAGCCCCTGGAAAGCGACTAGCCCCGCATCTGGTTGTGATACACGCCACCTCCGACGATGTCATCCCCTTTCGTCATTCTGAACACCTCTTCGACACACTGGAAAGACAGGAATCTGTCCGTGGATCGAACGGGCTCGGGCGAGGTCCGCAGCAATACGACATTGACGGCTTCGGGCGAATCTCTCACCTCGACCTCGTTGGCACCCACACTCCTCAGGCCCGGGTCGGCGGTCAGGATGGCGGCCGAATCGACGATCACAATGAGAAGTCGGCAACGCTCAATCTGATACGCACGCACTGGGGCGGCCACAATACCGGCTTCAGCGAAGGTGTGGCCGACTTCGTTCGTCAGCTGGTCGGATGGACGGTCGATGGCCGTCAGACGTGACATATGTACCTTGCAGTCTGCAGACCAGCCCTCCCCTGCTCCATACCATTTCATCTTGATAGAAACAATTTTTTCCCTAGACAGCCATAGACGAATCTACACTTCGATTGGGCGATCAATTTGCATAGTTGATGAAGGTGACGAAGATTACAGCTCTCCCACGACGGAATGCTGGGGATTACCGCAGGGAGGGATCCTTGCGCAGTTCCTTTACAATGGCCTAGGAAGTCAGGGAATATGGATCAGAGGGGAGCTAGGCGAAGGATGGCAACGCGGAGAGAAGAACTTACCGCCACCGCCTCGCCACTGACACCTTGATCAAGCAGCGTCAGACAGGCTTGCAATTGCTCGCGATTGAGTCCAGTGCGGACCAGCTGAGAGACATCGAACAGGACTTGTTGGAGAGATGTGGGTGCCGATCAGCCAACTTGTGCTCACTCTTCCTGGCTCCAGCGAACGCAGCACTCACCATCGACGGCTTCCTTGGCCAGGGGAGCGGGCGCGCGCGTTTCTCGCGTCGGGTTTCGTAGCCTGTCCATTCTGCCTCGGTGGTGTTGTTCTCCGACGCGTCGTGGTCTGTGGAGGAGAGCAACACAAGCTGGAGACGCGATTGCGAAGGGCCCAAGCTCAAGTCACAACGACGACGATCATCCATGACCCGTCCAGACGCCCACTATCGACGAGGACCGTCTGCTCATTCTCCGACCTCGCGCTTCCTCGCGCTGGCCGCCGATGGAGGCTCGGGCTCTGCAACATCGTCGCTCCCAGCTGGAGCGGCAGCCGGGGAGCAGTACACTTTTCCGCCTCTCTTCCTCGACCCAGACCGAACAGCCGCGCACGAGAACGAGTTCGGAAACCCGGATGAGCACAGCGCTTTATGGGCGCTGCCCGCGCTGCAGTATGAGAGTGAGTACAGCTGACACCAGCATTACTGGGAGGCTTCGTTCTGGCTGGGCGCTGAAGCTTGATCTGCTTCTTCCCCTCGCAGTGATCGCGGTGCCGGAGGGCCTGATTCCGCCTGCAATCGACAACGATGCAGATGTCCTACCATCGGAACAGCACCCTTCCTTTCCATATGGGAACCCTTTCGCAGGCGTGTCGTCCCAGGTCAACACTCCCTTCGCATCGCGACCTCTGCTCGACCCCAAACTCCATTTGAACCTCGAGCTTGCACACGCCGCTGAGAGTCGCTCTCGCATCAGGAACGAGGATCCTCCGCTAGATGATGCATTCACCAATCTAGCGAATACTGGTATTCAAGGGGCTGGTCTAGCACCTATAGTTGCCTCGGCTGACGGAGGCGGGCCATCTGCCCAGGATCACGTTCTTGCCCACCACCTCCAGCTGCGCGCCGCCACAGCACAAGGTCCTACCAATCCTCATTGGCCATTCAAACGTTTCGGTCCTGGGAGACTATCAAGCGCGAGCCCAAGTGGGGGTGCAGGAGCTCTGCTGCGGGCCGAACGCGAGCGCATACAGTCACCGGTCAGGGAGGTCTGGGCGGACCTGGCTCTGGAAGCTTTGTTACCGAGAGGCAAAGTGCTACCCTTTCAACATACTGTCGCGAGCGGAGGAGGACAAAGACATCTGGCCGCCAATGCGAATCGAGCAGAAGGTGATCCTCTTCATCACGGTCTACAAGCTCCGGACAGAGTTGGCATGCCAATAATACCAGGAGCGCCCCCAGTTGTGAGACCTCCTCCTACCTTCGAAGCGGGCGGTCGCGCAACCAGTACACTACGAGAAGACTATCTTGATGCTCCCGGTCATTCGGCTTCGTCAGTGCCGCCTTCTGGCTCGGTAGAAGAGCGTCTCGCCAGAGCCATGGCGCTGACTGGTGTGCGCGACTACGTGGAATCGCAACATGGCTCATCTGCGCATCCCACAGGATCGCGTGAGATACCGAGCTCGGACGCGGTTCGGCAAGCTGCGGCGCGCATGCGAGGTGTCGTTTCCCGGACACATCGACAGCAGCATCAGCACTTACGACCAAACGAGTCGCAAGGCCAGGGAACCGGGCCATGGCCATTCGTGCTTCCTCAACCTCTTCGATGAGCGGCCGCAACTTGGCCGCGTTATGGCCTGGAAATTGTATAACAGCATTCACACTTCAAAGCATCCCTACCACTCAATCATTGGAAAAATGGTCCATGAGTAATGGAAAGTCTATTCAGGTCGATGCGGTAGTGAAGGCGGTTCAGATCAACTTTTCTTGCTCTGGTCTTGAGCAGGTGTTCCACCTGCTGTTCCTGCCGCAGCTTTTGCAGCTTCTTTTGCCTGAAGGATGTCGATACAGAACAGCGCGCATGAGTGTATGTTTGTCAAGGGTGGATCAATCATGAGCACCTGAATGAAAGACTCACCGCAATTTTTTGACGGACTGCTTCAGCGTCGGCTTCTCTGCGTGCAGCAAGATTCGTGCCTGAGGAGGAGCACGCCAGCGAGGAAGAGCGGATTACAGTGAAGGCAAAGTCAGTCACTGCCTTCGAGACTCTGAGGCTTCGATTGACATACCTGACATGTTCGTACTCTTGGCCTTGCCGGCGTTCTTCTTCGCCGCCCGCAGTCTGTCTTGCTCACGCTGATTTCCACCTGAACAGAGGGAAGAGAGGAAGCACAAAAGCCTCAGCAAGATTGTCCTTGAACTTATGTGGTAACAAGAGGCCCATTCCCGACTCACGAGTCATTTTCTAGGTAAAGGACGAGATGAGTATGCAGCAATGAACAGTGAGTGCCGCGAAGCGTTTTGCAGCTGTTGTAGCTCTTCGCTCTGTCTTGTTGGCTCTATCGGCTTCGGCGCTGATACGTAGCTGACTCTTTCCGCAACCGAGACCCGGCGCTCCTAGTGAAGTCCCAATCCGGAGTGTGTCTCGAGCTCAAGGGTGGTGGTGGTTTGAGGCCAGCATGGAGATGAGAAAGGTTCTGGGTTGAGGGAGAGAGAGCAATCGCATGATCATCGGAGAGCAACACTTCGCGCTTCTTCCTCCTCCCCGATCGCGCTGCTCATCATGCATTGGGCCTGTTCGCTCCTTTCCTGCCTAGGTCGCTCCTTCCGCACAACCATCATCATCGCATCCTTCTGACTCGCTGTCCCCGTCTTTCATTCTCCTAGCCGCCATGCCTAACACTGACATCCCCTCCGCCCCCCAACGACCAAGATCGCACCCAGCGTGCTCGCCTCGGACTTGGGCAACCTGACATGCGAGTGCAAGCGGGTCCTCGACTTGGGGGCGGATTGGCTTCACATCGGTGAGAAAGCGCCTGCGACGTCTCTGATGCGGTGGAAAGTAGGAGTACTGAACAGTCATTTGGAACTCTTCCACTCTTTCTCGTGATGCAGACATGATGGACGGGTGAGTGCACGCGACACCTTCGCATCCGCTCTGAGCCAGACACTGATCAGACTCTTCAAATCCACAGTCACTTCGTTCCCAATCTCGTCATGGGCGCTCCCATCTTGACCAGTGTGACAAAGGCCATCCCAAATGCGTACATGGACTGCCACATGATGGTCGCTGAGCCAGAAAAGGTACGATCATGCCTTGTCGCCTGCTGCGTTTTGTTCTTGTAGCATTCTCCTCACTCGCTCTGCATCTACAGTGGATCAAAGATATCGCTGCCGCAGGTGGAAAGTCATACACCTTCCACATCGAGGCCACAAGTAAGTGGTGTCCATTTACATTCTCTGTCCATGTCGCTGTAGCGCCTGACACGCCTTATCGGCATCTTTTTTTCAGAGCAACCCTTTGAGGTTGTGAAGCAAATCCGAGCGGCTGGCATGAAGGCTGCCGTAGCGATCAATCCGGGGACACCCGCATCGGAGATCAGTGATGAGCTAGGAAATGCTGTGGACATGATTCTTGTCATGACCGTATGGCCTGGTGAGTCTCGTTTGCTCCGCCTGAAGTACGCATGTACCTCGCTGATCAGCGTAACGCGATGTCTCCCCGATAGGCTTCGGCGGCCAGAAATTCATTGCTGAGTGCATGCCCAAAGTGAGTACTTGATGAGACCATTCCAACACATCGACTTCGTAGCAAGCTGAGCTAACAATTTCTTCTGCCCCTAAAGGTCGTCGAGCTTCGTAGTCGCTTCCCATCCTTGGACATCGAAGTGGACGGTGGTGTTGGCCCTAAGACCATCCAACCATGCGCAGACGCAGGTGAGTAGCTTCATCGCATCGCTCCTCAGCCTGGTCACGATTTGACTGAGGCTCTTCGGTCAATGCAGGTGCCAATGTCATCGTTGCTGGTACCGCCGTTTTCGGAGCGGAGAAGCCGGACGAGGTCATCTCTTTCCTCCGGAAAACATGCGAAGTGGCACAAGAGAAAATCCTCAAGGAACGCACCGCCAAATCGGCAGCTTAGACTTGATAGTACCATATAGAGTCAATCTTTACATCTCCAATCAGCCCAAATCAGTCCAGATCGAAGGTGGCACGCTTTGAATTGCAGTCTGGTCGTATATTTGTCACGCGATAAGTAGAATAATACGGAGCTGGTCGGAAATGGAAAGATCAAAGCCAGAGACGCCTCTTCAACCCTTCTATGAGAGGCGCAAACATACCGGCCTGAGCTTTGGCTTGCGCCAAACTGTAGGTGGAGGCAGGAAAAGGACAGAAATCAGCCACCATTCATGGGGTCACAGCAGTCATAGATCAGCAACATGGGAGACATACCTTTGAATCGTCTCCTCCGTCACGAATTTGGCCTCACTGCCTTCTTCACCGCTCTCGGGTACGGCACCTGCATCTTCGCATCGCTCCACGATGAGCTCTACGATGTGCGTCACCATCTCATGCGAATTCATCCCGGCTTCCTCCTGTTCTCGACCTTCGGGTGCATTCGAAGCGGTGCCTTCAAGCGCGGAAGCCGTCGAGCCCGTTGCCGTTCCAGCTCCGCCGCCGACAGCGGAAATAGAGGACCCAAAGGAATTCAGCTCATTACGGATTGCTCGGAAGGCAACGAAGTTGGTTGTCGGAGCCGGGGTAGAACTTGGCGCGTTGGGCGGCGGAATGTTGCGCATTGAAGCATTGTTCAGGCGAATCTCTTCGCCGGCTGGATGATACGATACGACGAATCCCCAGTGGTCATCCGGATGGTACCCTTCGTTGGGAGCGATGAGGTAAAGGCCTGTATCACATATCGTGTCAGTATCACGTTTCTTACGTATCTGTGTCGAGGAAAGAACTCACCCTTTTTCACGCCAGTGATGTCACCAAGTCGGATTCGCGTGAATTCCTGAAGCTTCTCAGCGGTGAAGTCGAACGCGCAAACGTAAAGCGCTTTCTTAGTCTGTAGTTTGATGTCAAATGTACAGGTCAATTCACATGCTTTTGCGACGCTGCGACAGTGGCCAAAGAATGCTGAACTCACCAACAAAAGCACCTTCTCTTCGAACTTGACTGCCTGGATTCGATTGGGCTCAACCGGTGAGAAAAGTGTCCAGCCTCCGATGCGTTCTTCGCCTTCCTTGAGCACGACCTCTGCGCACATCTCGATGGCATGAGTTCGCACTCGAGCAAGCCGATACGTCTCGGCAGGGTCTTGGGCATTCAGGACCTCGTTGTAGCGCTCCAAGGCGGACAGGCCGATCAATCCGTAGTTGAAGTCGATGACGGTCTGTCTCCAGAAATCCGTCACTGCCCCGAGCGCGAGTC
Source organism: Tilletia indica (assembly GCA_001689995.1). Lineage (NCBI taxonomy): Eukaryota > Fungi > Basidiomycota > Exobasidiomycetes > Tilletiales > Tilletiaceae > Tilletia > Tilletia indica. Next base: position 71,999 of record MAPW01000032.1, on the reverse strand, counting down.
GGAAGATACTGTTGGTTGCGTCGTCTGACGGAAGGATGGGAAAGATTAGCATCATCGAAAACAGCGAAAACACAAAATAGAAATCTCTCTGCTCACTGAATGCTCCGATCATGTTCCGCTTTCCGGTGCGAGTGAAGTCACCCTTCAGAGCTCGCGTACCAGCGTAAATCTGACTGATCATGTCACCGCTGTTTGGAGGTAAAAAACACGCAGTCAGTTTCATAGTTGCGGCATAAAACAGTCAGCAGACTCAGCAACGTACTTATTTGCCCAAAGGTTGTTGTATGCATATTCGAATTCAACCTGGCGAGGATCCGGGACCGCAGGCGCGGTAGACGACGTAGACGCTCCTGCGATTCTGACCTTTATCGCGTCTGTCGGTGCGCCTTTATCTTCCGAATCTTGTCCTGAGCCTTCGCTGAGAGCGACAGCAGCCGCTGCGTCCCCAGCAACTTCGGCAGTATCGGCCTTGCTCGCCGAGGGAATGACGCCAAAGTGTTCCAGTTGAGATGTGAGCATGTGTCGAGCCAATGCAGACTGAACGACATTAGTCCGGTCGAGGCAATCGATGCAGTTGACTCGGAAGATGCCATCCTGGGTGCGCTGAACACCGCTACCTTGACTTGCATCTTTTGCAGCAGTACCCTTGTTGGTGGCATCAAAGGAAGCGCCCAAAACTGCGTCCTTCTCTGCCCAGCCTTCGTCGCTTGCGACCGCGCGTTCGAACCATCCCATCGATCCGAGCCTTTCGTTCATCTCGGCGATGAGGAACTTGACATTCTCGAACTTCATACCTTTGCACATGTTGTGGAAGTCGAAAGCATAATAATGCACAGGAAGCGGGTTACCGAGGGCAGTAACGGCGTTCCAAATACCTTCGCTGTCCAATTTCGGAGAGGCGTGTGGGTCGGCAGCTTTAGCAGCAGCAGCAGCTGGGGAGAGTTCTTCTTCAGCATTCGCTTTTGACTCATCTTCCTTGATGCCCTCGATGGCGTTGACGTGAAGTCGGAAGGAGCCTGTCAGAGTGCCTTCTCGCCCATGCTGCTCTGCAAGATTGATGCAGGTGACGTGTCCGTATCTCTCGGTGAGCATTTCGAAGTGACGTTTGCATGCTATGGCATTGTCGCGTTCGCTACGTTCCATGACGATTGGGGGCCTCAAGCTGAAAGGACTTTGCGACCAGAAGAGGGGCACCGAGCCGCGCATCTGGGTGAAGGTTGCAAGGCGGTAGCCGACATGCTCTCGTTCGGTGAGTGGGGAAGTGAAAGTCTTACCGGGGGTGTAGACCACTTGACGGCGAGTCAGGAGGACAACCTGCTCTGTTTCAACTGTATTCGCACAGTCGCCCTGGTCGTTCAAACCGCGGCGCTGATATCGGAGACCCACACGTTCTTTCGCCCTTCTCGAAATCAGGAAGAGTTCCGCGCCTAACGTGGGAGGCTCAACCTCGCCTTGAGGCGCCGCTGCGGCTTCGCTGGCTGAGTCCATAGCGGAAGTACTGGGATTCAGCACATCGTCCGGTGCGGTCTCAATCGAGGCACGGCCAAGAGCTTCAGCCTGGGGCAGCGGAAGGGTAGTGCTCTGGAAATAGCCTTGCAGAACGACAAGAACAAAGCCGTGCAGCTAGAATAGGAAAGAAATCCGAATGAGCAACGCGATCCCTGGTACTGACAGGAGACTACTCACTCCTGCATCGACGAATTCACGAGCCATGTGCTCATTGTGCCAGAATTTGCGGTCCGCACGCCCTGAGGTGTGAAATCCGGTTCTGTCAGCCTTATCGTTATGTTGTACGCTATACAGCAAAGTGTAGCAACTTACTCCAGAGAGGCAGGGTTTGATTGGGCTCTTCGAAAGGTTTAAGATCATCTTTGCCATTCTTCAGTCCAGTGTGTTGGCCACCAGTACCTGTACCAGAGACCTGGGTGCTCTTCTTGCTGAGCGATCTGGTAAGGTCAACGTCGTATGCGTAGTACATCTCCCCACGGTCTGCATACTGGCGAATCGTTTTCCTTCACGACTTTGTCTTCGAGCTCAGCCTGAACTGCAAGACGGTATCTTTCGTCCGCGCTGATGGGCGTAGAACCGGGGCTGTCGGATTTGGCATCGTCCCCTCCGAAGAAAGGGCTCATGCGCGCAACGGAGTCAGATGGTGGAGTCAGATCAGCTGCGGCGGCAGCTGCGGCATCGGCGTCGGCTTCGGTGTCCTCACGCTGCTGAACGGGCTCAGCCTGTTGGGGTTCAGTCCCTGCTCTGAAGGTACTTGCTCGCCCTCCTTGAGCGCGTACGATGCAGTGCGTCGAGCTGATGGCGGGACGGGATCGAGACTCGGAATGCGGGAGGTCAAGCCAGGTCTGCCAGAAGCGATGGATCGTCCACTGATAGACGGGAACTCTAGACAGTGCGCCTTCACGAATTCGACCATCTGGAGTGAGAATGGATGGGGTGTAGACATCGTCATCGTCCTCGTCCTCGTCCTCGTCTTCTTCATCGTCATCCTCTCCGATAGTCTTCTCGTGGTCGGGAACGTCGCGCGCGGGCTTGCAATGCTGCCTGAGCTGCTTCTCTCCTCTGGCGATCTGCTTCCGTATTGAGCGCACCGAGAGCGAGATCCGGTTCGAGCGGAAGGGCGAAGATGCGATTCGGCCTGTAGACAGGATACGCAGGATGGAGGAAGTTGCCAGCCGAGGTCCTGCCGGTGATGAGGAGCACGTAGGAACCTAAGGAAGAGTGCTTTCAAATGCGCTTAGTGACAGAACCAGCCACAAAGTAGCGAGTGGGAAGAACTCACAAGTGAATAGACGCAGGACACCGAGAACGCCGTACGAAACAATGTCCGAGTTCTGAGTGATGCTTTGATCCCGGGTCTTGAGAATCTCCCCTGCCTCAACAGCAGACACTGGCTTGGGATGCGAGTAACGATCCCAAGGCAGCAATGCACCCGCTCCGGCACCGAGTAAGGCGGTTCCCGATGATGATCGGTGACGAGACTGATCAGCAGCGGTGGTGGGATTGAGCTTGGCGCCATCTGCAGCTTTCTTTGACACGGGCTCGGTGCCTGCGGTCGCTGAGGCCGAAGCTGACCGGGGCAGGAGGAGAATGCCCTGCGGCGTGTGGAAGACGCTGAGCAGGCGGTGGGGAAGAGGCGAAGGGAAGGGAGGTACAGCGAGACTGCTGCTGTTCGATCCGATGCCGACGCTGGGTCCGATGGGCGAGGCCGAGTTTGGCGATCCAGACGTCGAAGAGCCAGCTTTGCGCTGACCCTTCCCGGCGAAGAAGGCCTTCATCTTGAAGATAGGTCGGGGCGGAACGACGAGGACAATACGTTGCGGAGCGATACTCTCAAGGCAAGCTCTGCTGGGGATGGTCGACGTTCAGTGAGACGATGTCCGCACGAACCTCAGATCAAGAGCGGTCCCAGATCCCAGCTCCTAAAAGCACCTCCTTCCGCACATGCATGAAACCCCGTCATCACGCAGCGTTCTAAAGGCAACGAAACAAATAACATTGCGAGTGGACGTGGACGTGGACGTGAACGACGCCGCAGTCCCCCTCGACAGCACGCATTGAAAGGTGCGACGATCCTGCCTCCAGCTCGAAATCGAGGATTCTACAGCAGACCCTCGATGCCTCGACTTGCATGGAGGAGATTGGGCCGTGGCTGCAAAGCGAAGGTCCTGCTTCCTCGCCTCGCATGTCATCTTGACGCTTTGAGACTCCGCACGCGATGAAGAAGATGAAGCTGACAAGGTCCTCCGCCCCTGTCTAGAAGATCTCATCTGATCACGCAGATCGCTGACCTTCTGCGGGCTTGCGGGCTTGCGGTTGATGCGTTGGCGGCCTGAGCACAGCCGCTCTGCGAGTGAAGCTCATCTTTCTTCCCTCTCTATGCTTTTGCCTCGATCATCCGGGTTGTCGGCTCTAGGACTCTGCTCTGGCTCTCCGCAACTCAGTCGCGACGCCGTCCTTTCAAGTCTCCTTCGAGGCTGTCCGGCAGGCCATCTGAATTCTGGGGTACTTCATAATTATCACCGATCGGGCGGCGCTGCCTTTCAGGTCTGCGAGCTTCACAGGTTCAAAAGGGAGACAAGGCGGCTGTTGGTATCCCTTTGTAAGAACCCCTTGCATTCATTCCATTTTCTGATCCAGTTGCCCTGCCGCTCAAGATCAAACCTGTCGCTGGAGGCAGCTGCGTCGCTACGGAGATACCCTGGGGAAAGGCGTGGAGTGAGTCCAGTGTTACAACAAACAACCGCTTAAACACCACGCGACACTGACACCTTGGTTGACAGCGACCCGCTCAGGACCGGATAGGCGACAGGGCTTATCTTTCAAGAGCAGGTCGCTCACTGCGCTCAACTTGGACCTGGACGATATAAAAGGCAGGAGCTTCGGCGTCCTCGCAATCTGGACAATTCACCAACCCTGCCATCCCGACACGCTCTTCCATCTCGAATGACAAGTCCTCTGCAGTGCAGCGGACTGGTTTCGCCTCACAACATGCAAGGCCCTGAAATCCGCTTCCTAGAAGCGCAGGCTTCCCCTCCCTCCGACTCGACGTCAGACGCAGCTCTCTCCGACCTCGCGTTCAGACGGCCAGGTTCTCCTTTCTCTGGATCAGAAACATCGAGCTCGAAGCTTCGACAAAAGGTCCCCACATTTGCTTCCATCTTCAACATGCCATCGGCTCCTCGTATCCCTCCTCTCGGCGCTACCAGTCACTCAAACAAGAGGATTGTCTCACAGCCAGAGGTTAGGTTCAAGCAGGAAACCACCTTCACTTCGACAAAGCGCACTCATGGATCTTTTGACGACTCACGATATGTAAGTGGGCTCATTGGCTACGCAAATTAATCATGGACAGAGCTCATGCTTCAGTAATTGTTGCAGATCACGTCTCTGAATGATCCACGATTGACGCAGGTGCTCGAATACGCGCCTCGATGCGAGACAGAACTTCATCCCGGAATCATCCTGCATGATCCATTCAATCGACCCCTCTCTCCATCCAACAATGGTCACAGCAACTCGCATCATCGTTCGAACAGTCCCGGCTCGTCTATGCTTTGCGCGACACCTTCCCCGTTCCTCATGCCTTCACCTTGCCAAGCTCCCCCTGGTGCCATTTCACTCACTCGTCCGGAGACAGACACACCTACGAGCTTCGAATCGCATTTCAGTAATTTTACTGCTGCGATCGCTACGCCGGCTGCTTCTTCTCCTGGTGCGACCGATGCGCAGCGGGCATCGCCAGGTCGCTGGTTCAGCACTCTCGGACACGCTGGCTCTCGGTGCTTCGCCGTAGAGCTTCAGGCAGCCAGCGGTGGACTGCTGTCTCCTCACGATGCTTATCAGCTGATGCTGCAGCGTCGGCCCGGTCTTCAGACTACAGGTCCAAGTCGACCTCAATCAGCTCGACCCGCATCCACAGACCCAGATGATGTTCGGCCCTCGAGTCGACTTGGTCACAAGCGGAAGACGAGTCTTCAAGACAACCCGACCTCGGCGGTCAGGCCTAAGCACTCGAATCTCCCCACTTCGGCAGGCGAAGAGATGAATGGCCCACTCAGCTCGGTGAAGCAAAATCGTCCGTGGGGCATTTCCCCTCAATGGGAATTCAAGCGTGGCTTCTTCGACCAGCCGAGCGGATCAAGGACCCCTGGGACCCCCGATGGCTGTCGATCACAGGATGGGTCCGCCTCCAGGAATGCCTGCATGGGTTCCTCTACCAATCTCTGATGCCTTCCGACCGGCCCAACTTCAACGCAACGGATCGATCACTCCTGGGCGAAGCGAACTTTCATCATCGTCGTCTGCGGCAGAGAGCGCTGAGCCGGGAGATAGTACCATTCGGGCTCCGCCGCAGGTTCCTAACCTTCATCTTGACTGTGATGTGTCGCCAGGTCACGACGATGGACACTCAGGACAAAACTCAGGAGACGATAGTCCAGCGATCCAAGCACTCCACACTGTGCTCGAAACCGTTCAGACGCTGCCTCGCAGCCAGTCCGTCAGTCGCTCTGCAAAACCACGGGCACCCGCTATGAACACGAAGGAGCTACAAACTCGATGCAGCACTTCAGATCCGTTACGGACGATGATCTTCCCTCTGCATTGAAATCAGCTCCGGCTCAAACAGGCGCTGGTACTATCACTTCTCGAAGCTCTTTCAGAATGGCGAAGTCAGCTTCCACAAACTCCAGTCTGAAGTTCTTCATGGGCTGTCCACAGCTGCGCAGTCTCATCGATAGTCCACCAAGTCGAAGCAGCACTCCACACCGAAGCGTAGAGGTTTCGGAGACCGCCATTCTAGACAGCGAAGTCAGTTCTGCTGGCAAGGTGGACTATGAGCATTCCGCGACCGAGACCTCCTCCGCTATGGAAACCCAGGACGACCTGAATCCGAACTTCAACGTCCAATTTGAGATCGCCCGACGATGCGCTGGAAGCATCGCCGAGCCTCAGCTGACGGTAAGCGAGATCGACATGAAGGAGGTCACTCCAGCGGAGAACAGTACATCTCAGACTTGGCAGCCGGCATGTCGTCCTCCGCTCAAGATTGTTCGACCAAAACCGCTCCGCTCGAGTCCCTCGCCCAGTTCGCATCTACCGCCTCTCCCACTTCCGAGCCCGCTGCTGACTCCACCCTGTCCGGATCACACCGCGGCTTCAAGCTCCAGCCAAAAGCCATTCCTGAAGGTCGAGGAGGTCGACAGAGCTCGCTCTCCTTCTTTGAAAGCAAAGCGGAGCCTGGTAGAGCGTAGGCGACTCTCGTCTGGAAACCCGTTGCAGTTGCCGACCCTGACTTTTGGCGACGACACAGCACGGCCTCGAAAGTCACCTGGCACGACTCCCTTGACGGGCATACGACTTACCCAGGTGGTAAACCGGCAGTCTCCAAAGGGTTCAAAGCTGAAGAGTCGTGAGTAGTTCGGATCCGAATGCGTTGTTGCACGCAATCACAAGCTCACTACCATTCTTCTGGCGTAGCTCGAGGCCCTGCAATCAAGCCTTCTGGAAATCGAGCCCATACCAGCACAACGGGTGCAATACCCCATCCTCAGCGATTGAACCTCAAGCGCTCCCCTCCAATTGCGATCTCACCTGCTCGTCCGCGGTCGACAAACAGTACTTTGGGGGATCGTCCATCCTCAAGCCGCATTTTGGAAGAGGGCAATAGGTACGGGACTCTTTCGGCGCTGGGCGCGGAGGGTCGGAATGGACGACAACAGAATTTACGAACGGGAACGGATGGACGGAGCCAGGGTCGTGGGACCACGTCAACATCGCAAGGCACACGAATCAATAGAGGTCCCGTCGGGGGACCTCAAACGAAGACGACCATGAAATTTCATGCAACTCAACAACGAGAACGGAAGCAGACAGGTTCTGACGATACTGATGACACACCCAAGGCAGGTCAGACGCTTCTGACCCGGGCACGCTCTCCGGCGTGCTACAATCCAAACTCGAAGCAGGTTGGTACATCTCGGGAGACTACGGGCACTAGACTTTCCTCCTTCTCACCAGAGGGACCATCCCGACAGGCGAAGGGTAAAGCTAAGATGAGCAACTCAGTGATGGGTCACAGGCTGGTTGCGACACCTCCGATTCAAGCACTGCCAAACCAAATTGAGGAGACGGGTCCAAGCGCGCATCGCGGGCGAGCACGCCCTCATCATCAGCTTCCCTGATGATGTTTCCCAAGTCTGAGCCTGGGGCCAGCTCGCGTGCTTTGTCTGCTTCAGAGAGGCGGCGCGGCAGGGAGGTTCGCGAGATTTATCTTTGGTTGTACAAGGTCATGGACCGCTAGCTGTGCGATCTTTCGAAATGACAACGGGAAGACCTCCTCATGTGACGACTTTCCCATGTACTACTTCTCCTGTCGCTTGCGAGGCACATTGCGTACGAGTACACGATTGTGACATGACCTGGCGAGAAGAATATGATCTGATGACCAGCATTCGATTTGACGGGGGTGAAAATGAGTACACGTCAAGAAGTCGGCAGTACATGGTCTTCGTTCGCCGATTGATACAGGTAACCCTCGTTCTGAAGCTCGTCGATAGCATCTCTGTCAAAGGTCACGATTGGTCCACATCATTCAGCATACAGTGCAGTAAACCCGCCAGTTCTATCTATGATCAAGGTTGAACTCACGTAATCTCTTCGTCTGTGTAGTTGGAGGCGCCCTGTGTAACCCTGCGCTTGATTTGCCCAACGTGAACTCCGTCTTCTCCTGCGTCGACTTTGAGGGCCGTCAGAGCTTCCATGATTTTGCGTTGTAAGGGCGACGAAAGATCCGGGAAGGAAGCATTTCCTCCGCCTGCACCTGCAGCAAAGCTGCCCGAGTAGTCTGATGCTGAGGTCGCGTTGCCCTTTGGTGCCTGCGATGTCGAAGAAGAGGACTGTCAGCTAAACGCACACCCGGTAAGCGCTCAACAGGTCTGAGCCTAGGACACTCACTGCACCATCTCCACCAGCACCTCTTGTGAGCTGTAAATGCACGTATGCCGCTTCCAGCTTATGGAAGAAGATCTCGTTGAAGTCTTCTACGGGACGAATGTGGCCGACGGAAATGGAGCGCTTTGACTGGAAAGACTTGACTGTACCGAGAATGCGCACGTACGTGTTTTGTCTGCGGAGAGAGGAGGGTGGGAGACAGTTGGGTAACAGGTGTGAGCTCAGTCAGGCCTTCATGATTACAAAGCTGAGCGGACCACCGTCCTGATCGGCGTGACTTGAGTTCAGAATGCGGAGACACTCACGTTATTTCGCTCGCCTTCTCAGAATCGTCGCTCTGGCTGTCCAACCACTGTCGCACCTCAATGGTACCCGTCCCGTCCTCCACGCTGTAGCTGACGTTGGTCGCGTTCTGGCTCATATTTCTGACCACAGCTACGAATGTCAGCTGGCCAAGGTCGACACCGTCGAGGCAGAAGTCGGCATCGGCATGGGGTTGATCGGCCGCAAGGATCTGGCGGATGGTGACGGGGCGGAGCGAGTTGTTGGCTGCCTTCTTGGGACCCGAGGGGGAATCGTTGGTGTAGCCTTGACTCATGAAGCCGCCGCCTCCTCCACCACCACCGCCACTGGCGCCTCCGCCGTAGTATGGATTGGATGGATCGTCGTAACCTGGGTCGAGCAAAGAGGAAGAAAAGGAGACAGAGTCAGCGCTTCCGGGTCCAGGACAGATCGACGAGAGTGCGAATCCTGGAGAATCGCGAGCTCACCACTCATGCTGCTTCACAGATTGCCTCAGCTGATTCTTCCTGATGTTTGGTATGCAGCGCGTGGTGGAAGGATTGCAGTGTTGCTCTCCTCGAAAAGTCGGGCAGCCAAAACGCGTCCGACGCGAGGCACTTTCATCTGGAGGTTTATCACAGGATGGTACAGTATTTTGCGTTTTATCCCAGGATGGTACACCCGCGAAAATTATCACAGGAGGGTACACTTGGAAAATTTGTATTTTGGAATCTAGAGAGAGCGAGAGAGCGAGAGCCGAGAGGGCATCGCTGAAAGAGCCAAGATCAAGCAAGGGAATAAGGGAAGGGTTCCCAGGGATGGGTCGGTGGTACGCTGGCGGCTGCGCTGGAGGACGTATGTGCTCTCTGGTCCATCCCCGGTCACATGCTATTCGCTCCATTCCAGTGATCTTTCTTACAATCTTACCTGCTTACCTCCAAGGCTCCAACTCCAAGATCCGCCCTCTGCAGCGCCTTGATTCATTGGATGCAGGCTGCAGCATCAGCATGCTAGCTGGACTTATACATAGCGATTTCAAAGATCAACAAAACAAAGAGTCCGCGACCAGAAGTTATGTAGGGCCCAGAGCAGAATCAAGAAGAGCAGTTGAGCCTGGGAAAAGACAAAGCGTCCGCCCGCGCGCCGGGGGGGGGGAGAAGACAGGGCAGGGAGAGGGGACGAGGGCGGGTCAAGGAAGAACACATACGCATTCTCTTGCTGGTTGTCGCGACTCGCGCGAGATCTTAGTGTACGGGTAAAGGGATCTCGTAGGTGTTGCTCTCTCTCTCTCTCTCTAGATTCCAAAATACAAATTTTCCAAGTGTACCCTCCTGTGATAATTTTCGCGGGTGTACCATCCTGGGATAAAACGCAAAATACTGTACCATCCTGTGATAAACCTCCTTTCATCTGCGCGACGCGACGTGTTGATTTCGTTCTCGGGTTCTTGTCGAGACCACTTCCCTCCAAACGCATGGACCTCGGCCGTGTGAGTACCTCGCCCACTCACTATCCCATTGGCATCAGTCTAGTCCTCCGCTATGCCCTCTGCTCGGGGGAGGGAGCCGGGAAGGGCAGTCCGAGAACTACTCTGACGCTCGGTGCTGTGCGCAGTGAGTGCGACCTTGCTGCTTTGATCCGTTCGCCGGATCTTAGCGGTCGCTGCGGACATAAATCCATCACCACTCGACATGCGCACGGACGTCTGCGAGGGACACGGTTGAGATCGACCTCGTTGCGATGATCGATCCTGCCCATGCTAGACGGTTCCAGCTGCTGTAGACACGTAGCGTTTTTGGCTGGCGACGCGAGGTATAAAAGGCGGGCGGAAAGCTAACAATCCTTCCTTCACCCACATCTCCCATCCCCGTCCTTCCACCCCCAACCATCACCCGCTGTCACCGCTCACCTATCCCACACCATTCTTACTGCCAGATCCAACATGACTACCGCAGCTGTCTTCACCGCAACCGGAAACCAAGGCGCTTCTGTCGTGAATGCTCTTGTTCAGCGCTTCGGCAAGGATCTCTCCATTCGTGCCCTCACCAGAAACCCAACCTCACCCAGAACCAAGGCAGCTTTCGCCAAACACGAGGGCAAGGCCGATATCAACCTCGTCCAGGCCGACATCTCTGATGCCCAATCCATCAGGGACGTGCTCAAAGGCGTCAAGGTCGTGTTTGGAAACGCGAATTCGTATGACGACTTAGAGCAGGAGGTTCCTAGAATGAAGACCGTCATTGACATTGCCAAGGAAGAGGGAATCGAGTTGTTTGGTGAGCACATCCAATCCTCTTCGCCTCCTCTCCGCTGCTTCTCATGATTTTCTTCTTTTTGATCCGTAGTTTGGAGCACGCTCCCAAGTCCAGCGCACATCAGCAACGGTCGGTTTCGACAAGGTCAAGCACTTCGAAAACAAGACCGAGATCCAAGCCCACCTGGAAAAGAGTGGCTTGAAGTGGGCTTCTGTCTCCCTTGGCTTCTTCGCCGAGAACATCGTCAACTACCACCTCGTCCAGCCCACTGAGGACGGAAAGGGTTACAAGGTAGCGTTCGCAGTCCTCAAGCCCGAGACCGAAGTCGCCTGGAGCTGGGTCGAGCGCGACCTTGGTCCAGCTGTAGCCCACCTGTTCCAGGCGCACATCAACAAGACCAACCCCGAACTGTTCGGCAAGATCTGGCCTGTGGCGTCCTACCAGGGAAGCTTCAAGAAGCTCGGGGACCTCATCGCGGCTCGGACTGGCAAGCAGGTCTCGTACGACACCCCGCCTGAGGCGCACAACATCGAAATGACCCAGATGAGCGAGTTCTACAACGCCCACGGACTCTACAGCGACGCCACATTGCCTCCGCCTGAACTTAAGGACGCCGGCGCGCCCTTCTCAACGTTGGAGCAATTCGTCGATGAAGCTGTCCTTCCTTCTCTCAAGTGACTCTCTTCGAGTCGTCTCAGCTCAAAACTCTGAAATCAAACTTCGCTCGCATTATATTTATTCAACCTCTTCTGAAGGAGTTTCTCTGGGCTTGTTGTCCTCATGATTCTTTCAGTGCAGAAACGTACTCCGGCACGATTCTTCGAGCTTCATGCGCCGATGTGTATTAGCTTCTAAACGCTGTCCTTCAGTTGGACCCAAGCTGCCAACAACCATGAGAATGTGGACGGCGCTGCCATGAAACAATGATGGAAAAGCCTCACTGCTCAAGCGTTCTGCCTTCCTTGTTAAGATACGGGCGACCGCCCTTCCACTCCTGGTAGGAGGAACTGATTCTTAGGCTCCATGTGGCTGCTTCTACTCCATTTCAACATCCCCCTCCTCGCTACCTGACCATTCGTCCTCCTGGAAAGTAGACGAGGCAGCCTCAGTCTCCCTCAAAGACTGCGGTCCCGACTTCTTCCTCCCAAGGACCACCGTCGCAGACAGCTTATCCGTCCGAGACTGCTCACGCTCCCGTCGCTGAGCATCCCGAACCCAACTCTTCTCGGCTTTACCCAACACCTCGAACCGCCTTCGAACCGCAAGCCGGAGCTCAGAAGCAAGGTCGCGCGTCTGTAGGATAGATGGCGAGGCTGCCCTTCGAGCTCGCTCTTCGGGATCTTCGGCAAGGAGGAGGGCCGAGTCGAGGAGGGAGTAAGGGATGAACGTTGCTGAGGGGCCATCGATCTGTGAGATTTGGTTGGCGATTCGCAGGCCTTCGCGAAGGGCGTCGTCTATGCGTCCGGCCTGAATGTAGCTTCGCATGAGCGAATCAGACTTGTGCGCCTATGGATGGAAGAGAGAGCAGAGATTGAGTCATCGTAGATCTATCCGAGCAGGCTTGGGGGTCCAAAAATAAGGAGGAAAATGAACGTACCTGGAACCACTCTAGCAACCAAGCCGGGACTGACACCTTCGCTCCAAGCGCAAGACACCGATCCAGGACAGCCTGCCGGTATCGCCATCCACTCGACGCGCTATCGGACATCTCCAAGTGGATCCGCAGATAGTCCCACGCACGATCAGCAGCGGGACCATCCCAGTTCATGCTCCACTCTGAGTGAACCAAGAAGTCTACCTCTGGTTCCAGCCGGTTCTCCTCAGCATCGTACACACTGTCCAATCGACGTTTGAGTGCATCGTCGTCGCTACCACCGTCGTCCGCAGCCGACCCGTTCTTTGAAGCTGCTGTCATCGCTGCCGCCTCTGCTCTGCGATTCGCCAGGTTGTCGGAAAGTGCGACGCAGATGGTGGTGAGGCGCTGGAAGATAATGGTCATGTCGACGTCAAGCTCCCGAGCAATAGAAAAGGCGGAGTCGAATTGGCGGTTTCCGACGAATAAAGAAACTGCATTTGCAGCCCCAAGGACAAAGGCTGAAGAGGAAAGCACGTGCGCGAGTGACAACGAGAGTATTGAATGAGCAATCGCAGCCGGCTGGACGTAATCAATATCGAAGTAAGGACTCACAAGGATTAGCCGCTTCTGGGAAGAACCTCACAAGCTCGAGACGAGCTAAAACGAGATGATACTCGCGCCGAATGTCCTCGACGTGAACCATTCGTATCGCCCGTCGTTCCTCGTGGTACATATGCTCGGGAATGTACGTAGTCAGACGACGGCGCTTGGCGGTCGATGCTGCATAGCCATCCGCATCGGTTCGATCCGCAGGGAAGGCATCCTTCTGCCCTTCGCCTGCATTCTGTAAATCATTGTCGACGTCAGGATCGACATGCGGCTCTTCCCGCTCAGCCACATTCGCACTGCTTGGAGACCCGTCCGAGAAGTAAGCTTCCCTTGGATGGCATAGGGCTAAGTCGTTCAGGGCTGCGAGATAGCTTTGGGCTTGCAGCTTGGCAAGCTCGAGGAAATTCTCGGCTGGATCGGCGTCAGCGCTGAAGAGACCGCCTGATCTGTGCAATAGGCCATAGGCCTGAGCAAGCTGGTACATGGACGCCGCAGCTGGCAAGGTGGAAAGACAAAGAAAGGTCAGAAAGCTCGATGACAGTCAGGGCGAGAGGACAACAAAGACATACCATTCTTCATGTCGCCCCGGAACACATGATACTTGTGCAGAATGTTGAAGTAGTTTGGATACGCCATCGCATGCGAATTTCGTGCCTTGAAGCTGAGTTCCCTCTCCACGTCCCTCTGCAGCCCAGGGAAACTGAACCCGAGCAAGACAGGGCTCTGCCCCTGCTCGCACATGACACCCACAAGACTCCGCAGGCACTCGACTTGCATGTCTCGCAGTGGGGTCCGAACGAGAGTGACATACGCATCCGAAAATCGACCGAGGCGCATTTGAGCGTGGAAAAGATGTGACCAGAGCGTATTGACGTTGTGCAAAATCGGCGACTCGATTCCGACAGCATCTGCATAAAGACCCTCTCGTTCTTCGTCGAGCACGACGGCTTCTATTACGGAATTCGCCTGGAGCGCTGCGGTGCAAGCCTTGATGAGCTGTTCGGGAGCTTCAACGTCGACCCAAATGTCGACGAAATGGCGATAGAAGAGCTCGATAGCCACGGACGGGATATAGGGATGGCTTTCGATGGCTGTTGATATGTTCGCAGGCAGTATGCGAAGCAGTGCGACAGATTCCTGGCTGTGATCTACCACGAGATCAACTTCATCCTCGACTTCATCGGTCTGCATGTTCTCCTCCTCGATATCCGGTTCGATCCCGCCCTCAGCATCACTCAGCCGATCAGCATGCTCCCAATCGTCTGGCGACAAGCGTTTGCTCCGTGCTTGGTGTCTAAGCTCCGCTTGAAGGTCTCGATGCTTCTGAGCATTTTGTCGTTCTTCTGCTGCGCGTTGCAACGCTCGTGCAACGACTTGGATGTGGTCCTCCGCCGCTTCATATTGACCTAGGGCAATGAGAGCCCGAGCGGTGAGATAGGCACTGGCCGGGCTGTCCGCTTCAGTAAAACAGGCAAGATATCTGAGAACTGCGGAGGGAAAGCCAGCATTGAAGATCGATCTTGCCAGCTGTGCCTGAGGGTGTTCCAATCGGGGACCAGAGGCATCTTCAACGCCAGTGTCGGTCGGCATTTGTCGGTCACCCTCAGATCGGTTGTCGAGCGCGGTCCAAACGGCCGAGGGTAGGTGCAGGCCCAACAGGCCGGTACACGACAGTAGACCACGGGCTGCCATCGATATGCGACCCGTGAGTTCTAGCGCGGCAGCACCGCCTCTTTGTTGCACATCGGCTTTAAGTTCTCCAGCATTGTGATCATCTGCTTCCCCATCTGTGTCCGCTAGGTCGGCTTCACTTCCGACCGTTCTACCTTCGCCAAATCCAGCTCCCAAGATTTGCCGTTGCACAGCGTAGTGGAACAGATTCCTGACTGACGCCGGTCTGGGACCGTTCCCCGCCTGCTCCGCTGCTCGATTGGGCCGAACGGTCAGAGCCTTCATCCCCCTGACCGTCCTGTCGAAGCTCAGGTCCTCGATTCGGTCTCCTTCGGACTGCTCGTCTTCGCGCAGCTGGTCAAGGTGTGGGGGCAGGTCGATCTCCGCAGCCACCAGCAAGGTCTTTGGATCTACCTCAGGCGACGCATTCAGCGATGCCAGTCGGTAAAGTCCTTCAATGCGCTGTAAAGCGGCCAGCGTCGTTGAGAGCAAAAGTGGAAGGGAAGGAATGGCACCGGTTTCCTCCTCGTACTCAGTTGCAAAGGGATCGTCGTCGCCTCCGTCTACTGCCGAAAATTCTGGATTGAACACTTCTGACCGCTGCAAGCTCAGAAGCAGGGCCAAGAGCGCATGGCCGAGTCGACGTCGTGCCAATAGAGCTCGAAGCGCACCGTCAGCCACCAGAACCGCACCGAATAGAGAAGCCGTGACCGGAGCCGATCCGTCACCTGGAGGTGAGGCGAGCCCTGGCGAGTCGCGAGTAGGCCCACAGAGCAGGTCAACCCAAGCCCAGAGCGCCTGCTCCATCACGGAAGCCTTCTCATTATCAAGCCCAGCAGCCTCGCCGTCTGCGTTCGCTTCGTTCAAGAACAACTGTGACTCGAACCACGCTACCACCTGTTGAGAAATCTCCTCTTTGATCTCACTCTGGCGCTTTGCCAAATGAGCATCAGCTTCGGGATCGAGTTCTTCGTCCTGCGCGTCTTGCCCGTTGTGGACCTCCTCTTCAGCGTCGATGATGCTATCCATGTAGTAGAGCTCACATGCACCCAGCCACGCTTCTTGGATGGCATCGTGCAGCACACCCTCGTTGTCCGATCTGGGCCCCATGCTGAGAACGGTGCGCACACTATCGGCAGTCGATTCAGCGAGAGCGCGAGGAATGCTGAGACCGAGGGCGACCATGTCGGCAAGGAGACGCGCTCTCTGAACACGAGAAGCCCTGTTTTCTCTCTCCTGCACCTCGGATGGGCGAATGATGTCGACACTGCTGAGACAGGTTGCAAGCGATTGCAGAGCCTCAGGTTTGAACCTTCGTGTGGACCGCCCATCTCCACCGGCAACATCTTCCTCCGGAGCCTGGACGAAATCCGCAAGATCTTCCCGCGCTGCCTCTCTTGCGATACGAAGTAGCGTCTCAGCGGGTAGCTCGGAGATAGGAAGGCCGAGTCGATTGTTTGCGATGACGATGACAGGATCGTTGCCCTCATCTGACCAGTCGTGTCCGCCTTCACCATTCGCACCGTTCCCATCTTCATCCATATCGAGACGCGCGGTCACATCCGCCTTGTCTGTGTTATCATCGTTCGCACAGACAACAGGTCCGACAAAGCCAAGCACATATCGCGCAGCATCCTCCTCTTTCTCCGCCCGGTCTACGTACTTGACCCATTCGCGAACAAGCGCAGATTCGAAATCGCCGTGTCGCAACGCACCAGTAGCCGCATCGCGCTGAGGATGCAGATGAGCTCCTATCAGCGACAGAAGTCGGGCCATGATCGGACATGCTGCTGAACGGGTACCATCGCGGGTTGGCCCGATAGCTGAATTCAAGGTCCGGTCGCCAGCCCCGCCAGAGCCATAGCCCTCGAAAGTTGCGTTTCTGTCCACATTCCGACCGGCCAAAGCCCTTTGATTGCTCTCCTCGTACCAGTCCGCCGCTCTCTCCAAGCTTCCGGCATCAAAGCGCCCAGGCTCGAACAGCCTCCCCATGAAAAAGTCGGCAACACTTGATGACTCATGTTCCAAAGCGCGAGCAAGATCCTGGGTAAAGTGCAGACCGTGTAAGGGGGAATACCGAGCTCGTGCGTTGCAGGAGGAGGACCGTGCCGACGGACAGGGAAAAGCAGAGATTGCAGTCCAAATTGGAGCGGCCGTCTCTTCCTGCGTCAATGCTGGAGCAGCCGATGAGCGCTCTACAGCCGGAAGGGGCTTGCCATTGACATCAAGACGAATCGTTGTCTTCCTGACCTCGGGTCCCGCCAACGTGTTCCACGCAGTCCATAACGTCCAACCCTGTCGCTGAGCGTCAGAC
Organism: Tilletia indica; assembly: GCA_001689995.1. NCBI lineage: Eukaryota > Fungi > Basidiomycota > Exobasidiomycetes > Tilletiales > Tilletiaceae > Tilletia > Tilletia indica. Next base: position 54,829 of record MAPW01000032.1, on the reverse strand, counting down.
TCGGCAACATTTGCTCCTGCATCCGCATCGACGAAGTGAGACCGCAATTTGACAGCACGAAGAGCTGGGGCCGACGCCATCCCAGCCGCCACGTCTTCGCCTTCGTCCGCCGCCGCACAGCTCCAGAGCGGAGTGACAGCTTGAACAGCCTCGGTTACTCCTTCATCCCCACCTCGAGCTGAAGCCGGACAAAGCTGAATTCCATAGAGCATAAAGAAGCTCTCTGCTCGTGCTTGGGTGGGGGTGGCAGGAACAGGAACGAAGACGAGGGCAACAAGGGTGAATGTGCTGCCCTCCGGTGCTTGCTCTACCAGGATCCGCGGGAAGGAAGCCCCGCCTGACGAGCCTCCTCCCTCCTCGGCACTTGCCGATGAGCCAATTCCACCGAAGACGGCCCCAGCCTGAAACGCCGCTGTAGCCGTGCTGTACTCGGATGGCGCCTTGGTTCCGTGTCCACCAGTACCAGTGGCACTAGGCGCGACCGAGGATGGAGCTGCTGACCCTTCTCGCGCTACCATTGCACCAGCCTCAGCAGAACGCAGGCCTAGCGCTCGGCGAGCAATAGCACGGGCTCCAAAGCTCGCCTCTACGCTGGTAAGATCCGGTCTCTTGCGCGGAAGCTCGACAGTATGGAGACAGTCCTCGGTAGAGAGACCCCAGATCCTCATTTTTCGGTCGCGGGAGACGGCGAATGCAAGCGAGTAGGAAGCCTGATCGGCAAAGGCGTCCAACGCGAGAATCTGGGTGGGTTCGAAAGAGGAGGTAGGTTCCGGTAATTGGGTGCCGGTTGAAGTTGAGCCAGATCTTTGATGAGGCGCAGCTGATGCAGAGCGAGGTAGAAGTCTGGCGAGGGTATTGAAGAAAGAAGTCGGCTTGAGGAAGGTTTCGTCCCATGAGCCTGGACATTCCATCGTATTTTTTGGTCAAAGAGAGCAAAAATGAGCATGACCTTTCCACCTTCATCAAACGGATATGTAGTAGAGCACTCACCCCGACTCCCCTCCTTCTTCTCCATCTTGACCAGAGTCCCGTCTTCACATGCGATCAGCATAAGACCAGAGTGGACGAAGAGGACCTGCGTGGCCGTCTTGCCTCTCTGATGCTGCTTGGCGCCCATAACAAGCGACATAGCGACACCCGCAGCCGAAGCACCTAGACCCGAACCTGAAGAAGCTGTTGGCGACCAGCCAGAAGCAGGCGTGATGAAATCCAGCGCCTGCGTGCGGCGCTGGATATTGCGCACATTGATGCCGTGCGCCAACGCGGCGGAGGTGAGCGGGATCGAAAGTTGGAAAAGCTGCGCACCATGCGTAAGAATGAATAGGTGCAAGACGCGCGCTTCGCTCCGAGTTTGAGATTGGTCGGGGTGAATGATCAGTCCGATGCTGTCTACCGCAGGCGCAGGGAGAAGTATACGCAGCGACGCGTCAGCGATGCTCGCTCCGCCTCGTTGACCTTCCTCATCAACGCGTGCTCCAGATGTCGACGAGGACGAGGCGAGGAGAGAAGTGAATGTGAGGTGTAGTACGGGTCCCGTGCGCGCGTCGTGATGAATCGCTCGCGCGACGATGAGGGTACTACTCGGTGCATAGATGAGCGAGGCTGCATGGGAAGGGGGCATACGATCCCACAGATTCGAAGTCGAAGACGGAAGCTGGGCACCTGGCTCACGGAGAGAGAACGTCGCGGCGGGTGAGGGACCCGCTGAGCCGACAGCATTATTGTTGTTGTTGTGGATGGATGCGCTGCCTTTCCGGTTTGCAGGGACGAGCTCGTCGAAGGAGCAGTCCGCCAGAGCGAGTGGAACCTCGCGGCTGTCCAGGCTCGACATCGTCCGCTTGTCTCTTCAGCGACAGGTAAAGGAGAGAAAGCAACCCGAGAGCGCGCGCCTGTGGAGGAAGTATGCCAATTTGCTGTGTGCGTGGTCGGCTGTGATGGTTTTGTCTGACTTTGGTGATGTTTGTGTTCTTCGCGATCTTCTTACACCACGTGATGCCCTTTGAAACGCTCCTCCTCGACGTAAGTCCCTTTGGGCTCGAGAAGCGTTGCTCTCGTCAATCGTATGGGTTCATTCGATTGAGAAGCAAGATTGCAGGTGAATGGAGGGAAGAAAATTGGTATGGCAAGGTATCGAGAGGGCTGGAATGGAGACAGGAAGCGACAGCTAGTAGTTACAGCAGAAATGCAGGGATGTGGTAAGATGCATCGGACACGACCAGAACGTGAGACAGAAAAAGCCGCATCTCGAACGGATGGGGCAGACCGGGCGAAGGAACCTCGAGAGGAATGACTCCATGTCGCCGCACAAGTTGGATCGAAGTGAGATGGTATGTTTGTGTATTCCAGCAGTCGGTATTCCAGCAGGCAGAAGGGTGCACAGGCTTGATGTCCCATGCCTCATTAATAAATGGCGAGACTAATCCGGGAGGCGAAGCGTCGTAACAGCGGATCAAGACCGGTAATAGTGTTGGACTTTTGAGGAAGACTTTGATTCTTTGTTGGCTTTGTTGAATCACTTGGGAGTCTCGATACGCTCGCCGATCGTGCCGAAGATGCGGTCCCAGACACGAGTCTGCTTGCCGTAGTTCTTGCCGCTACGACCGAAGCGGTGGTGCAAGTCGTGATCTTCAACGGCCAGCTCCATACCAAAGGGCTTGAGGATAGGGCCGAGGAGGGGGTGCTGCCATACTGCACGAATGCCGGAGTGTCCAAGAGCCTCCACGTACAGGGTGTACATGATCGCGTAGTGGAACTCGGGGAAGTTCAGTCTCGGGGCGCAGATGGTAGCGAGGACGGGCACGATCAAAATTTCGATGCACTCTTGAACGTCATCGGCGAGGATACTGAGGATCGGAGTGGGATGCTTGGTAGCGTGATGTTGACGGTGGACCCACCACAAGCTGTCGAACTCGTGTGTGGAACGGTGGTAAAGGTAGAACCTGCCAATGGCAACAGAACACAGGTCAGCGAAGTCATTCGTCACAAAACGAGTTTAGGAATCCATGCTCACCAGTAATCGAGTGCGATTTCCCATACGGCGATCTTGACAGGTGTCCAGACGGACAGGCCATCGAAAGGGTTGGCCATGTCGCCCCGCCACTTAGCAATGAAGGGCTGCACTGTACGGAGAGCAGTGTAGATAAAGATCGATCGGCCCAATCGGTTGACGTGCTGGTCATCAACCATATCCCGCCCTCGATTTTGCTCGTCGAAGACACCGAACTCATCCATCTTCGCATGCAGTCGCCTGATCAGGAGCTGTGCGAAGACGATGAAGCTGAGGTGGTATACGACGAAAGCGGGAGCCCAGTGCATGAGACGATCGGGGAACAACTTGTTCCATACGAAGTGGATGGTGGGAGCGATGGCACCAGTCAGGATGATGAAGACGTTCTCCGGAAGGGTGGGCTGAACCGGTGGTGGTCCTCGCTTCTCATCCTCTCGCCGCTTGCGGTAGGTGTCCGGGGGGCAGGTGTCGATGGCTGCGATACCTTCCCACAGTGACATCTCAGCTCGGGGCTTGAGATGCCATGTTGTCTTTGGGCGAACACCATAGACCTTGTCGTAATCCTTGCCGTTCGCGTCCTGAGCGATGGCGCCTGCTCCTGCACCGTTGGGTGCCGAAGGCGAGGGCTCGTCGCATGCGTTGTCGGGTGCAATTGAAGGTCCTTCGTCCTGCGTGGCGGCGTGAACCGATTGCCCGTTGATGTGGGTCGGTGGGTTTGATGGTGCAACGTCGGCTGCTGACATGACAGAAAATCGGAGACGATGCTCTGAGTACTGTGAAGTTGAGAAAAGTTGAGCGCAAGGGTACAGGCGCAAGTCGTGGTAGGGGAAGGTCGAATCAGCTCCTGCCGCACGTCCGCTGAGTACTTATACATGTACGCATCTGAATTCTGAGCCAGACCGTCTGACTAACGCCTGAGCCAAAACGCGGGGGCCGGCGAGGACGAAGGCGAGGTCGACGAACTTCCCAGTGAAGTCAGAGGCAGATGAAAGTGGCAATTGGCATCAGCGAATTTAGCTTACCGAAGCCCGATTCCTAATAGCCAGGACTGACCAGCATAAGAACGCCATGTGGAGTTGTATGGACAGCCCATGCAGGACAGCTCCGGATTTGTAATCCGACCCCGCTGTGCCCGTCGTCAAGCGGTCGAATCCCACCTCGGCGATGGACTAAAATCCGCAGTCGCATCGCTGGAACTGCTGAGTCGATCTTTTTCCGATGACGCGGCCCTCATCGAAAGGGTTCCGAGCGGTGTGGACTGTGGACAGTGGCAAAGTGCTCACCCAGGGGCCAGGACCCAAAAACGCGGTCCCCGAGGTTCGGTCAGCCGGAGATAAGGTTAAGCTTGGAACTTCTCTCTCGAGCTGTAAACAAGACGTTAAAAGTCATATCGACTCGACTGCATGCTGGATCGACTTCGTCTCCTTGACAAGGAAGGGTACGCCGCAGTTGTAGGGGATGACAGGTTGCCAGCACCGTTTCATTGCATGGTCTCGAGACCAGTCGCCGTACAAGAGAGAGAGAAATGCCCCCATAGACCCGCCCGACCGTTGTTCACTCAGAACCGCTTCGCCTGTGGAGAGTATCAGCACATGCGGTCAGCCATCCACGCCTCTTGAAGCTGCCATCGGACTCAGAGTAGAGACCATTGGCCGAGCATGTCTTAAGAACTCACCTGCTGTCGACGATGGTAAGTCAACCCAACCAAGACTGCCCCTCCAATCACACCAACAATCAACACCCATTTGAACATTGCCCAAATAAGCGTAGCAATTCCGACATGAACGTCCACATCCCAGGCCCGCCAGCGCCAGAATGGCGTACATGGTCGTTCGTCTGGCCCGGGCTGGGTCGCTTGCTGCCGCCTTTACCACGGCCTTTGCCCTTTACCCCGCCGCTCTCTCGTGCCTTGGCTCGCTGATCACGGAACTCGTCCAGTGTCCGGTGCTTAAAGATCAGACTGTTCGTCGATACTGATCACATTTTGCCCAAGCGCGCAGAGGGCAAGATAAGAATAAGAATGTCAGATCGACGTTGTTAGACGATTCGGACACATCAGCAGTATCATGTCCTCACCTGAGACAATATCATGGCTGTCGCTTACCGCGCCAGTGAGCGCAGTGAAGCCCAAGTACGGGTTGACAGGAGCGGTCACATTGAACACCTTGCTGGAAACGTGAAGCCAGACTATGTCAGCTCTGTAGAGACAGCCACAGATGAAGTACTTCGACCGACTCACAAGCATGTCTCCCACTCGTCCCAGTCCTCGTGCTGGATCTCAAGCTGGCATCGCGGATAGCCATGTAGAACACTTGTCAGTATTTCCCTCGTTCGTAACTTGAAAGCATTCACAGATGGGTCTGTCCTCTCACCTCGAGCGAAACGCCGATGACGTGGGTCAATTTTGCCCGTGTGGACACAGGAGCTCTCCGGATATCCATCTGAAGCAAGTCGAACAAAAGAGTATCCATCACGTCAACTTTCGCCCTTCTACGAGCCGTTCTTCCGGCCTGACACCATCTCACTCACGCTGCACGAAGCCTCGAATTGTCCATCTCCGTCATTGAGGACGTTGTAGCTCTTCTCGCCGTTATTCACCATCAGACCGATTCGGGGAAGTTGTAGCCCTATTGCGCAACCAAACGAGGGGGAAGCGCAGCGGAGCAATGCGTCAGTAACAAGACAGATGTGAATATATGAGGTTCTTGCTCTCCGTGCGCTGGAAAACTCACATGCCGAGTGTTGGAGTACGTGTCGAAGAAGATGCCCAGCCCGGTCCAGTAGTCCTTGCCCCCGAACACTGGCCCTGGCTTTGCGCGTTCTGTCGTCAGCCACATCGCCATCCTGAGCGGAGCGGAGCGCACAGAAGAGGAATGAAGAGTCGCCTCGGAAGTCAGTTGGCATGCGCCGTCGGGACAAGAGTACAATGTCACCACTCACCCGTCACCGTAGAGGTGTGAAGACTCTCCATCGATGGTGAAGTCGACTACGATCTCGTAATTTTGAGGAGGGAGCACCTGAAGACAAAGAGGAAAGAGCAAGCATTCAGCACCGCGCAAAGGCCAGCATACAGTGACAGTCGACAGCCGTACTGCTGCGCACGTCCTTGCAGACACGCAGCGCTCTGGGCTGCCCATGTACATTAACTCACCAGCCGCGACCAAAGCCAGCCCATATGCGAAGGCTTGTCCATCGTCAACCGAACCGCCCGATTGGTATCGATGATCGCATCCCACCGAAATCCCAAAACTTGTTCTGCAAGTTCGAATCCACGTACGGTGCATGGATGGAATGTGTGCGCAGAGGAATGACAGCGTCTGTTCCCAGGCGTTCGTTGTCATGGTTGTTCTGGGCCGAGGCGAGGCTCAGAAACGGGAGAAGTGTTGTCGCGAGGGCCGCGAGGCGCGCTGAGAGGCCGGAGGGTCGCATTTTGGGGGAAAAGGGCCTGCGCGGTGGATGGAACGGGGAGATCGTGGGCAAGAGGGAAGTCGTGAGAGAAGAACCTTGCGCTGATAGGACACCTGACGCAAACGAAGAGCTGCCGTCGAACAAGTGTGAAGGTCCGGTCGATTCCAAGGTGCTGAGGCCGCTTCCATCCAAGGTCGATGCGTTGGAGCTTCTTCTCGCTGGGCAGCCAGGGAGCCCCCGCCTCCACTTTTGCGTCCCAAATTCCCACGCTCTGTCCTCGCCTCGCTTCCCACTCACTCATCTGCCCGACAGGAAGGCCGCAGCTCACGAAGCAGCTTCCCAGACGTGGCAGCAGACACAGCAGCAAACCTTTCGTATTTCAGATTTCAGATTTCAGATTTCAAGCTTACAGAGCAACCTTTGACAGCACTGGCACGATATCACTGCGCCACCCCCTAAGAAAAATAGCTCCGTTCAGCTCGACCTATTGCCAATCGTCGGCAAAGCCATCAGAGTATCCGCAGTCACAGAAGCCCGAGGTGTCCGCGAGAGCGCCGCTGCATCTCCCGCAGATATCTCCGGTTCCCCTCCCGAAGGAAGACCTCCGCCCGGCGGAGGGACGAGAGCAGTCGGTGTACCCGAGTTATCCTCAGATGCGTCCGCAACCGCCCTCTTTGCAGGGCCACCCGCTCCGAGGTTAGGGTGGAAGTAGTTGGCCTTGACGGGACCGTCGGGTTCTGTGTATTCCGAAGGAGGAAGTCCCAGGGCAGGGGAGGGACTTTCTGAACCTCGTTCTTGATCCTGTCGGTAGGGTTGAGGAGTGTCATATGGCACCTCGTTGAAGAGGATCGAGACACTCTCGCCGTAGTGCGACCGTCTGATGGTCTCGGACAGGAAGGGACTGATGTCAATCTATAGAAGATGGAGGTTCCAGACAAAATGTCAGCGACTTCAACATCAACAAAGGTGTGGGAAAGAACTGAACACTTACCTCGTCGATCTTAGCGCACTTCGCCCGATTGCTGCTCTGAGGCAACGTGTTTGTCACAACAAGCTTCTCCAGCTTGCTATTCGTAATACGCGTGAGTGCAGGGCCCGAGAGTACGCCGTGCGTGACAATCGCGATGACTCTCTCTGCTCCACTCTCGATCAACCGCTCCGCAGCGAGGTCGAGGGTACCGCATGTATCGGCCATGTCGTCAACCAGAATGGCTACCTTCCCCTCAACGTTCCCCACGAGGACCATGCGAGAGACCTCGTTGGCCTTTTTCCGCTCCTTGTGGAAGAGGGCGAAGTCGAGGTTGAGTCGGTCTGCCAGAGAAGTCGCTCTGCAGGATGGAACGAGTCAGCGTCAGGCTGTAACTCATAATTCAAGCAATGCATGATTCGAGACGAACCGTTTTGCGCCGCCGGCGTCGGGGGAGACAATGACTGCCTTCGAGCAGTCGACCATCTCACGAATGTACTGCAAAGCAGCAGGCTCCGCGTACAGCTGTGGGAATGAAGGGACAAAGGATCAGAAATCTGGAAATGATGCAATGACAAACGTGGGAAGCGCGGACATACGCTGTAGAAACAGAAACGCTGATCAGCACAGCATCCTATGCGCTACTCAATAGTATAGTCACTCACTTGTCAACAGGGACGTCAAAGAAGCCCTGGATTTGCGAAGCGTGAAGATCCATCGTCTGTGCAGCGCATCGGATCGGAAGCGTCAGTGACATTTGCCGGAGCTCTTTTCAACACGACTTCTCCCAGAAGCCCTAACTCACAATGACGTGGTCACAACCAGCCTTCTGGATCATGTTCGCTATCAACTTGGCGGAAATCGGCGCCCTGCTCTTGTCTTTCTTGTCCTGCCTAGCGTAGAAGAAATGCGGAATGACAGCCGTGATCCTCCGAGCACTGGCGACCCGGCAGGCATGAATCATGATGAGGAGCTCCATGAGGGAGGTGTTGGGGCTCGCCGGCTCGCCAGTAGGGGTGGGCGAGACGCAGGACGTGTTGATGATGTAGACATCGTGTTCCCGGACGGATTCGGCGATGCGGATGATGGACTCGCCAGAATCGTTGCGAGTGACAGTCGCTTTGCCGAGCGGCTGCCCCAATCTGCCAAGAGCGCATTCACCATTCACGGGTCAGCCACTCAAAGCACAAGAGAACCGCGCACGGGAGAGGAGACATACCGTCTGGCGACGAGCTCAGCCAGTTCCGGATGGCTGGTACCTAACCCATCAAGAAGATTGGGGAGAGAGAGAGTGAGCGCGGCGTGGAGAAACGACGCAGCGCGCAAGCAGAATGCGCTTACCGGAGAAGACCTTGATTCTACCCGAAGCTTGTGACATCTCTTTGCTGTTCTTGTGCAGTGTGGTCTGGCAGAAGAGGTCGTGTGAAGGCAGTTTACAGCTTGATGGTCGCTTTGTTCTGGCCCCAAAAATTCTGGCAGCGGCGTCTTGTGGAACGAGATGTCGAGCCGACAACGAGAAGAGGTTCCTCGCCCAGCCGCTCTCCCAGCAGCCGATTCTCGCACAAGGCAGCAACGAGTATTTAAATCGGCCTCGAAGGAGAAGGAGGAGCGAGTGAATGACTGGTTCAGAAAGCAGTGGCATTGATTGGCGGGGGTCGGAAAGCTACAATTGTTACAGATATCGTGATAGGGAGAGGGAGGAGAGAGGGAGGAGGATAATTCGGAATCCTAACAGGCCAACAGGGAAGGGCCACGTTACCGCCCACCGTGAGTGGCGCAAGTACAAGGTATGACGGATTAAATTGTCCAAGAGGGTTCGTTCAGTGCTTCTTTGACGGCTTCTTGGTGTCAAGTGCCGAGTTGGACAACCACGAGTTGAGCAACTCCAGACTTGCGGCGGGCTGGTCAGTCGGGACCCTGCGGACATGGACTGTGGTCAGTTACGAGAGTCGAGACTGCATGACAGGCACGGGTTGATGGAAACTCACATGTGGCCAGCGTCGAAAATGCGGACAAAGGCAAAGTCTCCGAATCCACCCTTGCCAGCGGATGTAACAGTACCAGCAGCGGTACCGTTAGCATACCAGGTAGAATTGCCGCTCTGCTGGAGTTCCTTTTGGAGGGAGTCTCCAGGGCAAGGGACCAGCGCTGGTTGCCGATCCAGTTACACATAAAGTCGGCCTCTCTGCAGAGATGTGGGACATTTGAGCTCGAAACGCTCACAACAAGATACTATAGTCGTACTCACCCAGCGTAGATGAGGAATCGAATGCCATCGTCAATCATTGGGGGAATGAGAGCAGCCGAATCATGCATGGAATCTCCGTGCATCTGGAACGCTCTGTTGATTTCCATGTCTTTTGTTGGAAAAAAAAAGAATGAAAAAAGACGGTGAGTACTCAGAAGGTCAAAGATGCAATGGCATTCGTCTTAGCGGACACTCACTGCAGGACTGGAACTCGCGGGAGTCAGGGGCACCGAACATCTTCTTGGTCTCAGGCTTGTTCATGTAAACTGTCGACAGAAAGGGGATATGTTAGAGAAAGGCTTTGAGTAAAAGCCAGCTAGGCACTCACCATCGATCCATTCCATCTGCTTGTAGCAAAGAGGTCCGTCCTTGTCCTCGGCCCGGTCACACGTCCGACGCACGTCGTACAAGTTCTTCCCGCTGTTCTGAGCGTCGCCGTACATGGAGCCCCAGCAGTAAAGGGTAGCAGGAGTGCAAACCAGCTGAGAGTTGTACTTCTGGCATTGACCAATCAGACCCTGGCAGGTCTTGGCCTTCTGTTGCAGAGAGGCGCAGGTCGAGCTCTTGGGGTCGAAGAGGCGGTACTTGTTCTCGGGCGAGCAGGCGTAGTCGAAAACGGAGGCGAACTGAACGTAAGGCTCGGTCAGACCGTTGCCGATCACGACGGAGGCGAGGTTGATGTGTACAGCGGCAGCGGCGCTGACATCGTTAGCCTTGACGGCCTTGTTGTTCTTGTGAATGACCGAAGCGATGTTGGGAGCATAATGGCCTCCATAGGACTCAGCTGCGACGTGGAAGTCCTTCTTGCCGAGCTCGGGGAACTGTCACAGAGCAAAGAGAGATGAGACGTGGTTATGAAACTGACCGAGCAATCACAACAACTCACCTTCTGGAAGAAGAGTTGGAGGAAGGCGTAGACATCGGCGGCCGAGTCCTGAGAGTTGTTCACGGTCCGCCCGTCGTCGCTGTACGAGTAGCCGACCTCAGCAGGCTGGTCGAGGAAGATGATGTTGGCGCTAAGTGTGACAGAAACCAGAATGCCGAGTCAAAGCTTGAAGGGTGACACAGCTTGCGCAGAGGCCAACGACTCACTTGTTGTTCCACGAGTGAGGGTTGTACTTGACCTTGTTTCCTCCGTCTGCGATAAGGCAGGGTCCGAGCTCGAAAAGGAGACCGGTGGACGAAGAGCAACCGGGGCCGCTGCGCAAATGATCCGTAACAGGTCAGCAGGCGCGCATATGTGATCGAGAGCAGTAATGAGAGCTCACCCGTTCAACCAGAGGACGAGAGGGTCCTTGGAGGGCTGTGGTTATGTATAATGACACAGCATGAGCATATGAGTGTGTCAACTCTAAAGGGGGAGAACGCAATCACTCACGTTGCTTCGGCTCTCGAAGTAGGTGAACCACAAGTGGCGCGAGTCAGAGATGTCGAGGTAACCAGTGTGCTTGATCACGTCCGACGCGCAAAGAGTCTCCTCCTTCTTCGTGTTGAGACGCAGCGTGTAGGAGGGGAATGCCTTGTGAACGAACTTGTCGAACTCGTGACCCTCCATGAAGACGCGACCGGCGTGAACGAGCTGGCTGCCGATACCCTTGAGAGCATCTACAGCCTCAACAGCCTCCTTGAGAGCATCGGAGAAGTTCTCCTCGAGCTTGTGCTTCTGCGACTTGACCTTCTTGTGGGCTTCCTCGGAGTGTTCGAGGACGAGGTGACGGAGATCGTCGAGGGCGTCCTCAAGGTGGTGTTGGACCTTGGCGCCTGTGCTGGCGAGGTGAGCGGGGAAGCTGGGCTTCTCGAGCTGGTCTGCAGCGTTGTCGCTGTTGCCAGAGAAGTCGGGTCGGCCGAGGATGGCGATGGGCTTCTGTTGCTCGAAACCGTCAGCCTTGACGAGAGCAGCGCCGCACACGATGGCAGCTGAGGCCGTGTTGAGCCACGAGGAGAAGCGCATTATCAATAAGTGAGAGAGTTTGGGTGTGGGTAGAGGTGAAAGGGGGAGAAGGTGGTGGTGGTACAAGTCTAGACGCGTCCTCCCCCCCTCTCCTTTTAAGGGTCCCTGACGTTATCGTACGCTGCGGCAATCTCCTCAGCTCACCTCAGTCTCAGACCCTTACCTCTCCCTCACTCTCAACAACACTCGTTCAGCACGCGCCACTCTTCTCTCTCGCGCGGACCCGCAAGGCGCTCAGTCGCCCCCAGGTCCATCGCTGGAGGGGTGAGCTCGGCAAAGGACGGGCCCCTGTGGTCCACTGGCCCATGCTGGGCCTGAGCGTCATCCATGGCGCAGCAACAAAGGGAAGGCTTTCCGGGCCAACTACTGTAGTGCGATCACGTGTGGACTGGCGATCGGTGACTTCCCTGGACCAGCAAGACTCGCCCACGTCAGACTTCCCACCTCTGCCAATACGGCATGCCCACTGCCCTTGGGATCGAGAGCTCCCCCAGCCGGCAGTCGCTCGTTCTGTAAATTGACCGCACTCATGTTGATAGATGAGCTGACTGATCGTATGCTCAATTCAACCTGCTTCCGCCCTGGATTCGCCCGGCCTCGTACCTCGCAACCTGTGTGAAACTCTCGCGAAAGGCATCTCATGCCCGAATGGTGTCTTGCACGATCTCGAACGGACAGGTCCGTCACACATGCTTCGTGGGAATGATGTATGCGTATCATCCTCGCAACGCAGCAAACGAGTGAATTTCTAGATGTCGGGTTACCGGTACTCAGTTGCGTGGTGCTGGCTTGCCCTCCCAGGCAATCTGGAAGTACGCATTTTTGGACAGCGATGTCAGAAACCGGGATGGATACAAATGCTATTTGGAGAGATACACTCACGATCTTCGGTGCGGTTGTGCTGTATGTCTTGAAGGCCCCCTCGTTCCCGTCAAGTTCTCGCCGGGTGGCTGCCAAAGTCATGAAGAAGGAGAAGATCAGCATTTAGCTCTCATTCGATAGCATACACGCCCTCCATCATGGCTAGATTCTTCCAGCTCAGGTAGCGCTGTCGTAGCCTATCAGCCCTGGAAGAATCTGCGCAGGCAAACATCATTACTCACCGAGAGCCATGACGGTGTGGACTGAATCAGGACGGCATCGCTTGTCGGTGGGTCCTTGCGGATGTGAGCGAGCCATCCATGCCATGAAGGGTCGACCTGAGACGAGTTAGGGTTGTTCTGGGCAAAGTCAACCCATCGATGCCGACCTGGGATCTGTAGGTAGTAGAAAGAGTTGGATCTGGATCAGCTAACTGCCTCGAAGTGTTTGGACAAAGCCACCTGCGAATGGCGGGCGCCCAATAGCTGAACGGGATCTAGGCCACATCTCCTGCGCATGAGGCACGCATGCCCAGCCAGGCCCGCCGCTCGTACACTCTCCTCGGCAGAGAAAGATTCACATCCTACGCACCTCGTCCAAGTTCTCGTAGTACTTGTTCCCATTCCGGTCCTCGCCGACGAAAGTGCCTGACTTGGCATCACCGATGTTGTGCAGGTCGTGCCAGTACTTCTTGAGTCCGCCGGCACGGATGTGCTTGAGTGTGCGCGCGAAGGACATTGTGACGAAGAGGGGGCTTAGGCGGTTTGGAGAGTTCAAGCTCGGCGCTACGTGGTGGATCGTCGTCGACGTCGAGTTGGTGGATCGGTCCTTGGAGTGGTGGTGACCTTGACGGGTCTTGACATTGAGGTCACCGAAGTCTGGGGAAGAAAGTGTTGGACTACACCTCGAGGAAGATGCTTGCCTGCATGTATGCCAGCTTCTGAGCTTCCACCATCTGCTCGCTGCCAACACGCGCCCACACGAACTTCGCCTTGACGGTGCTCCCGCTCTCTTATGGATCTTGCGTCTCTCCGTGAGCTGCTTCGTGCGTACCATCACCTCTTTTTCTGGCTGGGCCCGCGCATGTATTGGCATCGCTGACCCTTCCCTTGCTCCACCTCAATTCATGCTCTCCAACAGTGTCACCCGCACTTGCAACCTCGACAGCAGTAGCAATCTGCAGCTTCGTCGTCGGATACTACGCAGGGTAGGAAAATCCCTCTTCGCATACAACGAGAACAGTCGGAGAAGGGCTGCGGCTGGGACAAGCGACGAAGAAGAGGATTCAGACCTGGAGGACGACGACCAGAACATGGCGCGATCGAAGGCAGGAATGATCTTGGAGGAATGCAAGATGGTGTGTATACTACTCATCCCTGTTCCATTTGTTCATGCTCTTTGACCCTCCATCGCTGACGCTTTTATCTTGATTCAGATGCTGGTCGTGCGGACTGACATCAAGATGGACAGGGGAAAGATTGCGGCTCAATGCAGGTACGCGCGCTGTTGCTCTGCACAGTACCACGCGCTTCTTCGTCCCATCAGCTAACATCGCTCTGTATCCTTGCTCAGTCATGCGGCCGTGGCAACATACAAAGCGGCCTTGAAAGAGAATCCAAATGTACGTCCATCCCAAGGTCTTTGCCCCCGTTTACACCAGACCAACGCTGACCATGAAACCTCCCCTCTGACAGTATGTTGCGCAATGGGAGCGACTCGGGTGAGTTGGGCCAGCTGAAAACAATTTTCCTCGATCCGCCTCCAGCAGCGACTAACGCTCCTCCCATCTGTCTCTGATCGTAACAGCGTGGCCAAAGTAGCGTTGAAATGCCAGTCCGAGGACGAACTGCGCGAGGTCGAAGCCCATGCAAAACGATTGGGCATCACAGCTCGCAGTATCCACGATGCGTGCGTGTTGATTGTTCTTGGAATTCGTGTCTTTTTTTGATTGCGCGCGGCTGATCCTTCCTGATTCTCGCTGTTCTGTCTGTGTTTTCCCGCTTTTACAGAGGTCGGACCCAAGTTGCAGCGGGGACACGCACTGTTGTGGGTGTGGGCCCAGGTCCGAAGTCGGTGATGGATGCGATCACGGGTCACCTGAAGTTGTGTAGTAGTAGATAAAAGTCTGTTGTAAATGTTGGAGGGAAGGATGAAGAAATCGTGAGCGGCCTGTGAAAGTTGAAGATGAGCTTTGCTCTGCGCATAGAAGGTGAGGTCATCTGTGAGGCTGCGACGTGGCCCACGGAGAAGACGACGTTGACGACAGCGAGAGGCTTCAAAATCAGACGAGTGTCCATATCAGGGAACAGAGATGTAGAAGAGGTGTGGTAAAGTAAAAGGAGGAGTGTACCATTCTTCTCAAGAGACCTGATGAATCGCGAAGGTAGGCCTGAGCAGTCAGTTTCATTGGCCGCATTGACCGCGCTTGGCCGGTCTCATAATGGGGCAACTCACCAGAACTACACAAGCATGCCCACCACCTCTACTCTACTCCACACCTCCCCGTCCATCGCTTCCCCTTGCATTGATTAATCCCCTCCACTGCTTCCTCCGCTCTGCTTCCCCTTTCGTAGTGGGGTGTCTAGTAGCCGCTGTTGATCAGGTAGTCCCCAAGACCTTCGACTGTCTTGGTCGCGTCGCCGGGCTGGGTCGGTGAGGTATACAGCCCGATGAGACAGGCTTGGTCGTCTTGACGCAAATGAGGCCGTCGGGCTAGAGGACAGTTGTAAGTTCAGTAGCAGCAGATATCGAGCGTCGAAAATAGACGAGGGAGGCACAAGATAGGGGGGAGGGTCAGCCTGGAGACGCATTGAAGAAGGGATTGAAGAAGGAGACTACTCACGCCCTGCTTTCCGTAGTAGGATCGATCGTTGACTTGCAAAGTGAAGTACTTCTTTCCAGCAATGTGGAGACCGCGCGACTGTGCGGTCTCTGGGTTGCTGAAAGTGTCGATGAGGGCCTTCTGTTCTTCGGCGGAGATGTTGAAGCCGGGGAGGTGGCCCAGACGCCGCCCTTGAGACCGATGATGGCGGCTTTGGCGATGTGCTTGGTACCGACGAGGTTGGTGTCTACGTATGTTTGCCAGGACATGATTTTGCGAGGTTTGCTTAGCTGGGGGAGGAAGGTGCGGGCGTGTTGGATTGGCGGTGGTCGTGGTGATGGTCTTCCCCTCAGCTTGTCCCTGTCTGTGCGCTTTGTGATGCCACGTGGGTGGAGCTCAGAGGCAACACGGTGTTGCGAAATCTCCCCTTTGTTCTCTCCCTCTCTCTTATCGCGTGCACAGGCACTTGATGCTGTTGATGTTCACGACACCAGCTCCTCACACATCTCACAAGATACAAATATGACCTCGACAGCCTCAACAGACACGTGTCCTATCTGCGCTCGCTACCCTCCATCCGAGCGCGGTGCCAGCAAGTCTTCGATCTGGCCTCCTCCACTCCGACGGTCTCCAATACTTCGAATACCACCCAGAGCACGAAGCCGAGGTCGTCAAATTCTCGCTCAGATCATCCAGCGCGACTACGGATCTGAATACGGCTCCATCCTTGCCCATGGGAGGGCGCGTCACTTTTGAGGTTGGCGGCATTCCACGTGTGACGACGTTGCTTTCGAACTGGCATGCTTCCAAACAGAACCCGTCTCTGCACTCGAAGCTGCTCGTCGCCTTGTGGATCTCTTCACAGTGTCGGTGCTACTTGACGCAGGAGCCGGAACAAAATGGACGTATGAAGAAGTCAGCACTGGATTCCGCATCGGACGGTCGGAGGGACTCGCACTAGCCTCACTTGACATGTTCAAAGATGGCATTTTCGCAGGAGCAGAGGAAGAAGCGGCTGGGGACGACGAGTCCTCGGCGCAAGGCGGTGGACCACACTCTGGCATCGGATCGACACAAGGTCACTGCTTCAGGTCTCAAGAACCTCTCGGCGGATACGATGGCCATCTCCATGCAGGTTCATCCGAAGTCGAACCCGATGACCGGGCTGGAAGGGCGGACAGGTCTCTTGGTTAAGCTGGGAGAGGTGCTCGCTTCGGATGAGAATGGGTACTTCGTGGGTCCGAAGGGAGGCGCGGGTGAGAGTAATCCAGAACGACGAAGGCCGGTTTCTCGTCGGTGAGTTTCGTACCTCGTCGCACCACGCTCATTCGCACTTTCGAAACTTGGGTTCCTCTGATACTCACCTAACTATCTCCCTCCTCACTCGTGCAGATTACCTCCTCGCGCACCCCTCCACAACCAAAAATGAAACGACGGGTCAACCTCAGATCGAGATTGCCACCCTTTGCAGGTGCTCATCCAAGGATTGGCGCCTATCTGGCCCGCGTCGCGCACGCAGGTCGACGGGGTCAGTCTAGGTGATGTCTGGCCGTGCGCTGCCCTCAAGACACACTTGGAAGGGAAGAAGGGAGTTCGTTGTCCGAGGAGACGGAGGTGTTTGTTCCCTTCCACAAGCTCAGTCAGGTGAGCCTGCCGTGCACATTTTTGAAGGCGTCCCAAAGGTATCTGACATATCCTCGTTCTGTGCGTGCTCCAGTGGCTGTGCTATTCCCTCACGGAGCCCATTGAGCAAACCATCGCCGCACGTTTGTAGGAGGCCAGTACCAGACTGTGAGTATTGTCCCCTTCGCGCATGATAGCAGTCGTTTACGAAGCACTGACACGCCGCCACATCACCTGATCTTGACCAGGGTCTACCCGAATACCGCAACGGAGGTCTGTTCGTCGACCTGGGCGTGCTCAAACCTCGTCAATCCCTATACCAAGTAGCAGAGAACGCCTCTGACTTTGGCACCTCAGCTCCTACGAGCTCTCACAACGCACCTCAGACGAATCCACAACATCCAACGGAGGACAAGGCGCTGCTACCTCTGCGCTCAGTACGGCCTCGGGTCGGGTTCCTCGGTTGGATCCGAACAGTCCTGCGATTGTGGAGTGGAGGGCGATGACTGTTGTCTTGCTGGATCGGTTGGCGCAGGGTTTGAACGAGAAGTTGGGCGCTAAGCTGAGTTTGCAGCAGGTGCTTGAGTCTGCGTGAGTGTTGAGCATTTACCTTTTCTTTTTGATTTCTGAGTAGAGGCTGAACACATTATCTTTTGTCTTCGCGTTGTAGATCATGGAAGGGCGGCCGCGAGATTGCGAAGCAGCTTAGGCCTGAGACTGGTGGGCCTCCTATCGTGAGTGGTAATAGCATCGTGTACTTCTGGGCGGGCAGGTTGGCAAACATACTGACGATTCGAATTGGCTTGTGCAGGACATCATCTCTGACGGGACACTGTTCTGAGGCAGGCCACTCGCAACTCAGAGGTCGGACATTGAAGAGACTCTGGAGACGGAGCTACTAGTTCAGGCATTGGCACTAAACCTTCCGACGGCATAGGCTCGAGGACCGATCTGATCGCTACGACTCGCATCCCTTCGGAGCAGCCTCTTTCTGATTCACTTCTTGTGTCTGTATGTACATACTCGGCTTCGACATCTTGAGGAATCTATCCATTTCGGCCATTTCAACTTGCGGCAACAAGCTGTGCATTTTCAACTTGCCAGCTGCGAATCCAGCAGCTCAGAGCAGGTAAGAAGTAGCTGTTGCGACTCTCTACAGCAGCGAGGTAGCGACCTGAAAGAAGCTGCGGCGTGAACGCGTCGAGAACAACACTTTCGCTGTTGCTATGCGATGGGCAGAGAAGAACGCGTCGAGAACAACACTTTGATTACGTAAACCTCAATCGCGCACTTCACAGTCGCGAACGGAGGGCCTTCTTTTGCACGACCACCATCACTACTCGCGCCAAACACAAAATGGATCCACAGCTTCTCACATCCCACTACGGCCCACGCGCCTCCATCTACGCGCCCCTCCTCGGCCCAGGCTCCACCGCCTCCGCCTCCGCCTCCGCCTCGCAACACATGACCTCATCCCAACGCGCCGCCCCCTCCCCTCCTCCTCCTCAACAACACAGGCTGTCCACTCACAGGCCCATGGCGCGTCTGGCAGCTAAACAGGCCGAGTTGGAAGGATTGAGAGCGTTAAGGGAGCAAAGTGCTGTGCTTGCTAAGAATTTGGAGGACCTTTCTGAACGGACGGATGAGCTTGTTAATGGTGGAGAACGTGAGTACCCCCCCCCCCCCGTGACTTCCTCGTTTTTGATGTCTAATGATGGGTCCCTTTTTTTTGGTTGGCGATAGCGGTCGCGAATGTCATGGCGAGCTGGCAGGGCGTCTTTCGCGCCATCATGGTAGCACAGAGCGCAATCGCCTCTTCCCGCGCCGAATCAATCGCATCAGCCGCAGCCGCAGCCGCCAAGTCGGCGAACGCGGCGGGAGAAGGAGGGGTGCGGGGGACGTTGTTGAGGATGCGGCGGTGGGGACGGGGACGGGGACGGCGAATGTGGTGGATACGAGTATGTTGGGGCCGGGCGTTCCGGGGACACTTGTTCGGATTCCGGTGGATCTGGATGCACAGCAGGATGGAGATGCGTGAACTGGTGGGTGGGGCTTCCAAAGCCTCTCCTTTTTCGATTCGCGAGGATGAACGGCGTCTATCTCCTCGATCTTTCAAAAAGGCTACAGCGGACACGGACGAAGGAGAAGGGGACGGACAGGAAGAGTAGAAGCAGTAATTGCGGTGCGGTAAATAAGTGTACAGCTACAACACTTCCCGAAATGTATGATATTGCAAAACAAGGATGTTAGAAAGAGGGAAGTAAAGAAAGGAGCAAGAAGACGCGTTCGCAAGAGAAGAGAAAAATGAGTGAAGTGGTGTGTGTAGATAGAGCATTGGTTGGGCGCATTTTGCGAAGTCCTGGTTGCAGCTCGCTGCTCCGGCGTCGGTTTCCGAGCAGACGCGTTAATGGTAGAGATGAAAGGGAGGGCCGGGTGGGGAGCAAAGATGGGCGGCGGGGCGAGAGAGGGTGGGTGGGTATAAATGAGGGTGCGTGTGTGTGTGTGTGTGTATGTATGCGTTGTGTGTGTGCAGTGTATGCGTGCGGCCGGGGGAGTAAAGCACTCTCTCGCTCGCTCCGTCCGGAATGATTCTCCACCTTCACTTCCCTTTCCCCGCACCAGCCTTCAAAGCAGCCCACTCCACCCTCGCAGCCTTCATCCGCGCCCTCACCTCCGTCCGAGCCATCAGATCACTGACCCAGCCCATCAACGCCCCATCGCTCGCAGGAACCACATACGACGTCAGCGCACCCAACACCGACTCGAAACTGGGTGTCGTCGGGCCCTGTTGGGGATCACCAGAAGAGACTGCCGAGCCATTGGTCTTGGCTGAAGGGTGGGTTTGCTGCTGTTTCTTCTTCGTGCGCGATCGGTCGGAGAGGGCTGAGGGTCGCTTGTTAAGTCGTCCCGCGCGCCGTTTGGATGGTTTGTTCACATTCGCGTCGTCGGACTTCTCCGACGCGTGTCCGTTCCCATTCGCATAGTGCGGACCCGATCCATTCCCGTTCCCATTCCCGTTCTCCGAGGCTGTATGCGAGTTGCTCTCCAGATGGGACGACGATGGCGGCTGAGAGACAGCATCCTCATACCACGGCTCCGTATCAAAGGCAATCGTATCCCCAATCAAGAGCCGATTCTGGATCCCATGCAAAACCCCCAACGCAATCCCGACCAAGGCATCCTGCCCGTCCAGAAAGACCACATCCCACATCCGCAACTGGGTCTCGAACGGGACCGAATTCGCAAAGAGGGTGATGTACCACTTCGTCGCGAAACTGCTCGAGTCGATCCCGTGCTCGTCCAACATGGCCGCCAGCGGAGGGAAGAGCCACCGGATGAGCTGTTCCTGTACGTAGAAGTTCTCAAGAAGACCTGGGAAACCCGAGGCGAAGATGTCGTGTAGCCGATGGACGTCGTGTAATCGGACGAGAGCGACGTATGCCCTGCTTGGTTCGAGGTAGCAGAGCAGACTAGCTGCGATGGGGCCCATGCCTTGACAATAGCCACATTCGGGACAGTGGAGACTGAAGGCGTGGAGGACGTGGAAGAGGGCGCGTTGACCCTGTCCGTACCGGGTATGAAAGAGTAGATGGCCTGACATCGTCCGCGGCACGTCCAAATCGATCTGAACGTCAAACGACGACGCTTCGCCCAATAACCGATCATAGCGCGATACGAGTTCTGAGAAGGGAGGAGATTGGTTGCCTTCCCCATTAGGCCCTACCGTCCTCCGTTCGAGCAGAGCCAGCCAGGCTACGCTGCGCCATCGATCAGGTATACCCTTATAACACCTCCTCCTCAACTTCTTCGACCGTCCCGTACCCGCTACCGATCCAATCCCAGCCTTATCCCTGAATGTATAGAGAATCGCATTCCCACCATCATCCCGTTCGGAGACGGTGAGCATGCGGGCCCATTTGTCTATTCGTATTCGTTCGCGCTGGCGGAGGGCGGATTCGTGTTCGCGGCGAAGGAGGACGGTGCGTACTGGGTCTGGGATTTCTGAGTTTGAAGGTAGGACTACTGCTTTGGCGTGTGAGGATGTGGCTAGGGAGTTGGCGAAGAAGCCGTATCTGATCAGAGAGAGGAGATGAGATGGGTCAGGGAGGGTTAATTATGCCAGCGAGACAGGAGGCTTTAGAGACTTACCTGTCAGTGATGCGCAGTCGCTCGTCCAGCAAACGCTCCTCCTCCTCCTTCTTGGTCGCTTTAGCCGTGACGGCGGCGCAGAGGCGAAGGTAGGACTGGTAGGTGATGGCGGCTGTGAATCTGCAGGCGTACTTCCGCCGGCGCCACCGTGGAGAGTGCTGGGCGATGGTGCTGATGATCTTGGGAATCCAGCCGAGGAAGAGAAGGAGTTGTTTGCTTCGAGGAGAGGTGTGGCTGGAGTGAGGTTGAACTCGGGTGGGAGAGGTGGTTGAGGGGTGGTGGTGGACTGTGGGCCGCCGCCTTCGACGGACATGTAGTCTGAGACTGAGGTTGCGTGAGACTGGGCGGAGGAGAGGGCATGGCGCCGAAGCTGATGGTTGTGGTGTTGCTAGCCTGTGGTTGAGGAGCGAGGATGAGTTTCTTGAGTCGGACGCCATTCCTTGCGGTGGTGGTGGTGGTATCTGCGTTGTTGAGTGGCGATCCAGATGAAGAGGTAGCCAATGGTCTTGAGTTAGAAGCGCGGGATTGTGATCTGCGATCGGTTGACCAAGCGAAGGGGAGTGGGTGAGTTCGTTCTCTGGTGAGTTCGATGCCGTCAGTGATGCCGTCGCCGTGGACACCGATGAGGTCGAAGTGAGCGTAGGTTCTCCTGATGAGTGCTCCGTCGATGTCGTCTGGGGCTGTCCATGACTCTGATGGGTTTGGGTGTGTGATGCCGAGGGGCGATGCGGGTGATGGTGAGAGTGTTGTCGCTGTGGGTGGCATCGTCTGAGTGAGTGAGTGAGTGAGTAAGTAATAAGCAGAAGCGAGTGAGCAAGTTGGAGAAGAAGGTCGAGGTCGTCCGACTTTTGCGAGTGGTGGGGGTGGGAGAGTCCGAAAGGCATGCGCTTCTTATATGAACAGCAGTAGAACGGCGAGCGAACAGGCAATAGCACAAAAGCCGTTCCTGTCGAAGCGAAACCAGAAATCAGAAGCCGAAGCTTATTTTAAGCTTCCCAGGCACAAAGAATGTTCGATTGCCGACAGCCGACAGCTCACGTGATTTCACTGGTTTATTTCTGACGCACAGGCCGCGTCATTTCCTCAGTCAACTTGGCCTCTTCGCTGCTTCGTTCATCGCTACCACCACCACTCACTCACTCACACCCTCGCCACAATGCTCACTGTAGTCACCGACAACGACGCGCTCAACATCGACGCAGACGCATCCATCACAGTAGAAACACTCAAGGCAATCATCGAAGCAGACACTGGCATCCCAGCAGACCAACAGCTCCTCATCTTCAACACAACAACCGTCGACGACCCCTCCAAGACTCTCGCTTCCTATGGATACACAGACTCAGATCTTCTCTTGCTCCAACAGCGCAGACCACAGCAGCAGCAGCAGCGATCAGCACCAGCACCAGCAGCAGCATCTCGCTCAGGAGCAACACCGGCTGCAGCAGCAGGACCCTCCTCTCGCGCTGCTCCAGGCGCTCGTCCACTCGTCCCAGGACCCGGCCATCAGAACATAGAGGCAGCAGCAGAAACACTCCGTCTCCAACTCCTCAACAATCCCAATTTCCTCCAACAGATCCGCGCAGCCCGTCCAGAACTAGCAGACGCAGTATCCTCCTCCCCGGACCGCTTCCTCCAACTCCTCGAAGCAGAACGCGCACGAACGAACGCTGCGCAGCTCGATCGGGCTCAGGCTGAGCATGATCTGGCGAATACGAATGAGTTTGATATTGAGGCGCAGAGGAAGATTGAGGAGGCGATTCGGCAGGAGAGGGTTATGGAGAACTTGGAGCATGCGATGGAGTTCTCTCCTGAGAGTTTTGGGCGCGTCACTATGCTCTACGTCGAGTCCGAAGTCAACGGAACTGCCGTCAAGGCCTTTGTCGACTCAGGCGCTCAGGCTACCATTAGTGAGTGCCGTTTTACTTTACGCTGCATCACAGCCACCTCTGACCCTTCCCACCCTATTTGATCATCAGTGAGCCCCGAATGCGCGGAACGATGCGGGTAAGTAGGCCCCGCATTTAATGTGGCTGTGCTCAAAGTCTCCTCCCGCGGATGCTGATCCCTCTCTCCTTCTTCTGCAGCATCATGCGTCTGCTCGACACGCGCTTCGCAGGTATCGCGCGCGGTGTCGGCACTGCGAAGATCCTCGGGCGCGTCCACAGTGCGCAGGTGAGTACATTGCAACCTTCCACACCTCTCGGTTCACCAAGCAACAATGAGGTTCTGATGATCTTGTCTTACGCTGCGCTCTTCTCACAGCTCAAGCTCGGAAACGAGCTCTTCCTTCCATGCTCCTTCACCATCATGGAGGTAAGTCTCGCGCTCCCGTGATAGAGGTATTCCGATCTTTCAACTGATTCCTTCCTTTCCGCTCTCTCTCTCTCTACCTGCGCGCGTCCTTCAGGGCAAAGGCGTCGAACTCCTCTTCGGGCTCGACATGCTCAAGCGCTTCCAAGCTACCATAGATCTCGCCTCCAACGCGCTCATCATCCAGGGTAAACGCGTCCGTTTCCTGGACGAGCACGAGTTGCCTGATTCGGCTAGGATGGAGGAGCCGCCGGTGGATGAGCAGGGGAATCCCTTGCCTCCGGTTTGATTTGAGACTGTCAAGCTTTTGGGAGGGACAGCTGGGGGGGTAGACGGGGACGCCTGGCGTGGCATGGCACTCGTGTACAGCACATGTATCGTTGGAGACTCTGAGGACGGTGCTCGAGGAGCGCAAATTCAATGTGAACCATTCACTATTCGTCATCAGACATCGGATTGAGTGTTTCTTTCACGTGTTGTTCTTTTTCTTCCCCGGACGCGACGCGTTTTCTTTTGTTTTCAGCGTCTTCCTTTTCTCGGCCTCTTTCTTTCTTCTGAAGTTGAGCCGTGCGGTGTGTTGTTCTTCTCACCTTCGCCCCCAACCACCCATCCAACACCCAAAGGTCTTTTCGCCGCTTTCGCTTCTCTTCTTCTCTGGTCATCGCTCTGTCGCCCGCCATGGTCTCCTTCTTCAAAGCCAAGACGAACCCTTACTACTTCCCGGACTTGTTGGATGCCAGCCAGCCGACGCTCTACTACGCAGCTGCTCAGATGTGAGCACACCTTTCCTCTCCTGGGAAGAAGATTCGATGTGAGGGAAAAAGAAGTGTCTGACGCATCTACTACTCTCTCTCTCTCTCTCTGCAGTGTCGCCAACCCACTCTTCTGGAACATCGTCGCGCGCAATGGTGAGTAGCCGCCCTGCGAGTGACCCCCAGAAGGAAGACAACGAAACTGAACAGGGCAATCCTTCCCTCTCGTGCACTGCTGGGGCCAGAATACCGCAACAAGACGATCACGAAGGTGCTCGGCGGCCGCAACTACCTCGGCTGCTACTTCCTCGGCGCGACCATCTTCCTGATCGGTATCTTCCGGGATCACCTGTGAGTGTTTCCCTTTCGAGGGCCTTAGAGATGCTCTCTCTCTCTCCCGTCTGCTGAACACTGGGTCCCTCTCTCTCTCTCTCTGAAAAGGTACAACGAAGCCCTAAAAGCTCAACCAACCCACCCACTCCTCCAGCGCGACGAAGTCAAATATCTCGGCGCCGTCCTCTTCGGACTGGGCAACCTCTTCGTCCTGACCTCCATGTGGGCGCTGGGTGTGACGGGACCTACTTGGGCGACTACTTTGGGATCCTCATGGACCACATCGTCACGGATTTCCCTTCAACGTCATGGCGAACCCGATGTACTGGGGTAGCTCGATGAGTTTTGCGGGTGTTGCGCTTTGGTGAGTTGGGTGCTGGAGAACTGGCAGGTCCCACCCAGAGGGATATGGCATACTGATGCGTTGTGTTGCAGGTTCGGCAAGCCCGCAGGTCTGGTCCTCACCGTACTCGTCATGATCGTCTACTACGTCGCCCTCCAATTCGAAGAGTGAGTCCTTTTCTCCCAGGCTTTCCTAGGGTCACTCTGGACCCCCACCCATCCGCTGACTTGGTCTCCCTGCCCCCATTGCTTTCAAACAAACAGGCCCTTCACGAACAACATCTACGCCCGAGCCGCAGCTGAGAAGAAGAAGCGCGGGTCGTCGGGTGCGATCTCTGCCTCCTCGGCTACGTCTACGGCTACGGACGCCCCTGCGGCCAGGACTCGATCGAAGGCTTCTGCTTGATTGGCGCTTTCTCCATGAGGCGAATAGAAACTCTATCCCGTGGCGAGGAGGACTTGGTTTGGGCAAGGAGAAAGAAAGGGTACCTCCAGGCGTCCCTACATTTGAGCGGGTGCCCAAGTGCTTTCGGTTACAAGACCCAACCATTCCACGACGCGTTGCTGCCTGCCAGCGGCCCTTTTCTAGGCTTTCGTCGCTCTACATCACCTTAGATATCCCCCACTTCCTGACTTGCAGATCTTCTCCCTACGATGTATGTAGACTCTCCTCTCAACCCCAAAATAAAAGACAAGGACTCGAAAGACACGCCTTCTACGTCCCGTTCCCTTCTGCCTCATGCGGAACCAGACACTTCCTTTTCCCAAGCACCAGGCATACGAGTGGCCACTTGATAGAGTCGCGATGGAAAACAGTATCATGCTTTGAAATTTCCCCTGTTAGACTTGTGTTATTTACGGCGCACGACCGAAGAAGCGCGAGACCTTCTCTTGCCAGCTGGGCGAGATGTCTTCTCCGCGCCCAGCACGATCGAGAGTCTTCACTAGCCGTGAGTAGTACTCCGGATGTGAGGCGGGCTTGATGATCGTCTGTGGTGTGGGGTGCTGTGAGCAGTGGGAGGCGGGGTGGGGGGAAAGTGACAAAAGAGGATTCAGCAGAGGAAAAGAAGGGAAAGGGCGAGGAGGAAAACTCACCTTCTTGAAGGCCTTGTTAGCGCGCAGGTATTCCAACGCCGCTGCTGCCCGCTCAACAACTTCAACATCAGCTCCACTACCCGCATTCAACTCCCTCAAGACCAAGCCATCCCCATTCGCCCCCGCCCCCACCGCCGCCGCTGTGTTGCAGCAGCAGCAGCAGCAGAGGATTTCTTGAGGAGGGCCTTACGAGATGCTTGTTCGATGGCGCGGCCGAAGTGGAGGTCTGGTCGGAGGGGTCGGAAGGCCAGGATTCGCCGATGGAGAGGAGACGGTCGAGGTATCCTCGTGTTAGGGCTGTTGATGTTTGTCGGGCCATTGTTTTTCTTTGGGAGGTTCTGAGTGATGCAGCGCCGGGCGGTTTGAAATTTGAGATGGCCTAAGGGGTAAGAGGAAGGGAACCAAAAGTGAAAGGTGGCTGTTGAGCTTTTGCGTAGAGAGTGCGAAGTGAGGTTGTGGTCGTGGTACATCAGCCAGATCAGTCAGCACTCAGCAGGATTTTGGGGAAGCATCATCAGCGGGTCACGATAAGGAAAACCTCCTTCTTATCTTTCCGTACCCACGCTATCTTTCCGTCCCCCAACTTGTCCGCCTCCTACACTGCCGCTTTGTTCCTGCAAGTTGCGACCATGGCCGGCCTGCTGACTGGGACAATTTACCTGTGATGAACAGGATTTCATCTCTTCTGGTCTTCTGTGAGCGTGTACCTGCTGACCTGCGCATGGGACTCCATAGAGAAGTGTTGTATGGTGGAACGATGTCGATTTCTTGACCACTCACTGCCTTGAGCCCATCAAGTGGCTTCACTGTGGAGAAAGAGTAAGCCAACACATGCATGCATTCTGTGTGGAAGCCCACCACGATACTGACAACACAAGACAGGGGGCCTTTCAAGTACATACCAAGTCTTAGAGCGGAACCTTTCAGAGCGGTAGCTTCCCTTGTGGATGTCTCGGCCAAGGTCATCGGAGATCACAGGCAGGCAGGGCTTCGTCCTCCTGCGACCAGGCCAACGACTTCCCCGTTCCCCAGACGAAGACACGGTGAGCACAGCGCCGACACCTGGCTTCTTCGGCTGTGGGCGGCATGCTGCAGAAGCAAGACGCTCCAGAATCTCATCAAAGCTCTATTTTGGACCTGGTCCAACTGCTGTCGAGCGTCGGTGAGTGAGGACGGATGTCCTTCCGGGTTGGAACACTTACATGCGCTGCGAGAGGGCCTTGGAGCACCCTTTTCTTTATTGACATCCACCAAGTCTCAACGCAGGAGAGGAGGACCATGCTCTGGCCTCTGGGACCCCTCACTCAGCACCAGACAGCAGGCAGTGGGCCACCTTGGACGCTTAGGATCTCTCAACCTGGCGCCACTCCAGAGGAAGAAACGTTGCAAGGATCGCGCCTGTCCGCGGAAGAAAAGTCAACACAGAACGAAGGCTTTCAGCGCACTTCAACCCAGAAACGTTGTGGGGTGAAAGTCCCAGGCTGTCTGGCTTATACATAGCTAACGTTCTCTCTCGCCGCCTTCCATCTTCCGTAGAAAGGTCTGGATGCAAGAGCGGCCTCGTGGGCTCGTTTCACTTCATTCGAGACCTGCCAATGAATGAACGCGCCTCAACTCATGGTCCCACGGCCTATGCACGCCTTCACTTCATCGCAAACCAGCACAGGGGCTCTACATTTGATGAACCTTTGCCTCTCTTTCCCTTCAAACGCAGGAAACTCGCGTCGACGGAGTAGCAAAGCTCGAGGCTTCCCCTCGCCCTGAGCAAAGCGAGCTTTACCGAATTTTCATTCTCCATTGTTTGCCCCCGGCTTCGGCTGACCTACTGCTCTTTCTCAACTTTCTCATCACAGGCAAGCTTCTTCCCATGTCCCTCCGCTCGAAGGCGGGGCCCAGGCGTATCAGCTCGGACCCCAGTCAGTTGGTTCTGTTTGCTCATTTCATGACTTTCTCAGATCTCGTATATTGGATGCAAGGCCGGTCCTTGGGTTGAGGGTGGCATGCAACTCTCTGAATGCAGGCGCTGTAGGGGTCCAGCCAGTCATCTGCCTTCTTTATATCGCGGAAAGCGATCCGCTAGGGTTGACGGTGTACAAGGGCAACCTCGATTCAATACAGTTGATCCTGTTCTCATTGAGAGGGTCGGCGTTCAGCCATTCATTCTTGCCTGCTCACTTGTCTTTCCTGCAGGTTCCAGGGCGCTTGCTATCCCATGCTGTATAAAGAGCGGGGCTGACTTTTCTCTGACTCTTTCTCCTCCGCGCGCCGTCCACATCATTCCTCTTCCTCCCTTTCCTCCCTCCTTTCCTGCTGCCTTGCGTGCTTCTTGACGACGGCCCAGCCGTCGTTCTCACATCCTTCCATCCTTCCAATGAGCTCCCACTTTGATCCCAACATCCACCTTGCTCCCTATGTGGAGCCCGAGTACCGTCTTTCCATGAAGGTAAGCCATTCACTTCCTCTCAACAGCAAGCTCAACTCTGCTAACGGAAATGTAATCTGTCGGCTATAGGATCTCGGTCTGGAGAATGCGCCGGTACGTCAATATCTCGATGAGCCCACCAATTTTGCATAAGCTCGGTCTGACGCTTCTCTTTCTTGCTATCCACTTCGGCAAACGTCCCTCCTCGATCAACAGGCTCCGACAGGCGTCACCGCCCCTTTCAAACTCTGCACGCTGGAAGGCGTCAAAGCGCTCCGACGGGATCTCTTCCGACCTGAGGTGCTAGATCGCTATATGGTCTACAGCGATATGACCGGAAATCACTGCCAGCTTCGTGGAATGGCGTCCGCGACGGCTAGGATGGTGTACGACTTCTGGTCGGCTCCTGAGAGTGTGTAAACCCCTTGCTGATTAGGAGGTTGATCTTATCTAGGATTCGCTGACTTGACTCTGTTCTCTTTTTTTAAGCTCTCGCGATCGTCAGCAAGGCTGCTGGATGCGAAGTCGTCCCGGTCTTCGACCTCGAGCTTGGTCACGTCAATGTGAGGAGTCCTTCTTCTCAGCTTCAGATCCGTGTCTTTCTGGAAGGCCATCATTTTTGAAAGCTCACCCTTTTTGCTCTTGTTGCTTGCATTTCCCAGATTCAAGTGCCCAAAGGTATGACGCGCCAGCAATACGCAGCCACTCTGAAGGAAGACCCTTTCGCTTCCGGTGCCGGACATCCCGCCAACACCTCACGCGAATCTGTTGCACAGAACGCTGAGACGGTGTCGAAGCGTCTCCAATCTTCTGCGCCAGCGAAAGATGCAGAGCCGGACATGAACAACCTCGTAGTTGGGTGGCACAAAGATGCCTATCCGATCGTGGTAGTGCTTATGCTATCAGATGTAAGTACTCCTGCTCCTTTAGAGATCAAGGTGTAAAGTCATTGACCCTGTCTTTTCTTGTCAAATCCTCGTTTCCTTAGGTCTCCACGATGCGCGGTGGTGAGACGGCCATCGTCCGAGGGGACGGCAGTATCATCAAGGCCATCGGTCCTGAGATTGGCTGTGCGGTCGTGATGCAAGGAGGCTACATCAAACATGCGGCTCTTCCTTGTATTGGTGCCTCTGAGCGCATCACGATGGTGACCAGCTTCCGACCGAAGAACACGGCGTTCAGGGATGTCTCAAACTTGAGGAACATCGTCACTTGTTCAGATTGGACCGAGCTGTGAGTGAATGGACACTCTTGACAAAAGCTTTCTGGCAAATTATGCGGCTGACCCTTTTTCCGCGCGTTATCTTTCTCATCAGCTATGACCAGTGGGTTCAGAGCCGTATTGAAATCGTCCAGGACAAGCTGGCAACCTACTCTCGTACACTTCGTGAACGTCGTCGTCTACTGGAGACGATGTCTAGCAGTGATAGCACGGGACGAGGCGGTCGACCTGACCTCATCGCTCCGACTGTCGACCTGGCCGAATTCGCGCGGGTGATTGACGATGTGGTGAGTTATGCTGGAGCCTGAGGTAGACAGTTTTATTCCTCCAAAATGGAAAATGCTCAATGTGGATCTCCCCCTTTCCGCAGGATGACCATCTCCGCCGAGCTCTAGCTGAGATGAAGCCGTACGACTCTGACGAGAATCCGGGTTTCGCTTGGGGTCGGCCAGCCCCGCTGAAGAAGTCCATCACCAATACGACGTTCTCGCAGTTGACTGCGAACCTCTGAAGAAAGAGGACACCTGGTGAACGTCCAAGGCAGACTTGCGCTACGGCTTTGCAACGCTCCACTCGGCACGCCCAAAAACAATCGGTTTGATCCCGTTCATCTACTTCCCCCCCCCGACCCTTCCAACATTGTTCTCAAGGATCCATCAGCGTCACCTCGTCTCTTTTCATGGGCTGAATCGGCGCCCGTCAGTGACGCTCTCCTCTATGGGCTGCTTCCGTGTCCTTCACGTCTCCCCCTTTTCTCCGTCTACGAGTTTTCTTCTTGTCCTTCTCTACTGCTCTTTCTCCCTTTTTGTCTCCATCTGTAGTCATACCCAGCAATTTTTACCCACAGTCCACCGTCACCCCAACGCCAAGGACTTCATTTTTTGTTTTTCCTTCATGACAATCACACGCTGGAGTCAGGGTCTTCAATACTTTAGCTCGAATCTTGATTGAGGCACTATTTACAGGGTATTGACAATAGACACGGCGAGTGAAGTATGGAGGGAGGGGAGAGAGAGAGACGGAAATTGTGTGAGTCGACCGGGTGAAAGGGTGAAAAGGAGAGCAGGCAAAGTGGGGTAACGGGTAGAAAAGAAAGGTGACCCCGAAGTGATCGGTTGGCTCTTGGAGAAATCGTGTGTAGGCGGGATATCTGTCTGAAGGTGGAAAGGGGGACGAGCCAGAAATGTCCGAGTGGGGAGCCACTGCTGTGAATGTCCAAAGGAATCAACCTTGTAGCGTTCTTCGCGTGGTTCGTCTATGCCGATGTGCCGGCCTTCAGCATGCTCTCGATCACCTCCCGACCCTTGGGCTTTAAGGTCGGTCGTCCGTCCGTGTACTCGTTCTCAAAGAACTGGTAACGTATCTGTGGACAATATAACGCGTCAGCAAATCGAAACAGAACACATCAAACTGTTCTCGTTCCCCCAAGACCCAAAAAAAACTCACTCTTCACCAGTCCGTTTCCTTTCCGCCGCCTCATCCCGCTGCCGCTGTTCCACGATCTGCTTCTCCTTCGTAGCCTTCGCGAAATCCTTCGCATGAATAGCATCGATAACATTCTTCCACACCTTCCGGCTCTCCAAGGGCTCATGCTCCTCTAAGGGCCGAACCTCCTTCGGCAAGACGGACAACTCGCTGATGTCTATCAGTGTACGGGGAGCTTCGGACTCGGGAGCCGAGGCGAGTTTGTACGTGATGAGTCCCTTCCAGCATCCTGTGATATGAGCCTTGACCTGTTCCGCGGGTACGTCCGCGATCTTCTTATGTTTCTCCATAATGCTGCTTTCCCCCTCCGCCTCGAAGGCAGAAGGATCGTACTCGTAAATGATGCCGACAAGAGCCCATTTCGCTCGGCCGACCCAGCTCTCTTCTTTGTACTCGATGATGGCGCGCAGTCGATTGCCTGGACGCGAACCGCCTCGACAGGTGATGTAGGACTGGTCGGCGACGGAGAGCCAGAGACTGCCGCGGAGGAGACCGTTGATACTTGCTGTCGCGTGCGTTGCCTGTTGTCAAGTTCCAGATGCGAGGAGAGATGAGAAATTGAAAAAATAACGCGTCAAAACTCGCAAAGCTCGCAGGAATGAAGGATGGTTGGGCGCCGATAGGGATCAAAGTTTGGGCGGAAGGACTGACCTGATATTCCTCGCCCACCGACCCGCCTTTTGCGCCTTCCTTCATCTTGATGAAGATTCCCTTGGCAAATGCGCCTGGTCCGATTTTGACACCTGTGAGCGAAAAGGAAAGTCAGCAACAGAACACAGCCTCAAAAGGAGGGGGTGGAGAAGAAAAAGCGTACTGGATCCAGTAAAACGCGCAGCGAGCTGGTCCACGCCGTACGCCTCTACGTTGTCAGTGCTGACGTAGTAGCACGACACAGGAGGATGATGTGAGGTCTGTTCCACGAGCTGAACAATCTTGCGCTCCACTCTCTCCCCACTCGTAGAAGATACGAGATCGGTCCTGTTGAGAAGTGCTTCGAGAGCGGGCTGGGAAGGCGCGACTGCTTCTCTGGGTGGGGAAGTAGCTCCGTCCGTGGAAGTGGTCGGTGACTTCTTCAGACCGATGAGACGCGTCAGCCGTTTAGGAATCTGAGCAGGCGGACTGGATTCTCTTGAAGGGTTGCGACTCATCGCCGGCGTTAGGGCCCCTTGCTGCGCGACTTCGGGCGAGGTCAGACTGGGCAGAGGAAGTGCTTTGGGTTTATCGACGCGCAGTCCTTCGACGGGGACGAGACCTCCCTGTTGAGGGTCGAGGACAGGGATGGCGAGCTGCCAATGGCATCGGAAGTGTTCGCCTAGGATCGAGTTGAACGGTTTGACAATCTTGCCATCGTAGAATTTGAGTTCTTTGGAGAAGCCGTAGCGGACGACGGCGATCATGCGGTCGAGCGGGTCTTCCATTTCTGGGATGACGGCGAAGAAGTCCGGTCGGTCGAAGTAGCACCTGTTTTTGTATGAGTGGGTTTGGGAGTTAGTGCATGTATGCGGTGATTGAGCATGAGCACGTGCGCATGTATGCGGGGGAGTGATACTCACCAGTAGTCGAGGTTGGCCTGTGGGTGGAGCAGGTTGGCTGGCAGACTGAAGCGCTGCGATGCAAGGTCCTTGACGCCGACTGTAGATGGGAGAAAGCTCTGGGGTCAGTTTTTCTCGATGGTGTTGTCTTTTTGCCAGGCGCGTGCTGAGGGATGACTTACCGAATTTCCCTGTGAGAGGTCATCAGAAGGGATGAGAGAGAGAGAGAATCAGCCTGTGAATCTGAACATGCATAGAAGAAGCATGATACTCACGAAGGACGCCTAGGAGAGTGCGGATCTTGCCTGATTCTGAGTTTGCTTCTTTACTGTCTTGGGGTGGTTCTCCTTCCTCCGTGGTCTCGCCCGCGTGTTCGTCTGGGTGAAGGTGTGCATCGTCTGCGGTGCTGGGTGATGTCTGTTTTTGAGGCAGGGGCGCTCTGACCAGCAGGGGTAGTAGTGCCGCTCATCTTGTCTACTGAGGTGGGTGAGGATGAAGGGAATGAGGTCGTGGTTCTCCTGAGAAAGTACAACGAGTGGTTGTGGCCTGAGGATTTCCAAGCCTATGCCGTCACTCACTTTATTCAATTGCCGGCGTCTTAAACAACAAACAATTAGGTAAGCAGCTCTAAGAATATTGATTACCTAATCACTGTTATCTTATCTTTTATCTTATCAACAGCGCACGTGCTCACAAAAAATATTTCCATAGTCCATCCGACCATCGACCTCGTATGACACTGCGAACGACCTCCAAGGCGGCTGATGGCAGGAACAATGGCAACAACAACGACAACAACAGCGAGAACAACAACGAGCAGTGAGGATGGCGAGCACGTGATTCCTAACCCAGGGTGGCGCGGGTCGCGTACGATGGTGATGGTCGTGCTCATCATCGCCTTCGTAACAGACGCCATCTTCTGGGGCATCGTCCTCCCCGTGCTCCCCTTCTCCCTCATAGACGCGTACACGTCAAGCCAGAAGATGTCCAGAAGATCGTCTCACAGGCACTCTCCATATTCTCAGCAGCAGGCGTCATTGCATGTCCCATCCTCGGCATCGTCTCTGATCGGTTCGGGTCTCGCAAGCTGCCCTTCATGCTCGGTCTTATATGTCTCCTCGTCGCTACCATCTTACTCGCCACAGCTACCACCGTAGCCCAGATCATGGTCGCAAGGTTACTCCAGGGTCTTTCCGCTGCATCCGTATGGGTTGCTGGACTGGCCATGCTTCAAGATGCCGTCGGTGGAGATCGCTTGGGAAGCGCGCTGTGAGTTATAAGGATGGTATCCTGCTCCGTCACAATCGACTATTCTGACTTCGTTCCATGCCTGCACGCAGTGGGACATGCTTCGCGTGGGTCACCTTTGGAGAACTCATCGCTCCGCCAGCAGGAGGAATCATCTACCGGAAATTCGGATACTGGGCCGTATGGCAGGTATGCTCCGTTCTCATCGTCATCGACCTCATTGCGCGACTCCTCCTGCGCGAACCCAAGACACCCCGGTACGGTCCCTCCAAAGACACTAATACATCTTCAGCCTCCTATGGAAGTATCGTCGGAGAAAGCCAACACAGAATAGCACCCTCTAACGGCGCTGCCCCTCAAGAAACCCAGCCACTTCTTCTACCATCAGCGCAGGATGAATGCGATTCCGATGACGAGGGAGACGACGAGTCACGCTCCAAGGAAACCTGGTTCGAACGCGTCTGGCCAATCGCCAAACTCCATCGCACATCCCGCTTCAACGCAGCCCTCCTCAACGGCTTCGCACAAGCACTCGTCATATCCGCCATCGAGTCTACAATGCCCCTTCACGTACACCGCATCTTCGGCTTCGACTCTCTCCAGGCAGGCCTCCTCTTCCTGCCACTCGTCCTTCCCGGTGTGGTCTTGGGACCCATCTTGGGTAATTTGGCGGATACGAAGGGAGCGAGGTACGTCACCATGCGAGGATTCATGTTCCTAGCGCCGGGACTCGCATTCTTCCGTCTGCCCGGATCGAAGTGGTTCGACGATCTCTTCCCATCAAGCTGGACTCAGGATCCCATCTATTCGACCTTTCCTTACCTCAGCCCCAGTGTGGCCCTCTTCTGCTTTCTCCTCTTCTTTGTCGGATTTGGGTACCCGGCCATCAGCTCGCCCTCGTTGCTCGAGTCCAGTCAGGCCGTCGAAGATTACCAGATCGAACATGGGAATGATGTCTTTGGGCCAAGGGGGCCTTGGGCATCGGTATATGCTATGAACAACGGTGAGTGGCGCCCACTCGCCCAACAAAAGTAAGAAGCTGGCATCTGACATCGTAATTTCCCTTTCCTTCCAGTCGTGTTCTTCGCTGGCTTGACCGTCGGACCCCTCTGCGGCTACTTGGTCGACATCATAGGCTTCGGAAACATGACGATCATCCTCGCCATTTTCTGCCTCGGAATGGCCGTCTCATGCGCCACATTCTTACCCTCCGTCCGACCGACCCCAAAACCTCGTCAACGAAGGAGACGGCAAGACCAGATTACTTCTCCAGTACATTGAAAAGTCCAACGTGGAAGGGATCAAGAACAAGGCGCGGCGACAATTTCAGTTATTTTCGATTGCAGGACATCGGGGTTATATGCGCCTTTCAAGCTGTTCGCACCAGCCTTATTCCCCTCCCGTTTTAATGCAAGACTCTGGCGACACCTTATAGCACCAGCCAGTACGACCACCCCAAAGGCGGAAAACACTTTCCTCCTACTGTAGCTCCACCCTTATAGACACACCGCACAACGACCTCCCTCACGGCACCTTCTACGTCTTCCCCCTCCCCATCTCGATCAGAGCACGGCTGTTCCTTCACGAACTCCTCGCCAAAAGGAACACCTCTTTCAGAATATGTAATGCAAGCAGACAAGTTGAAGCTAATAGGCGTTGATTCGGGAGCGAAAAGGAGTGCAGGGGTTAATGGGAGCAAGAGTCACGGGAACGAATGTGTGCTAGAATTTGGCAGGTAAGGTCCATTTTGAAGAGTGAAAGATCGAAGGGAGGTACAAAGTCCGTTAGATAGAGGGAATACAGGAGGGTAGCCAGCGCACCCTGCCAAAAACAATTCCGTTGCGTCGTTCTTGGTCCATAGTGAAGAGAATAAGATAGGAGAGGACGACAGCAACCGGGCAAGACAAGATGCCGAACCTTCTGGGTTAACGATTGTTACCGAGGTTGGGACTGCCGCCGCTGGTTATCGTCTTGACTGGTTGATAGAGAGAGCTGATGACTTGAGTGGTGTCCAAAGGACGTAATGAAGGGAGTGGAGAAGCCGTAGATAGAGAGCCCCTTTGCGGTGAAAAGATTGGTGCGCCGTGACGGAAGTTGTGAGAGAGTGTGTTGGAGGCGGAGAGGTGGAACCACCTTGGGTATGTCGCGGTAGCGGGATAGGTAGGTCGGTACGCGCTCGTCGGCCGGGTAGAAGTCGATGTTCTTCCTTCAAAGCATAGCCGCTCCAATCTTTCGAATAAGTTGATACAACGCCGACTCGAGCGGGATCGCCAAATTGCAACCCAGATCAACAGGATCCGGCACGCTATACGAAGTCGTAGCCGAGTTGTTCAGACCGATCCGCGCAAGCGACTTCGAGAAGGCCGAGTATTTGGGCCAGCCATAGGTTGTCAGCCCGCTTTGTGGGTTGCGTGCGAAGGCGGCCCAGGCTCCTTGCATCCAGGCTGCCACGGCTTGTTGTTCTGATGGGATTTGGACGGAGTGGGAGAGGTCGGAAAGCCAGGCTGATGGGAAGGTTCGGAAGACGATGGGCGTTTCGGCGAAGTGATACGCTCCCATGGCAGTGCTGAATGGGGGACAAGCTTACAAAAGTCAGCAGGCGTTGTGGTACATTAGCTGGGCTTTACGAGACAACTGCAAAACTCACATTCCACTCTCCATGCTTTCCCAATTACCGTGGTATACGTATCGCCACGTCGGCACCCCATGAATTACCCGATCCGACGCTTCTCGCTTGGCCGGGCAGGTGAAGATGAGCGGCGTAATCGTAGCCGACTGCTGCTGCATCCCAGCCGTATCTGTGTAAAACAGTCCCGAGAGGATGGTGCCCTCGTCCGAGTCGGACCCCATCATCATAGGCACCTTCGCAAATTGACCCCGAGCCGACCTACCCGCCCAATCATCGAAGTAAAGCTTGTTATCGACCGCAGGACCAAAGCTCACATTAGCCTTGTACGCCGCACTGATCAGAGTTGGGAAATCGACTTGTTGCATGCACTGTAGTTGAGCTGCATTGTTCGTCGTTCCGCACCCGACCAGTGGGCTGCCGGCCACTGTGTTCCAAGCTGAGCCGGGGCTGGACCAGTTTGTGGTTGTGGGAGTGCCGAGGGAGAGGTCCAGACCTGAAATTGCGCCGGATTGGGCGATGATACCTTGGATGAGAGGCTTGGGGTTGTTCGCATTGGCGAAAGCCCAGGTGTCCGCACTAGCTCCACCCGCCGACTGACCCCAAAGGATGATCCGGTTTGGGTCTCCACCAAAGCGGGCGATATTGTCGTACACCCACTGAATGACTAGATCTCGGTCCTCCAGACCTCTGTTGTAGCCAACGGCTGCGTCCATCTGCTTAAGCTGGGGTGAGAGTGGGAAGCCAAAGATGTTGGTGCGGTAGTTGAAGGTGACGACGATAACATCACTCTGCGACTCGACGAAGTTCTGTGGGTTGTAGAGCGCGTTTGAAGAATCTCCGTACTGGAAGGATCCGCCGTAGATCTAAAGCCGAGGTGAAGAGGGGGAAAAAAAAAAGGAGAAAAAAAGGGATTAAAAGAAGATCCATGTCAGCCAAGAAGACAAAGTTTTCGTAAAGCTGTGAGGACTATCTTCCCTCACGTACCCAAATCATGACCGCCGCTCCTCCCTGCCCGTTATTCAAAGCGGGAGCTTTCGATCTTGTACTATTCCGAACGAATACATTGGCCGAAAGACAATCCTCCGACTGTTGTGATATAGACGGTGCGACCGAAGCCGTGAACTGGCTGATCAATGCGCTAAGATCATTGACCAGCTGAGGACACGCCGGACCGAAAGCGGTAGCGTCTCTGACACTGTTCGAGTAAGACGCCATCGTTGCTGGTCGGAAGCGATTGACGCCACCGGTGGGGTTACCGTAGGGGATCCCCTTGTAGGCATACACAGATCCTGAACTTTGTCCTCGCACTTGTCCTGACGTAGTGTTGACGAGGAGAAGAGGGTCATCTGCGCCTGCGGTTTGTCGTGAAAGTACTCGTGGCCCTGTGGGAGAGGATGTAGCGACCGTTGCGAGTATCGCACAGACGAAGAGGCAGAAAAGGGACATGCTGAATGGTGATCGACTCAGCATCGCCGTGCTTCTGGCACCGGATATCCTTGATGTTGACATTTGTCTTCCGTGAGTTCGGATGTTGTTATGATCCGATCTGTGATAGGTGGGGAGTGAGAAAGTAAGGTAGAGGAGAACGAAGGGAAAGGACAGTGAGGGAGAATGAAGAGAAGAGTGGCGAAGAAAGGTGAGCAAGGGAGCGAGTACTACTTAAAGGGCAGTGGGTTCCTGTACGGCGCAATGGTGAGACGATGTCGAATCGGAAATGGGCGTGAGGGCATGCTGCGTGGCCATCGGTGTGAAGACGACTTGAAGCTTGAAGCTTGAAGATTGAAGGTTCTGGAGAAGGGGAAGCAAAGGAAGAGACTTAAGCGGTAGCTAGCCCTCTATCTTCTGGCGTATCCCGAAGAGCCCATCGCCCGCCTCAAGCGCCTCAGCCCCAAACCTCGGACTAAGCTATTATTTCCAAGCAGCAAGGCACAGACAGATGAAAGTCCACGCTTCCCTTGCATGTGAGGCATTGTCGTGGATATCTAGATGGTGATAAGCCAGGTGGTTAGATAGAGAAGTAAGCAAAGCAATTCCGCACACACGCCCCCCCCCCAAAGCAGAGCCTACCTTTTCACCTTCGTTGACCGCCGTCCACTCGTGTGGTGAGTCCGACGACAGAGGCCGATACAGCGTGTACGAGTTCACACACCGGAAAGGCGGAACTAGAAGGTATGTACATAGCCTTGTGGTCTTGTGGAGCTTTAGCCTACTGCGCCTCTATCATCTGTTTCTTGCGTAGTGTCAGTGGTCGGACTCACTACTACTCACTAACACACATGTTTCGGTGGGGAATTGATGCGGGACCGCGCGACCTTGGTCCTCCCAAAGACCTTCACTCTGCTTCACGCGCCGCTGTTCCAGACGTCGTTGTTCCTTGGACGAGATTTCCAAGGTCGCCGTGAACGTGAACTGTTCTGAACTCCGATGGGCTTTGCTCGTCTCGAAGATGGAGAGGAGTAAGGCAGGGATCGAGGAAGTTACAGAGGGAAACGAACATGTCCGGGTTGGTCCGTCACATTTGTTTGCTGGAGAGAAGATGAAGATGAAGATAAAGATGAAGGTCTTTCGACGGGTTTACAAATATATGATGTAGGGCAGAAAATTGGGAGGTAACGGGGCCTGAAGAAGAGAGATCCGGACCTTCTGATGATAGTATTTGACACCGAGGTTGGGACGGCGGTAGGCCCCGACCCGTCTTGAGGGGAGGAATGATTGCTGGTTGAAAGATGCGAATGCTGCAATAAAGACGGGGAAGTCGGGGAAAAAACCTTTCTGAGGGCGAGTAGAGTCGAGGAGGTTGTGCTTCAGATTAAACAGGATGCGTGTCGGACGAAGTGTGAGGGACGTGCCATGTCGGGTTGAGAGCTGAGGAGGCGCTGATGGTAGAGACCGACTGGCCTTGGAGGAGGCCTCAAAGACCTAGCTTGCCGCTACACCGACCTTCTAAATTCCACCTTCCCAATCAAAGCGCCGAACCGAGCTTTCGAATGAGCGTATACAGAGCCGCCTCGATCGGCACCCCCAAATTGCACCCCAAGTCGACGGGATCCGGCGTACTGAAATCAGCAGCAGCCGAATTATTCCTAGCAATATGTGCGAGCGTCCTGGACAAAGGCGAGTACTTGGGCCATCCGTAGTTCGTCAGACCCCGTTGAGGATTCCGTGCGAAGGCAGCCCAAGCTCCTTGCATCCAGCTCGAGACGACTTCTTGTTGAGGTGGGATCTCTACTGGGTGGGAGAGGTTGGAGAGGTAGGCTGCTGGAAAGGTTCGGAAGACGATTGGTACTTCGGAGAAGTGGTACGCTCCGAGAGCCGTACTGATGGGGCCATCATGAGTGTAAGTCAGTAGCGGTAATCCGACCCAAGCTAGAGCAGATAGGAGTGCAACTCACATTCCACTATTCATGTTATCCCAATTGCCATGGTACACATACCGCCACGCTGGTACACCATTGGCAATCCGATCCGACACCTCTTGTCTGGCCGGACATGTGAATATCAGCGGTGTGATCAGCGACGACTGTGTGACCATCCCAGCAATGTCCGTGAATAACAGTCCCGACAGGACAGTCCCCTCATCCGCATTTGTTCCCATCATCATGGGAACCTTCGCAAATTGACCCAGAGCCGACCTCCCTACCCAATCATCGAAGTAGAGTTTGTTGTCCACCGAGGGACCGAAATTGACATTCGTCTCATCGATCGCCCGGAGTAAGACCGGGAAATCGACTTGTTGCATGCACTGTAATTGGGCGTCGTCGCTGGTGCGTCCGCAATCGACAGATGGGTGGTTTGCAACTTGGTTCCAGGGCGAGAGCGGTCGGGACCAGTTTGTATTTGGGTCGCCGAGGGAAAGGTCCAAGCCTGAAACGGCCCCGGATTGGACAATCAGGCCCTTGACTAGAGGCTTAGGGTTGTTCG
This sequence comes from Tilletia indica, assembly GCA_001689995.1. Lineage (NCBI taxonomy): Eukaryota > Fungi > Basidiomycota > Exobasidiomycetes > Tilletiales > Tilletiaceae > Tilletia > Tilletia indica. The sequence goes on along the minus strand of MAPW01000032.1, from coordinate 14,500 downwards.
CATTGGCGAAAGCCCAAGTGTCGACACTGACGCCGCCCGCCGACTCGCCAAAGAGGGTGATCCGGTTTGGGTCTCCACCGAAGCGGGCAATGTTGTTATGGACCCATTGAATGACTAGATCTCGGTCTTCTAGGCCCCTGTTGAAGCCGATGGCTGCGTCCATTTTCCTGATCTGGGGTGATTGCGGGAAACCGAAGATGTTGGTGCGGTAGTTGAAGGAGACGACGATGATGTCGTTGTTTGACTCTACGAAATTTTGCGGATTGTAGAGCATGGATGAGGAAGTTCCGTACAGGAATGATCCGCCGAAGATCTGAAGCGGAAGCAAGAAAGAAGAGGTTTCATATCAGCCACGCAATAGAGGGTCCGAGCGGAGAGTTCATGACCTTTCACGTACCCAAATCATGACCGCCGCACCACCCTGCCCGTTATTCAAGAAGGGCGCCTTTGCCCTGTTACCACCGTGAACGAAGACATTGACCGAAAGACAATCCTCCGACTGCTCCTCAACAGGTGGTGTCGGCGAAGCGGTAAAAGCGCTGACCAGCGTGCTGACGTTATTGACGAATTGAGGACATGAAGGACCAAAGTCGGTGCCGTCGATGATATCGTTCGACCAAGGTGCCATGGACGGGGCCCGGAAGCGATTTGTGCCCCCGGTCGGGCTGCCATAGGGGATGCCCTTGTAGGCATAGAGCAATCCTAAATTCTGTCCTCGTACTTTGCCTGAGGTTGTGTTCACGAGGAGGAGGGGGTCGTTTGCGGTTCCCCTTCGATGCGGCAGTACTGTCGGCGCTGTGAGAGATGCGGTGACGACAGTTGCTAGGATTGTTGCACAGATGAAGAAGCTGAATGGCGACGAGCTGCGCAGCATTGCTCTAGCGCTGCGTAATCTTGATAGCATTGTCGTATGTAGTGAATCCGAACTTTGGCGAATGACGGGCTGTGAAGTGAAGGGTCACTGAAGAAGGGATGCCGAAGTATGTAGATAGAGAGCAGGGAACCGGAAGGGATAGAAAAAGGCAGGGAGAAAGAAGGGAGGGGAAAGGTGTAAAAGAGTGTGGGGTCGCTGGATAGCGCAGGAGATAGTTGGACTTTGACTACTCGGCGTGAGATACGCAGCACCTGGAATCGCGAGGCTCGGAGGGACGACCGGGAACTGCGTGAGGAGCGACTGGTGATGAGCGTCAAGCGTCGGAAAGAGGTTGGGGAAACAGGGACATGCTGGAAGTGAAGGATTTTGAAGGGCAGGAATATGTAAGCAGGTCAACAGAGAGCGGGGTTCGCTCATCGAAACAAGAAAAAGGCAAGCGGCATCATCTGAAACATGGTCTGCATTATAGAAGATCGGCATTTCCCTGGTTAAATCAGTTCGGCCAAGGATGGACGATGAGGCCATGCCGCACGCCGAGAGGGAAGCGGCGAAAGTCGAGGTTGCGTGCATCTGAGGAGCGAGCAGTTCGAGATGTCGAGCTTACCTGCGAGTCAATATGGATACGACCACGTCACACGGTCAAGGCGACGATCGTGTCCTTCCATGACGGCATCATCTCCGCCCAGGAAAGGTAAGGATGCGAGCGACGGACGCGGGTCGGGGGGGGGAGGCGACCTGTCGTTCGTCCCCATATTTGACCATTATTTACCACGCTACTGATTCGGCACAAGTCCTGGGGATATCTACATATGGTCGAATTTCGACGTGCCTGGATTTTGAAGCCTGTAGATAGAGATTATTATTGGTGGTCAGCTCACGGTCTAAGCCCTTTTAGGCCCTTGGGCCTAATAAGGGCTATGTATCGCTGTATAGTTGGGTCACGATAACCACCACTGCAGAACGGCAAAGAGGAATGAATAAGCAGTAAGATAAGCAACTGGCACGGTCTAAGCCGACGCTCACGTCGTCGCACGACCCGGAGCGAGACTGCGATAGCGACTCCGACCTCCCATGACCTCCCGCCGACTACTCGGGTTTGCAATCGCTTGCGCCTGTGTACCTGAGAAAGTATGTAGTGAGTGCTCACCTGGTCGCTCTGCCCAGCGAATCAGACCCGCGCCTACACCCCACTCCAAGTCCCCAACCTCACATGGAATTGTGATTTGTGGTGGTCCGACGGCCGACATTCGTGCATACATATGTACCACCCTTGTCCCTTGGTACTGTCGGCAGCGTGGGAAGGTTTGGGGGCGGGTGGAAACGTACCAGAGTGCTGTCAAATTTGAAATTGTGGAACGGTTGCACCCTTGCATACTGCCATGCGTGGGAATTTCGTACCTGGCTTGTTGCTTGTTGCTATGCAATGAGCCTGAAACAGCTGTTTTGCATGTGGAGGCCTGGGAATTTCATACCTTGTTGCTATGCAAGGAACTTGTCCTTCACCACCACGCTCTCGACTCGACTCACCAAAGACGGCCAGACGGTCACTGTCAGACGGCAAGGCAGAAGGAATAGGGAAGGGACAGAGAACGGAGAAAGGCAAAGTATCAAAAGATGCCGCAGCAAACGCCTCGTCCTCCTTTGACTCCAAATCAGCAGCGGATTCGGGTAAGTTCAGAATAGTGAAAGGCTCAGAATCATATGGAACGGTTATTGTTGACACCTTCCAAACTTTCCTATGTTCTCAGCTCATGGTCCTGTCGTTTCCTCTCTTGGTAGCGACCTCTGGTGAGTCTTCATCTTTCCATTTGCTTCGCAATACTTGCTCTTTCGAAGCGGCGAGGCGGACCTGACTCAACAAGTCGTGTGCTATCTCTCTTTTCAGTTGTCTTGACCCGCCGCCTCTTCTACGGGGAGGAACAACGAAAACTGAAGCCAGAGGACAAGATCGCAGTCCGACCCGCCTAATCTAAAGCCAGAAAACCAAAGCAGTAAAACGTTCCAGCCAATCTCATAGAAAATTCAAGCATTCCTAACTCCATGTTTGACTACGAAAACGATTCTTGATTTCCCACTTGATGACATATCACACCGCCTCCAGCGACTCCGGATACCTAAAGTCACCCTCAGCCCGTGCCGCATCCATAACACGCATGGTGAACAGTGTATCTTCATGCGAGCACTGTGCCGCTTCGAGTTGGTTGTCCCTCAGTGTGCGCGCACATGCATCTGCCTCCCAGAACGTTCTACGGCGAGAGCATCAAAAGAAGGGAAGGTTAGATCTAAAGCAAACATAGTAGGGCGTGAGACGCAGAGTTGTTTATCACCCACCCATTGCCATTGCCAGGGACTTCGAACTGCTTGGTGCGTGCTTCGGTGTATTTGCCGTCCTTGTCCTTCTGGAGTAGAGTGAACGTCAAAGGGCGGAAGAGATCTCGTCGAATGGTGAGGTCGCCCTGAAGGAGGTAGTGCATTACGTAGCATGTCGTGAGCGTGCGAATCCAAACGTTGCAAAGCACATATGTACTTACCTTTTCTCCTGAGATTGTGACAGCAGGCTCGGATTGGTTGTACGCCATCTATCAAGATGGAGACAATTCTAGATCAGCTATTTTCCAATTTGCAGCAAAAGCTCGAGGTGGGAGAAACTCACGGAGCAGGTGGCGATTCCCTGAGCGCCCAATTCGTCGAAACTGAGCACAATGGAAGTCGTCTCGTCGACATTTGTAAGTGGTGTCTTGATCATACTGCTGGAGATGCGTGGTACACTGCCTCGATTTCTGTGAGAAGGCCTGTGAGCATAAGGCATGGGGAGTACACCTCGAATTTGTACCAGAACTCACTCTGGGTGCCGGTGCAGAATCAGACTCTGCCAAGTCAAGGCGTAGATCCCTGGAAGTCCAAATGTCAACGTAGAGAAAGTAAGCGAATGTTCCACAATAGAATCGATCCAATATAAAACTGACCGAGATCAAGCAAAGCGCCACCACCAAGTTCCGGTGCAAACACCCTGTGCTTCGGATCAGGAGCAAAGTAGACGCTGAGATCAGACTGTACTCGTCGGATCTTTCCCAGTACTTGTTGCTTGTGGACGAGGTCTTGGATCTCTGCTACGATTGGGAAGAAACGAGTCCAGACGGCTTCCATTACGAAGAGTTTCTGTGGCGATGCAGTGGGACATCAGCCTACTTTGACATGACAATATGGCACCTCTTCTACTCACCTTCTCCTTGGCGACGGAAAAGATACGCTGGGCTTGCTTCTCGTTGATCGTGAATGGTTTCTATCAGAAGTGAGAGGGCATGTTCAGCTGAGCACTCTCCAAAAGCTTCAGTGTAGATGGAGATGATACTCACCTCGCATAACACATGCTTATTATGCTTCAAGCATAGCATCACATCGCGGTAATGGAACGCATGAGGAGTAGCAACATAGACGATGTCCACATTGGAATCTTGTACGATCTCTTCGTAGGATCCGTACGCGGTAGGAGCTTGCTGTTCCAGTCCGATGTCCTTGATGAATGCTTGAGCACGGTCGACACTGGAGCTGGAGGCTACAGCGACGATCTTGTGAGAAACGTCGGCTACATCCCTAGAGGAAGGGTCGACGAGGAGGTCCTTTGAGAAGACCTTGGCGATGCTGCCAGTGGCCAGTATGCCTGGTGGAAGTTGGCAGGGGCGCAGGGGTCAGTATAACTTTTTTCCATTTCTCAGAGCCGCGCGCAAGACTCACCCCAGCGACAGACATAGGGAGAGCTAGACTTAGATGAGGAAGACATTATCTACTCTTCTTTACTTGTGGAAGTCCTGTCAGAGATGTATGCAACTGACTTTGTTCTGAGTGTCGATGGGTGGTCCATGCTCGCCCGTTCTCCCGCCGTTCTAGAAAACTGGAGATGAGTCCCCGATGATGCTGAGGTCCACCTTCTCGAGAACAAGAGACTCTTTCATCCCAGCAGCAGGTCGGCAACTCGGACATCCCTGCCAACTAATCCCAAGACACTATGAGCGCGCACCGAGGAGGATGCGGCAGCAGGAGCGGGAGCGCGGGCGGCGGCTATGGCTACAGCGCCAGTGGGAACGGAAGCAGGCCCGGCAGCAGCAGTCGAGAAGCTGAATACATGAGTCCATTCGCGGGCGGTCATAGCGGCGGACCAGCAGCAGCAGCAGGAGCAGGAGCAGGAGCAGGAGGTCCGAGCGCAGGAGCATCAACTTCTTCCTCCACTAATGGATCTCCAGCAAATCCATACGCATCCCTCCAAGCGGCTCCAAGTAATGGGCCGGTCCCTGCTCAACAACCTCCCTTCCCAAATCCGCGAAGAAGCGGCGAGTCTGTTCGGCCGTACGGGAGTGGTGAACCTGCTGCTGAAGGAGGAGGAGGAGGGTTCGCGATTGGGAGCACGACGGCTCGTTCGGGAGCGGGCGCTTCTACGGATTCCATGCCGCCGCCGTCAAGGTACTGGAGAAAGGCGCTACAATCGCAAACTGCAGCTATGCCTCCGACCTCAGCTTCAGCTTCAACTTCAACTTCGGCGTCAGGCGCGGGCGCGGGCTCTTCACACCCCCCGGCGTCTCCGCAGGAAGCGAACCGCGCATCTGTCTTTGTCAAGCTGAACAGACTTCGACAGCAGGTGCAAGAGCTATCCAGGGAAAGAGGCGGCATCGGCACCGCTTCTGCTTCCAACCCCGCTACCTCCTCCTCATCATCAAACACAGACACGGTCTCCGTCCAGAGCGAACTCAGCCTCATACGGATGCAAAGTGCCAAGCTCGTCACCGGTCAACAGAAAATGCTCGCGGAAGACAAAGCGGAGAAGGAACGAGTTCGGGCGGTCGTTCAGACGTTCGAGCCGTTGCTGAGGGGACCTCAAATCGATGTCGATACGCTCCGGAATTTCCGGCTGGGTCGACAGAAGTGGCTGGACATGTATGCCGGACGGGATTCAGAGGGCAACGGCGGCGGTGCGAGAAGGTCGATCTACGATCTCTTACCGGAGGGTGAACCCATACCTGAACCACCCGAACATCCGAACCTGGACGGAATCGTATTCCATGGTCTACGAGGTTCCTCTTTCAAGGCTATTGGGATGTCGGTTATGCTTTCGGAGCATTCTGAGGCGTTGCAGGATTTGGCGACGGAGAGGGCTTTGCGGGAAGAGGCTGGGAATCGTGCGCAAGCTGGCGGGTATGGTAGTGGACAGGCGAACTACTATGCTGGTGGTGGTCCTGCTGGTCCGGGTCCGGGTTCGAGTCATCAACAGCGACAACAGCCACAACAAGGATACGGACATAATGCTTTCGGTTTCGGTCCTCCTCAACAACAACAGCAACCACAACCGCAGCCGGGCGTACAAGATCCCAGGACGATGTACGGGCCTTATGGGCCAGGGTCAAACCTTCCTCCGATTCCCGCGCCAGCTTATGGGCCAGGGTATGGTTATCATCCGGGAGGGAATGGTGGGGGCTATCGGTGACGGAAGTCCGCTTTCTGCTGAAACTGTAGGCGGGAGAGTTGAGTATGATTGAGCTGGGGAAGAGAAGGGAGCGCTCAGAAGGGGTTATGGGGGGGACGTGAGCGACACCAATACCAGCGCTTGTCGCATTTTTCCCTCGAAGTGGCCCCCAGCAACTTGTATAGATATAAGCAAACAGATCCAGGTCCATGCATTCCGACCGAAGGTTAATAGACAATTGTCCAAGGCGACATAATTGTAACGTGATCCAAAATATATTCATGTAGGCGCCGAGGTCGACATTTGGCCCCAAAATCCTGCCGACTTTCCTTTGATCTGGGATGATTCGTTCACTTGGGTACGTAGCGGACCGTGGCCGGGCAAGCGTTGTCCTTGGCAAGACCGTCGATGGGGATGAAGCTGTCAGGATCCGTAGCGCGTCCATTGGTGTGGTGGTAGATCCAGGCTTCCTGCAGGTATCCGGACCGGCAACGAAGGGCGACATCGACACCGAACGCGGTCCGCAGAGCGTCCTTCATGTCACTCAGGGCATACGTCTGGGACGTCGTAGGCACGATACCCGCCTGCTCGAGCGCCTGGTACAGATTGTATCGCGCATGCAAAGTCGTAGTCGTCTTGAAGAAATCGACCAAGTCCTGGTTCTGTACGTATTCGTCCTGTGGGTAGCATTTGGGGTCGAGGGTGGATACGCAGACGCCGTGTTTGGACCATTCGTGGGACCAGAAATCGGGGGTGGAGCCTCGATCTGAGACCCAGAACTCGTTCATGTACGAGATGAGATCGGTCTCGTTTGCGTCGCGGAGGACTTGGAGGGGTTGGAGATCGGCCCGGGAGGGGTCGCAGTTGGCTGGGTAGGTGCCGTTGCAGTAGTCGGGCCTGTTGGGACAGAAATGGAGAGAAAGGGGATCAGAAGGAGGAGAACGTGAGCAATATGGGAGCTAGGAAAGAATGCGAAGACGTCCTGCTGCGCACCAGAGACTGGACACAGGTTAAGGGATATAGTCAGCATGCTGGTATCTCCGTCATAGTGATATACAGCGCAACAGCAGCTCACCCATGAATTGTCCAGGAGTCATCAGGGCCGGCAGCTGGGTGTGTGTCCCAGAACTGAGTGAGCAGGATCAGACCTGTCAGAGAGAATTGGAAAGTCAAGCGGTCAGCACTCGTCCGAGGTACATGCTAGTCAATGTGACACCGTCCCGCTACATCGAAACTTACCACCGGGCAGATTGGTCTGGCACGAGTCCACCGCGCAAGGACTGCAGCTTAAGCAGCCATCCTGAGCGCGCACAGCCGTCTGTGTGTCGAGGAGAGCGGGTGTGCCGAGGAGGCTGAATGAGAGCCCGGAGAGGAATGAAGCGATGGCACTGGTGGAATGAGGAAGGAATGACGGTGAGATGAGCAAATGGCAGCTGGGGAAAGAGAGAGGGGAGAAGCTCACCGAGTGTCGAACTGCATCTTTGAGAGAGGGAGACGAGCTGAGTGTGTGAGTGTGAGTGTAAGGAGATTGAGGTTGGGCAGTAGTAGTAGTCAGTTGGGGTCACCGTGCGAGGTGCATCAACACGCGACAGACGAGCTTAAATTTGCCCCGTTTTTTTTATATCCATAAGATGAATTGCGATGGTTAAATAGATAGCGAACACAGAGAGAGGGGGAACCATCGAATCATCAGGCAGCTTCTTGGACTCCGAGGGATGGGGGGATAGGGGAGGTAAAGAAGGGGGTGACAGCGTGAGCTGGAAGAAGGGAAAGCCCGGAATAGAAGTCCCGTTGTGAGATGCGTGAGCCGGCAATCAGTCGTGTCGTGTGTAGAAGTGGTAAGGGGGGGACAAGGGTCCGAGGGCCCGAGGGCGAGGGCAGAAGGGGAGTCGCCGGGCAACGCCAGGGGAAGAGAAGCCCGAAGGGAGGAGAGCGGCGAAGCTGGAGGCGGCGACCGAGCCAGAAGACCAGGAGCAGCGGGCCACAAGGAGGAGGGGCGGTAACCAAAGGATGAGGAGGCAAACGAGAGATGATGCCAGACCCCAGCAGCGCGCAGGGCGGGGCGGTCCGGGAGGTGGAGAGAGAAAGAGGGGGGGGGGGGGGCGGCACCGCCCAGGGCTCCATATAAAGGAGCTACGGGCGGGAGGCAGCAAGGGTGGATCGGCGACCAGGACGGGGGAGGCGACCAGAGAGGAGCCCTGCTCTCGGAGGAGAGAGGAGCCCTGTAGCCAACGGGCACGGAAGCGGTCTACTCCAGGAGAGGAAGGAGCAAGGCGGTCCCAGGCAGCCGCCAGACAGGAGACCAACGCAGTGGTTGCGTGGGAAAGGACATCCATGGTGGAGCAGTGGCGAAAGTCCGGGGTTCGACCGGTCACACGGCCGTCACGTCCGGCCATGACTCGAGCCGTGTGGATGGTGGCGAGAACGACGTTCCGCCACAGCACGAGGCGCGGGCGCAGGGAAGACACCGCCGGCCAGGCGCCCACAATGTGGTAGGGATCGAAGGGCAGGGATGTTGATACCCCCAGGGCGCGCAGGAGGGGAAGGCAGGACTGCCAAACCAGGAGGGCTTCAGGGCACGCGCAGATGCCGTGCGTGGGCGAGTCCGGTACGAGGCATCCCGCCGGACACAGAGCGTCCTTCGCGCGGTACGTCCATAGATTCCGTCCCAGGACCAAGAGGCATTCCGAGCGGAGAGCGATGGTGAGGGGGGAAGCTTCGAGATCGGCCCACACGCGAGTCCAGAAGGAGGCCGGAACAGGGGCCGGGAACGTCCATCGGGGTTGCCGTGGGGTAGACGGAGTCAGAGAACGGCGGACAGAGGCCGGGGAGGACGAGAGTAGAGGACGACCTCCGACGGTGAGTAACTGCCAGGGGAAGGCGGCAAAAGAAGCATCCTGGGCCATGGGAAGCCACCCAGCGTTGGGCGGTCGGCAGGAGAACTCCACGGGCGAGAAGGGCCCGGGCATGCGGAAGGGCGAGGGGGTGGAGCCAGCGTAAGCTTGAAGGGCAGCAGAGACGCCGGCAGGCAGGGATCGCCAAAGTTCGTCCCAAGGAAGGCTAGGAACGCTCCCAGGGAGCCGGGGCTCGTAGGGGAGGAGGATGCCGTTGTGGGTGACGGAAAGGGAGGGAGGGGGTCCCAGGTGCACGCTGAGGGAGCCGGGGCTGGGGGAAGGGGGCCCAGCCAGAGGAGATCCCCCAGGGTGATCCAGCCGCTGCGAGTGTAGCTGACGAGACGCTGGTCCGTCAGCGGGGGAGAGGGGAACGCCAGACGCCAAGGCAGGGTGACGAGGGACGAAGCCGGGAGCGCCGTCCAGTCGGGGGAAATCCCGAGGTCCACCGAGGCCAGGGCATGGAGGAGGCGCCCGAACAGACCCTCGGCGCGCGTATCAGCGTGCTGGAGGGCTGTAAAGGAAGGTCCGGAGCGGACGAGGAGAAGGGCAGGGGGGGCGGAGAAGCGCCGGCGCAGCTCGGAAGCCAGGCCTAGACGAAGCCAGGATCCCACGGGGCTGCTCTCGCACAGATAACGTCGAAGGAAGGAGATGCTCAGGGCCGTGGCCATGTGATCAGGGTTGATGAGGCCGAAGCCGCCGAGGGAGCGGGGCAAGACCATGTCGGTGCGGGAGACAAATGCTGTCGTCGGCGCGAAGAGGTAGGGGAAATCGCGGCGAAATATAAGCTGGCGAAGTCCAAGGGGAGGGCCCCCAGAGAGATCGAGTGCCACAGTCGCGACGTGAGGAACTGTTTCGACTTCTGGACACGGGCAAGGATAGGGACCCCGAGGGTCGGGAAGCAGAGGGCCCGAGCCCGAATGGCAGCACAACGAGTGACAACGGCCTCGAGCGGGGGTGCAGGGGACAAGGAGATAGGGTGGCCGAGGTGGACCAAGTGGGGGCGGTCGTTCGCACAAGCCAGACCCGCAGCGGAGATTGTGGCCACCAGATGAAGGGCAGCAGGCAGATCTTGAGGGGAGGGTGCACCAACGAGCCAGAAGGAGGACTTCCCGACATTGACTTCGGCGTTCGACACGCGCTGGTAAAGAGCGAGAGCGGAGCATAGGGCATGCCACTGCCGGAGACCGTGGGCGGAAGCGGAGAGGAAGATGAGAACATCGTCGGCGAACGCCAGGGACGTTAGGAAGCCGAGGCCGGGGACCATGATACCCACGCCCCAGGCCCGAAGGAGATCGAGGAGGGGCTGGAGGGTGAGGTTGTAGATGATGCAGGATGAGGGGTCACCTTGGAGGACCCCACAGAGAAATCGTATGAGGTCGGTGATGCCATCGGCAGTAGAGAAACGAGTCGCGGCGGCGGCGTATAGAGCCGCAAGGAGGCGGATGAGGAGGTCCGGAAGGTGGAGCTGTCGAAGGCAGGCAAAGAGCCATTCATGCCGAACGCGGTCGTATGCCTTGCGTTGGTCGAGTGAGACGACGATGAAAGCGACAGGCGAAGCCGAGGTGGGTTCATCAAGGGAGGCCAGATCGGTTAAGCCCTGAAGGATTCCTGAGACCAGAGTGGTACGGCGTCCAGGGAGAAATGCAGCCTGATTCCACGGCAAGAGGTGTTCGGCGGCTGCAAGGAGACGACCGGAGAGCATACGCGCGAGGGTGCGGATGGAAGAGTTGCTGATGGAGATGGGTCGGTAGAAGCTGAGATCGGAGAGGTCGCCGACTTTGGGCAGGATGACGCTCCGAGCCACAACCTCAACGGGGGCACCGGCGCCGAGATCGTTAGCCAGGTCGGCCAGGAGGGGTCCCGCAACGGGGAGGAGCTCCGTCCAGACGCGGTAGGGGAGGCCATCCGGACCGGCCGAAGCTCGTTGGTTTGCGAAGCGAAGGGCGGTCTCAACTTCGGCGGGAGTGAAAGGGGCGGAGAGGGATATGGCGACGGCGTGCGGCAGGGAACTGAGGAGGTGGTGAACAGGAGGGCACAGTCAGTTTCAAAAGTGAGTGGGAGGGTGGTGGTGTGTAGAGAGAGGTAAAGAAAGAGTGTATCGCACCCAGTTTGGCTTCAGGAGTCGTGCAAAGAACGCCCTCGAAGAGAAGGTCCGGTAAGGGGGTGGTGCGGGGGGAGGAGGACGCGGAGGCAAGCCAAGAAGACAGTCGGAGCTCGGCCGAAGCCAGCCGGGAACAGAAAGGAAGGGCGAGGACCACTTCCAAGGCGGATAGCGCGCAGCGGTACTCCCGAAGAAGGGAGGGCAGTGCAGCCATGTCGACGGGGGAAACGGCAGTCGACGGCGTCGAGGGAGGCGCGGTAGAGGCGAGGTTGTCGAGGAGTAGGCGTTGAGGGGCACCGTACGAGACTGATAGCTGGTGGAGGTAAGTACGGGTGGCATGGGCGAATAGTTGCCAAGCTTGGACGGGGTGACGGATGGGAGGTCATGAGTGGGAGTGTAAAGCGACCCGAAGGAGGCGACAGCCTCACGGAAGGCCTGAGAGCGCCAGAGTCCGGGGTGGAGGGCCCAGGTATCATGCCAGGAGGATGGGTCAGGGGCCCGGGGCGGGGGGGCAGGGGGGCGGGGCCGAAGTGCACAACCACCGCGCGCGTGATCGGAAGAGGTGTGGACGGTCTCGGCAGCGCGCAAGGAGGGAAGGAAAGCGGGGAGACGAGGATGCTGTCCAGGCGGCGGGCGCAGGACAGGAGGGACCCGCCGGGGAGCGAGTGAGGCGGAAGAAAGTCCAGCCGGGGTCGGCGGGGTGGAGGGAGCGGAAAGCGTCGATCAGGTGAAAGGGGTCGAGGAAAGCTGCAGGAACGTCCCAAAGGGTGGCAGTGGGTCGTGCGTTGGATGCGTCTAAGATGGGGTCTGGAATTGAATTCCAGTCGGCACCGAAGAGGCAGAGGGGGGCAAGTCAGGGTGAAGCGCAGCGATAGCGTCGTGAATTTGGATCCAGTTGCGAGCGCCGGAAAGGGCCATGTATCGAGAAAATGGCGAGGAGAGTGGGAGGGGGAAAAGGACGAGTGGTTGTGGAGGGAGGGGGAAGGCTGACTTGGAGGAGGCACCAATGGTCGCCGGAAGCGTACGATTCAAGGACGAGGGAGGCAGAACGCAGGATGATGCCGGTATCGCGCGGTAAGGAGGGCGGTGGTGGGGTGCGCGTGCGTTGAGCCTAGGAAGGCGCGGAGGGTATCGGGGTCGTCGGGCAAGATGGAGAAGAAAGGTTGCATTCTTGGAGGCAGACAATGTCAGACGAGGCTAGTAGGCTCCGAGCGGCGGGGGCAAATTCACGAAGGCGCGAGCGGAGACCGCCGCGGCCACAGTTCAGGGTAGATACAGTTAGATTCGTTAGTGAGGAAGAAGGAATAGAGACCCCGAGGGGGAAATGGAAAAGGCTCCGGAGGAGCTGATGGAACAAGAGTCAGAAACGGAAGGGCACAGAGTACGGAGCGGCGTCCCAGGAGCTGGGAAAGGAGACGGAAGAGGAGGACGGTACGTAAGGATGCAAGGGCAGACAGACAGACAGATAGACAGATCGTTATAAGACAAGGGAGAGAGGCAAGGAAAATCAGAGCGGGGCGCTCATTGGCCGTGGCGGGCGCGCTTGGGCGAGTGAGGAGGGCCAGAGGGGGTGCGAGTCGAGGAAGACGAAGATGCGGTAGGGCCGAAGTTGAGGGAGGTCTGGACAAAGCCGTCAGGGCGGGAGGTTGGCTTTGGAGCCTTGGGAGTCTTGGGAGCCTTGGGAGTCTTGGGGTATGAGCCTTTCCCTTACCCTTGCCGTTGCCAGCCGTAGGGTGGGTAGGGGAACCTGTGGACGTTGGGGCGCCCGCAGCGGTGGATGAGCCAGGGCCAGCAGAGGGGCCAGCGATGGCGAGTTGACCGGGGACTGGGGCAGAGGAAGTGGAGGCAGGGCGCTTGCTCCCGCGAGGGGGGGTTGTGGTAGAGGAGCCTGCGGCAGCCATCGTGGAAGATCCTTGTGGAAGGGGTGGGAACCGGACGAGGCAGAGGGACCAGACCCGGGCTTGGTCCAGCGAGCATACGCGGCAAAGGTAAACTCCGACTGAGGAGGAGCGGTAGTCCGGGTGGCAGCCGAGGTAGCCGGGGGCGCCGGGACAGGTTGTTGAGTGGAAGGACCCGGATGAGCGGGAGTAGGCTGGAACGCTGGTTCAAACCCAGGGACTGTGGGGGCGGCTGGGAAGCCCGTGGGGCACTGGGTCCGGCAAAGGAGGGAGGGGCAAAAGCCAGAGCGGCGTCAACAGATGTCTTACGAGGGCAAGAGATGCCGGTATGGCCACGCTTGTGACAGAGACCGCAGTCCACGGCGGTGTTGACGCACCGGAGGTAAGGTGGAAAAAGGTGGTGAGGCCCTTGCAGCCCCAGCACCACTTGGGACGGAATTGGAACCAGAGGACGTCGCCTTCTTGTTCGAGCTCGGCGATGAAACCAGGGATGCCTTCGCGTTGTTTTTTGGTGATAGGCAAGGACATGCCAGTGTAAACGGGAGCCCAAGCCGGGCGGTGACCAGGGGGGGTGGTGGAACGAAGAGAAGGACGACCATTTCACCAATGAAGGTGGGGACGCCTTTGTGGACTTCATGAACTTCCCAGGCTTCGATGACGAAAATGCCAGGCGCACGCAAAAAGGTGCTAGCAACAGCAGCCCGGGCCTCCCTCGCCGTGATAGGCGCACCAAAGACGACACGGGCGGGGACGTAGCGGGGAGAGATAGGTAAGCCGGCTCGCGGAGGAGCAAGGGTGGTCTGAGGGATGGCGTCGCTGCCCTCCAGGACCAAAGAGGAGTTGGCGAGGGAGAGTGGAGAGCGGTGTGTGCCGTGTAGACGTCGACCGCCTTCTGTCGGGCTTCGTTGTCATTGGTGTGGACGAAGATGGTGAAGTCACGGGGGAGCGGAAGGTCGGCGAAACGGAGGGTGAGGGCATCGTCGAAAGCTCGTTTAGCCCAGCGAGCGTGGGCTTCATTGGTCGGGCGGAACCAACCAGGGAGCTGTAGCGGCAGCAGCCGACTGGGATGCCGAAGGTGGTGGAAGCTTCTCGGACGGCCATTCCATCAGCAACTGGGTGGCCGGAGGGGCCCGAGGCGCGGTAGTAGCTTGGTGAACACGGTGCCTTCAGTAGGGTAGGCGGCGCATCAGGGGAGGGGAGAGGGAGTTGGGAGAGGGGTAGGTGACCGAGACGGGTCTTCATCGTCATCGTCGTCATCCTCCTCATCATCGTCAACGC
>MAPW01000328.1:0-15429 GCA_001689995.1 Tilletia indica | reverse complement strand
AACAGAACGGCGGCCAACCACCATATCCGATAAAGGCAGGAACGAGACGCCTGAGGGGACGTCGAACAACACACAGAGGCGGTGAGTATTCTGAAAGAGGAAAATACCCGGTAGATATGCCGCCAACTCGTGAGGACAGCATACTGACGCCGCACATACCTGCCGGTGAACACAATCCACATTAGTCAAGGCCTCCAACCAGCGAGAGTCGTACGAACTATGCAAGTAGCCGTACGCCCTGAGCCAAGCGGTGACGACAGACAATCGAGGGGATATTCTGTCTTCGGAAGATTCGGACATGGCAAGGTATCGGGAGCTTTTTGGAGGGGTCGATGACGTGGTAGTACCTCCCAGCTCGGATCCACCAGAAGGAGCAAACACCACAACTGGAACGAAATTCGATTCCACATTGGTTCCTGCACCAGAACCATTAAGACGGCGACAGCGGATGTGGTGGTATGCCCAATCTGCCTGGAAGAATGCAAGGACTCAAGAGCGCTAGTCTATCACCACGACAAAGTGCACGAATTCACGGCGGTCGTGCAAGTGTGCGGATGGAGCATCGGTCACTCTATCTCACGCCGGGAAGGAACAAATCGCAAGGGAGAGGCCGGGTCTTTTTTTCATTGTCCTAAATGTGACAAACCGTACGGCACAACGCAATCATTGCGACGCCATACAGCGGAATGCGATCACCCGAAGCCGGAACCTGTGACGACGGATGCCGTGACGTTCCCCCGGTCCTGTCGCTGGATGAACTGGTGAAGAAGTTTACCGGTGATACTGAAGATGCTTCGGACACTTGCGAAGCGCCGAACACTTCGCAGGCGACTCCGTGGATGCGAAGGGCCCGATTTATGGAAGCTCTCGAGGGCGAACTCCTTTCCGAATACAGCGAAGCGGCGAGCTTACCAAAGGGAGGACAAGACTCTAAGGAACAAGACCTATGCAAACAGACGGGAGACGCCATTCGTGCGCCGCAGCAACGCTGGCAGGACTCATGATCTTCTACAGCCAGATGATGAACGCCAAGGACGTCACCTCCATAGAATTCACTAGGCCGATGAACGCCCGGCCTACAACGCTCGAAGGATACCTCAAGATTGTTCAAAGGCTGGTGCTTTTCTGCTGGCGCATTGGCCAATGGAACCTCCGAGACGAGGACGACCTCGACTCTGGGGCAACACTGGCCAAAGCAAGGAAAGCCCTCGCCAGCGATCCTACTCTCACTGGACTGGTGGGGCAGCTGGATAAGGACAATGCAGAAAAGCAATTTGGCAACTAGGCGGGTACATCCTCTCGGCGCCGATGGCAGACAGGCCGGATGGATGCGTACTACACCTTTCTTGGCGACACTGGCGATCCGAGAACCTGTGGATGGAAGTTTCCTCTCGCCTGGGAATTATACGCCACTTTTGAGCCGGCTACTCTACTGTCTACGACTCTGCTGGTTTGCCCACCACGCCTCGGGAATCATCCCATCTTTAGTGGGCGCGGCGATTCCGGCCGGATCCTCAACGGCGGCGGATCGAATGGGACAACTTCACACAGTCCAGTTAGGCCCTAAGGCGCCCTTCGCCGTGGCAAGCAAATTTCTACAAGGATTAAGGGCCTACGGAATGGCATGTTCGAAGGTGAGTAGAGCATGAGCGAACGGCGGTCCACGACAATCTACACTGTACTGACCCTCCTCTTCTGACACAGGCAGAGGGAGGTCGAGCTTGCGTGCTATGGTCAGCCGATGGTCAGAACGTGGCGATAGCGGGACATTGGATTAACATCGCTTCCATGCGAAGGATGATGCAAGACACCATCGCGGATGTCCCACGACTGCTCAAGGGTCTACTAGGTCGTGCCAAAGACGAATCGTACTTGAGACGGTTTAACTTCGGAAAGGTGGTGGATGACGCGGCGAACCCGGCCGCAAACGGATGGTTCGGGAACATGGCTACAAACAAGGCACACCTCGACCTCACCGCCTACTCGGACCAAGTACTGCCCACCTTCTACACCCAACGAAGAGACTCCGTCACCGGCAAGTGGGAGCCGGAGATCGACTGGGAGGCTGTCGAGGCCTTGTGGGCGGAGGAGCGCGCGTTTCTGAAGGCACTTCTGCTGGCCATTCACACCACTAGTGGTATGCCAAATCGGGGTGCCGAGCTCCTGGAGACCACGTGGATGAACTCCGTTGGCGTGAGGCTGCGGAACGTCCTCGCCGGATACGGGGCGAAGTGTGGCTGGACTCAACATACAGCAAAACAGATTACAAGTCGACCCGCCTCAAGCAGAACATCCGATTCCTCCATCCCGAGGTGGCCAAGTCGTTCCTCGTCTATCTGTGTACAGTTAGGCAGGTGACGGACGCTTTCTTCAGGATCAAACATGGGTCAAAAGATACTACGTCTGGTGCGATGCCAATCCGACGAGCCCTCGCGGGACTGCTCGGTGGGATACGACGGTCCTCAGTCGGGAACTATCGCGGCGGTGCGCCCTGTCCGGCGTGGGAGCCGAACTCACGGTGGCGTCGTGGCGACAGTTGCTCGAGGCCGTGGCCCACAAGCACTTTAGGACAGGACCCCTGGGAAGCAATGAGTCACCTGTTTGCTACCGAGAAGGAGGCCGCCGCTACCGAAGATGACGACGACGTCATCATCTTAGGAATGGAAGGACTCGGTGACGACATCGAGGACGTCGCGGAGGTAGCGTCCGACGTCATGGCGGGCCTGCGAGGCGAAGCCCCAATGGCGAGCCGTATCAGCAGGACGCATTCTCGGCCCAGTCGGGTCGGTCTGATGAGATGAGTTGGACGTTTTACGCAAGAGAACTCAATCATCGCGCTGGCATGGACGAGGGCGTCATCACTGCCGCACGGGTTGCGTCCAAGATATACCAAACGTTCTTCCATCTGAACCCGCGACAGGCTATTTTGGCAACCAAAAACGCCGGATTGACATCAACGAGGCACAGGCGCCTGTCGCCTCTGCAGCGGGAGCGCGCACGACTTTCGCGGAAGGGAATGTCACGGCTACTGCCAATCTGCCTTCGCCATGCGGAGAGCCTTCATATGTACGTGCCGCGGCGGTGACGGATATGAAGGCACAGACAAGTACACTTCCGGAAGGGCAGTCGTGGCTGACGCCGTCCCTGAACGGGCTACAATCTCGACTCCCTCTCTCGCCAAGTTCCTGAAGGCTGTCAACAAATTGATTGGCAAAGACAAAACAGAAGGGCTCTCTCTTTCGCAATCAGCAATGCTCTCGGGGTCATCGAGAGGAACCTCTGCAATCTCGGTGTGGTGGCCGGCACAGCAGCGGGAAAATCACTGTGCTGGCAAGTGGACGCACTGGCGTCCCTCCGTACCGACACGCCTAGCTTCCTCTTGCTGGTGGTTCCGTACGTGGCTCTGATCGCGGACGTGGAGCGGGTCTGCAAAGAGAAGGCCATCGCCTGCGAACCATGGACAAAGCCTTTCCACCTGGGCCCGTCTAGCCCAAACGTGGTCGTGATCTCGTTGAATCGCGCGGTGTCATCGACATTCCTGCAGTGGGTCAGTGGACAAGAAGTGCAAGCCGCGATGCGCCGCGTGGTGGTCGACGAGGCTCACGTGCTCATCGACGAGACGTTCCGCTCCACACTGGGAGACTTCGCCAAAGCTTACGGAGCGACTCTCCTCAAAGCAATTCGTCTTTCTGTCGGCGACAATCCCTCCGGATAGGGAGTACGAATTAGAGAGGGTAACCTGTCTTCCGATTCGCTTCCTACGGGACGCAACTCACAGGCCGAACTTGGCGTACTCTCTGGTGGAAGTCAACAACTTCAAGACCGCGGTCACGCACATCAAGGCAACGGCAACCGTGACTGCCACGGGATCACACGCGGACAACCAAGTGTTGGTCATCTGCCGCACCAAGATGTTGGCCAGAGAGGTTTCTGCGTTGCTTGGAGCGTCGCTGTTCTATTCGGAGTCGGAGGCTAATCCTCGGGAACGAGAAGAGATGCTAAAGGGACTACAACAATGGCTCCAAGGCCACACTCGGATCTTAGTGGGGACGGTGGCCGCAAGTGTCGGGATCGATCGCCCACACGTCCGTCTCGTGGCCTTCCTGGACGAACCATACAGCTTGTCGTCCTTTGTCCAAGCGGCTGGACGCGCCGGGCGTGACGGACTACCGGCGGACGTCGTCCTGTTCAAGATGCGAGAGGTGACTCGTCCTCTGCCTAAGGGGCCTCATCCCCGTACGGACGACGAGGCGGTGGCCTTGCTGCTGGCGGGTGAACGATGCATGCGGGAACCGTTACCGAATGGATGGACGGGCGGGTCGCCTCGTGCCTTGAGCTGGGAGGCGAGTGGTGCTCCGTCTGCAAGGAGATGTACGACGAGCCCCCTCCCGTGATGACGACGTCCGCAACGCACGCAGTGGCTCTTGACGAACGGAAAGAGGGTAAGCGCAAGCTGGAGGATACAGGAGACCAACCGAAAGCGCCCACGCCGCGCTTGGTGGTGCCTGGTTTCTTATACGAGAATGGAAGTTATGAGATTTCTGTGAGTAACCATCTGGCTCTTGAGTTGAATCACGGACGCTAACGACTTCTACTTGACTATACAGGGCTCAACAAAGAGGCCGAAAGGGAGGGAGCACGTCAGTACGATTGGCGCAGTACCCTCTTTCAGCTCGCCGTTCTCTTCCGGCAGTACGTCCTGTCTCGGCCGGCGAGCTTAGTCAAGAGGAGTCCGATCAAGACGATCAAACCGCAACATGTTGTGTTCCCTCCTGCTAAGGCAAGGACCTCGCCGAGCGTCACAAGCAGTGGTTCTTCCACGTCAGTTCCTCCCGACAGCTCGCCGTCGGTCAGGAGAGGGGGATCCAGTTCGTTGCGGTCTCTCAGCTCCATGACAAGTGCGGTTATGGCGAGCAGGGGATGGGCTTCTGACCCAGTCTCAAAGCCGGAGCGACCTGGTCCGATGCCGAGTACTGGGTACACGGTTCGGGATTCGTTTTTGGACGAAGGATACGTCAAGGAGCTCAAGAATTGGGCGGTCTTTCAGGCGCACTTCCTGGCAGCGCTCCAGATGACCAAGACCCGCTGCCCCCTGTGCTACATGTTGGACCGCGAAGACGATAGGCATCATGCGCGAAAGTGCTCACTGACGGACTGCGGAACCACGGCGCAGAGGCAATTCCGGACAAATTCACAAAACGACTGGGGAGCCGGAGAGGCCTGCTTTTTCTGTCATCTCCCTCAAGACATTTGCGGACGGCCAAACGGGGCAACGGAGTGCCAGTTTGGTGAGCACAAGGATGTCATCCGAGGTGTTCTCCTCTTGTTGACCAACCATGGTGCGGTGCGCCGGGAGGCCGTCAAGGTCGCGTCCGAGGTCCAGCCGCGATACGCCCTCCCGGAGCCGGAGGGAAGGGGGATCATGGGGAAGGCATGGCGGAAGGGCATTCTGCATGGCAGCGGAAAAAGGATGTACGCGGCTTTCCCAGCGGTAGCGGTGGTTATTCTGACTCTGTCTGGCCGCTTCTAAGCTATTAAAATGACTCTTCACTTTTCAAAAGGATGTAATCAATCATCTAAAGATTACCTGGAACACTTCTGCGGCAAAGAAAACCGGATGGATTCTTTGTTTGAAATTGAGGTAGCTTCGCATGTTTTCATGTGAGGATACAACCCATCCTTAAAGGATTCATACAGGGAGCCTCTCACATGTCACTTTGAAGTTGCTTTTGTCCACTCGCAGCCGGTCATTTAATCCAGGATTGATAGTATGAGGAAGTTTCGCGTGGCTTGCCCCAGTGGGGCAGGCTTGTCGATTCAAACTGAGACGGTTGACTGGCACCATAGTACCTTCGCCGTTCATCCCTTCCGGACAGTACAGAAATGGACGAATCGGGGGGAGCTTCACTGCGTCGTTTTGAATAGATACCATTCTAGCTGAGCTCTTGAGCAAAGGGTACACTCTAATATTCTTTCTCTTTCCTTCCTCCAATGTAACCCCCACGGGATAATTTTTGTTCTTCTTCATAGTAAAGAGTAAAGACCAACTTGAAGAAGATGGTCGAATAAAGCTCAGGTGAGCAGAGAGCACTGAGAGCGCTGCCACTATGTGAGTGATGAATCAGATGGCCCGCCGGGAGCAGGGAGGGGACGTGGGGTGGGGGGCCTTTAAACGCAAGCACATGATTTATATTAAATAACGGTCGGTTGGGAGACTAAGGGGGGATGGTGGCTTTGGTTGGGAGAGCCTAAAGGGACGGTTGGGAGACCGGCAATGCTGGATTAATTGGTTGGGGATTATTCGTGGCGGTTGGGAGGCCGGTAATGCAGTAGATATTGGTTGGGAGCCCACTTGTGGCGGTTGGGAAGCCACAAATAATTATTTAAATTTTAGGCTGACAACCGAATTACAATTCTCGGTTGGGGCGCTAGTGAAAATTAATTTATTCGGTTGGGGATAGAACATTTTGTATTGGTGCGAGTTTTTGTGGCGGTTGGGGATATTAAATGCAGCCGTGCATGACTGCACAAACGCAGTGTCCCTGCTCTCCCAACCGAAAAGGGTGTCGGGGCATATGGATAGGATCCGACGGACGCGAATGATCAGGGCCTGTCGCGCCATCGCCTCCTCCTCCTCGTCCGCTGAATTGCTGCCCCCGACCACAGGAGCAGGGAGTCCCGGGCTAGCTGTAAATCCGACCCCCTCTCCAACCTCGTCCTCCGCTATTCGAGGTGCTGTGGGAGTCGCAGCAAACAGGGCTCCCCAGGCTGACCCAGGTGGACTGCAAAGAGAGAAGAAGGGTAAGCAGGGAAGATGCGGAAGAAGGAGTCTGAGCAGAAAGGACAGAACATACCCTGATGACCTGTCCATCCCCCGCCTGGTCTTGTCCTTCGATATTGGCCTGGTCCTTCGAAATTGGCCTTGGTTGAATGCTAAGAAGGTACGAGAGGGGAAGCTGCTGAGAGCGAGAAGGAAGAGAAGCTGCTGGAAGGGAAACTGCACGTGGAATGAGAAATGCAATTTTCAGAATCGCCTTCAGCTGAAGAAATTAGTGTAGTGGTCAGTGAAAGTGTTTTTTGAAAGGGAAAGGTGGCCACTCTCTGAACTGAGCACGCACAGACCAGCCGCTGTCTTCCCTTCTCATGTCTTCCAACTTCGACAAAGGGAGGAACGACGACAAAGGGAGGAACGACAAAGGAAGAAAGAATAACCAAGTCGAGTGAGTAGATCCCTGTCTACGATCGCTACCCTGCTCTGACACTGATCTTATTCCTCTACATCACCAGCAGCTTCCATACATTCACCAGCAGCTCTCCCCACCAGCAGCAGCCATCAATCAACGAGCAGCTCTCCTCACCAGCAGCTCTCCTCACCAGCAGCAGCCATCAATCAACGAGCAGTTCTCTGATAACCAAGTCGAGTGAGTAGATCCCTGTCTACGATCGCTGTCCTACTCTGATACTGATCTTATTCCTCTACATCACCAGCAGCTTCGAGCAATCAACGAGCAGCTCCATACCCTCATCAGCAGCTCAATCAACGAGCAGCTCTACCCACCAGCAGCTCTCCCCACCAGCAGCTTCCATCAATCAACGAGCAGTAGAAGTCGATTACTTGTGAGTACATACCCCACCCCCATCCTCGTACTACCATCAAGCTCTGTCTGATATCATTCTCCTTCATTCTCTTCCTCTGACAGCAGCTCGTCTTCCCCTGCCAGCAGCTCGTGGTCATCCTTCCCTCAAGCAGCTCGTCTCCCTCAAGCAGCTCGTCTCCCTCAAGCAGCTCGTCTCCCTCAAGCAGCTCGTCTCCCTCAAGCAGCTCGTCTCCCTCAAGCAGCAGCTCGTGGTCATCCCTTCCTCGATCACATCAGCTCGTCCCTGCTCATCCCCAATCACAGCAGTCCCTCAAGCAGCAGCGCGTCGTCAATCCTTCCTCAAGCATCAGCTCATCACCGTCCATCCCGTGCTGCGTCAACGACCGAGCCAGCAGCGCGTTTCCCTCCTCATCTTCAACCAGCGCGTCCCCCTCCTCACCTTCAACCAACAGCAGATCATCCCTCCTCTGATCTTCGACCTTCAGCGCGTTCTTCCCATCCCAACCAGCAGATCGTCCCATCTCATCTTCGACCAACAGTTCGCCTATCTCATCTTCGACCTTCAGCTCGCCTTCCTCAAGCAGCAGATCGTCTCAACCAGCAGCACGTCCCCATCTCATCTTCAAGCAGCAGATCATCCCTGCTCATCGTCGACCTTCAGCGCGTCCTACCCATCCCAACCAGCAGATCGCCTCAACCAGTAGCGCGTCCTCCTCATCTTCAAGCAGCAGATCGTCCCCATCCCATCTTCGTCCAGCCCATCCTCGTCCAGCAGCTCGATCCATCCTCGTCCAGCAGCTCGATCCATGGCGGACCCGATCGACGATCCCACCCGACTGGTAATGCAGGACGGATACAGCCTGCCGTCTGACGATTGGAAGCGTCTCGGCCTCGCTAAGGATCAAATCATCAAATGGGCGAAGGTGTTTAACGAAGCTGCGGATACGATAGAGCTCGTTGTCGACCTCCGCCAAACCCTGGAGCGGAGCGGTGTCATCGACCCTGTGGCACCTCAACCCAGACCCTCACGCAACCTTGCCCCTAAGGACGACCCAACGCAGCTCGCACCCAAGCGCCTATACCCCGCTACGGACGCAAACGACCAGCCTATGTGTATGAACTGTGGTCTACCCGACCCCAAACCTGCTTGGCGTCGCTGGATGAGAGACGAGTCCTTCCGGGTCTGTCACCCGTGCCATTCACGGTATGAGCAGCGGCTACACAAACATCAGCAAAAGATGGAGGAAGCAGGGCTCATGGTAAGTCTACACCCTCTCCCCCCCCACTCACTCTAGTATGAACAACTGCTTACCTACCCTTCCCTTCAGAATCAATCTGGATCTGCGGCGAATCAATCTGGATCTGCTGCGGGTTCTGGAGAAGAAGGAGAAGAGTTCGATTACGAGGACGACGAAGATATTCCCCCCTCAAGACACCGACTCCCCCTCCCCGCCCAAAGCCGACTAAGAAGAGCAAGAAGGCTTCGTCACCCCCCAAGAAGGCCGCCTCCTCGAGCGCAAAAAAGGTATCCGCCAAGAAGAACCCGAAACCCCCTCCAAGACGATCGACTCGCTCCACCGCCCTCCACCCAACTCCGCCCAACCCGTTTCATGTGGATCCCAATGACGACGATGAGGACGACGATCTGCGGGATGATCTGCGGGTGACCCATCGGGATCCGGACCGAGACCTGGATGAGGATGGGCGAGTAGGACGGAGACGGGGGTTGTTCGTGCCGGCATCAGAGGAGGAAGATGACCCAGCTGTGATTGGGGGAGGGGAGGTACTTACTGGGTGGAACAGGAGACTGGGAAGGGGAAGCAGAAGGGGAAGGAGGGGAAGGGCAAGGAGAAGGCGAGAGTGGAAGAAGTTGAGGAGGATGACAATGATGACAACGACAATGATGACAATGAGGAGGGTGACAATGATGACAATGAGGAGGATGACAATGAGGAGGATGAGGTGCTGGCCAACGTAACACCCAAAGGCAAGGAGGTATATGGGACGCCAGACGACGACGACGAGGAAGCCCTTTCAAGCCCTTCTAAGAAGGGATCCACCCTGGCTAAGAAGGTGGGAGGAGCGCTCAGCTCGAGCCCCTCCCAGCCTTGACGCGAACAAGCTCCCTAAGGCGACAGCGAAGTGTTGATGTACCGCGGCCTAGATCAATGAAACCTTTTTTTCTTTTGAAGGATAGCTACATGTGAGAGATCGACAAGAAGGAGAGTCAGCGAGGGGGGATGAAGAGGATACGAGAGTCAGCGAGAAGGGATGAAAAGGATACCTAGAGATCGACGAGAAGGAAGAGTCAGCGAGGGAGGATGAAGAGGATACCTGCGAAGGAGAAGACATGAGAACGAGCAGCAAAGGGAAGAGATGAGGTTACCTGCAGAGAGACGGGGAACGACGGAGAAGAACGAGGCTGGCAGGGAGAAGGGTTAGATGGAGAAGGATAGTTGAACGCGACGAGTGAAGACGAGATGGACGGAGAAAGTGAGAAGAAGATCAAAACCTGCAGAGAGATGGTCAGCGGTGGAGAAAGGAGAGTCAGCGATAGAGAAGAGACGAGGATACCTGCAAAGGGAAAGTGAGTGCAAAGGAAACCGAAAGAAAGGGAGAAGGGACTGTGAAGGAGAATGAGCTGCAAAGGGAAGAGATGAGGATGCCTGCGATGAAGAAAGAAGAGAAGACTGCATGGAGATGGTCAGCGATGATGGTCAGCGATGAAGAGGGAAGATGCTGGAGATGGAAGTTGTCAGCGATGAAGAAAGAAGATGGACGAGGGAAGATAAGATGGTCGCAGATGACGAAGAACTGGATTGCTGGAGAAGAGCTTCGAAAGAAGAGATCAAAGAACACCGATGAAAGCAAGGACCAACCAGAAGCCCAAGAACGTCTTCTTTCCCTGGACCCTGATAGGAGACTCTTGAAGCCAGGCTGCGGGCGGGTAGAAGTCTTTGCCGGGGGCGGGGATGTCGAGAGTAGGGTGGACCTCCTTCACCCGAGCAAGTGCCTGTTCAAAGATATCTGCAAACTGGGTGAGGACGTAGAGCAGAATGAAAATCGTGGGGTTGCCCTTTCCGTCGCCTCGATCTTGGCAGCAAGGGGTCACTGCCTTTCCAGACGAACTGCGGACGAAGGAAGGTCCGCCGCCCTGGGCCGAAAGAAAGTGTCGAGCTTGTTCGCGGCAGAAGTCGAGAGGAAGACCACAGGCGAAGCATCCCGTGTAGGCCGCCGGAGTCGCATAGTCGCGAGCATTCATCGACTTCCAGACCGCCATCGTTCCACTCTCGCACGCCTTGTACGAGTGGTTCTCGTCTCGTCCACGGGAGCAGCAGTAAGCGCACTTGCCGTGCAGTTTCATTGTGAAGGTAAGAGCCTCGCCGAGGAGATCGCGTTCGCTGGTGCTAGCCTTGGCATTGCGCACTTCGAAGGCCGACGGGGGTGAAGGGAGGCCGGCCCCAAAGGTGATCATCTTGGTCCCCAGCGATGACGATGACGGGTCCATCTTGATCAGCGAGGACGAGGATTCCTTTCTTGACGATGAGGGGAAGGACCGGGCTGAGGATGAGAAGGGGCCCTTCTTCGACGAAGATGCTGTCTGAGCTGGTTTCTCTGTAGTAAAAGGAAGGATAAGCACTATGCTCAGTATCGAGCAACTTCAAAATGAGACTCACCCTTGCCCTTCGCATTGGTCTTCGCGATGGATGGACTGGATTTCGGGGAGGACCCTCAGTCGCTTAGGACTGTCGTGCTGACTCTGTTCGGAGAACTTCCTCTTCGAGTAAAGCTTCGAGTAAAGCTTCGGAGGAGGAGTGCGGGCATCTGGGTCCTGCTGGAAGAGAGGGTCCTGCTGGAAGAGAGAGTCCTGCTGGAAGAGAGTGAGCGACTGGTCGTCCTCCTCCTCGGTTGTCGCCTCGGTCGTCGCCTCAGTCGTCGCCTGCTCAGCTGGATCCGCCGTCGCCTGGACCTGCTCATCGTCCTCACTCATCAGATCCGGCTCCTCCTCCCACAGAGACGCGCGAACACCCTCACACACATCACAGAACTGCGCATTCCCCAGCTCAAAGCAGCTCTGAACGCGACCGTCGAAGAGGCGTCCGATTGGCGATCGTCGGCAGGTCTCGCCTCTGACAAACTCGCTCAAGCACAGCGTATCCAGATCGGATCCCTTCGTCGTCTTGGTCTTGCTCTTGAGGGTGTCCCGGTCGTGATCGCTGAGTATGAGGGTAACCTCCGCCTCCGTCCCGTCTCGCCCACACCGGCCAGCCTCTTGTGTCGCGTCGAGGAGAGAGTAAGGCAGTCCAGCAAGAATACCCGTCCGGATGTCGTCTCGGTGGATACCGGCTCCGAGTGCAGAGGTGCCGCAGATGATGTCCGTCTCTCCCGCAATGAAATCAGCCAGTCCCTTGTCCATCATCTCCCGCTTGGCATCCTTCTCTGGGTCATCCTCTTTGACGCTGTGGTATATCTCGCATCCCAGCGCCCCAGCAAGCACGACTGCCTGCTGCCTCTCACGAGCGAATATGATCGTCGGCCGTCCTGCGTGCTGAGCCTGTCGGGCGAGCTCGATGACCTTCCTGTTGATGGGATGATGAGGGGAGAGAGGAAAGTCTTGCCCTGGATGGAAACCATCGTGGCCGCATACCGAATGAGCGTTGCTGTATGGACTCCCGGACTTCGCTCAGATGATCGAGTGCTATGCCGACGCGAGATCGGTGACGCGAGCAGGAGGAACCGTCGCCGAAAGGAGAAGCAGAGGTGTGTCCATCAGGGACAGTTTCCATCCGAGCGCCATGACTTCTCGCCAAGTGTCCTGGAAGAATACATGCGCCTCGTCTACGCAGATCCTGGAGAGTCGTCCCGAGATCACCAAGTCGTGCAGGAGGTGCGATCCCTTTGCACCGAGAGCAAAGTCGAGCGAGTAGATGACCACCTCGGTGTCGAAGGGGATGTCCGCGGCGGAATCGATCGTCGTATCGAAGAAGGACTTGACACCCGCCTCTGCCGCTACCCGCTTGGCATCCTCCTTGAGCGCGATGAGTGGAAGCAGTAAGACCAGGAGAGTTCCCTGCGCGGCAGCAAGCTTCGATCCTATCTGCCAGAGAAGACTCTTGCCGGCGCCTGTCGGAAGCACTGCAATGAAGGAATCGCGAGTCCGAGCGAGGCGTTGAGAGCGAGAGCCTGACCTTCCGACTTGCACGATATCACCCGCCCGCAGAGCTTGGCCATGATCTTCAAGACGGAGATGGGGATCGACGTGTTCTTTGGGATGACTGCTGAGCTTGAGGAGGAAGAGGCTGAGCTTGAGCTTGAGGAGGCTGAGCTTGAGGAGGAAGAGGAGAGAAGGCTGAGGAAGAGAAAGCTGAGGAGAGGCTGGGGAAGAGGGAGAAGGCTGAGGAAGAGGCTGAGAAGAGGAAGAAGCTGAGTCGACAGACCCAACAGTCGATGCCATGCAGCACTGGCCATGATTGCGCTGATCTGCCTGTCCACTGCCAGTCCTCCTCGCACTTGCACGTCGTCGTGGTAGTGAATGGCCGCCGTTGCTACCGAGTGTTCGACTGACCGTGCAAGGCTGCTCCGAGCATGCTGAGATCGCCAAAGAAGGGATCCGGCGCACCGACTGCTTCATCCCCATCCTCCGTCCCACCCCCCGTGTCCTTCTCCTTGTCCGCACTGACAGTAATGAACCTTCGCAAGATGGCCCTCTCCATCAGCCTGAATGCGATCGCCGCCTGAATATGCCGGGATCCCATCAATCCGACCGATACCCGAGTCCGTTGCGCTGGGTGGATGATCGAATGATGTCGCCGAGAGACTCTGACGACCAGGGTGTGCCATTCGGCGCGACGAAGAGATGGGAAGGAGGAGGAATGCCAAAGATGAGAAGGCGGATCCGGTTGATGGTCGGGAGGACGGCAAACAGATAGCGAATGAATGCCTGTCCCAAGTCGGGAGGGAGAACACGCGTGACTCGATCAACATATATGCCCCGCCACGCCGACTTCGAGTGCGCAGTGTCGATCAAGACGGCGCCCCGCGGACCAAGCACAACATCCCGAGTGCGCTCCGCATTGTTGATGATCTGGAGGTGCTGGCTTCGGATCCTCTGTTGGCGGGCCCTGCTGTCCAGTACAGCGCAGCGAAGAAGGCCCGAAGAAAGCGCTGGTCCTCGCGTAGGAGATGTGTCGCCATCTGTCGATCGAGAACCCATTCTGCTCCGTCTTCCCCACTGATCATGCCCTTCTCTCCCTCCTTCGCCGGCCGCAAGAGGACATCTGCAGTCGCTGAAAGAGCGTGTCGAGCTCGGCGCGCTGTCGATGTTGTGAGCCTCAGTAACGAGCGAATACCCGACCGACTTCTCCCCGGTGACGTCCCTAAGTGAAGCAAGATCCAAGTCCGGCAGCTGACTTCCTCGAACCCTCTCCAGCTGATGTCCCCGCTCCCGAACCTCTTCAACCATGCTCGCCGCCATGGACTTGATATCCTCGAGTCGAATGGGATCACCGTTCATCACAAAGCTGTTCCATCCTCCGCCCAGATGATAGAGTAAGCCCCGCTGGAATCCGAAGGGCAGGCCGTGGCATAGTTGCGTTGCCCGTAGAGAACACCGAGCACCGAGTTCTCTGAGCCGATTGCCCACCGTATTCGGATGTCGTTCGCCAGGCGCTCAAGCTCGATGCTCTGCGTAGGATCCGCGACTTGAACCTTCCACCGACAAAGGTTCTCGGCATAGAACCAACAACGCTCGCCCAGATTCCAAGTCGCAATCCAAAGATGACCCTGCTGATGAACTGAGAGTGATTTCTGGGTGTCTTGAAGGCAAAGTTTGATGCGATGTCGACCCCTCTCAGAGCGGAAAAGGTGAGGACGGCGGAGGTGTGTCCTGGCCGGCTGGGACCTGGCAGATGAGCTTGTAGATGATGGCGGCAATGTGATGCTTCTCCAACCTGTCGTCGCGCAAAAGTCGATGGAAGCTTGTTCATGTTCTGGGAAAGAGATTCGATTGACCGCAGAAGAGGCTGGAGGGAGGGAGAGATCGACTTCGCCTGATGGAGGACCCACAGAGACCAAGCAAAGGCGACGACCTCGCCGATGATGTCGGCGGATTGCCGTATGTATCCAGGCTCGGCGGAGAGGGGCTTCCTGGGTTGCTTCTTCCCGACGTAATCGACCTCGTCGCAATGCAACTTGACCAGAATGTCGTCGCTCCCGTGCTTGGAAGATCCTCACTGGCGTCGACAATGGCCTTGCTGACCTTGGCGGAGAGGCAGCGGTGAAGATCGATCGGCTCCTGATTGCCGCAGAGCTCGGACCGGGGAATTGTCGAGAGAGGGTTGCTGGATGATGGATGAGCTGGGTGGCGGCCTTCAGATCAACTCCTTCGAGGAGGACCGGCCACCGAACCTTTCGAAGCCAGGGAGAGGAGGTCCGAGAGAGAGGCGGAGCCGTTGGCCGAAGGGGGGAGAGGGAAGTCGAATCGAGTCCTGCTGCTTCTGCCGTCGTCGAAAGCAGACGCTGAAGAAGGCTTGAAGTCGGCGTGCTGACTGTCGTATCGACCCCAAAGTTGGATGAGTAGCGAGGGCCAGAGAGGGAGACTGGAAAGCTCTTGCCGCGCTCGAACCAGGACTGAGTTACGCAAGGGCGAAAGGATCCGCCAGGGCATGCTCGAATGTGGGGGCTCAGCTTCTCCCTGTCGACCTCGACTTGGCCACAAGTGCAGAGCCAGCCGGATTGCGTCTTGAGGTGGGCGTGAGGAGGGCCGTCCGAGGAAGGGGAGCAAGGTCGCCAGGTCCGATGATGTCGGGGAGAGCACTGACAAGTCTCCGAA
>MAPW01000327.1:0-2500 GCA_001689995.1 Tilletia indica | reverse complement strand
AATAACGGTCGGTTTCAGATCACTAACGGTCGAGCAATGCGAGTTTGAAGTGAGCCCTGGCTTGAGCCGAGTTGGTCAACATGAAACAATTTTGCAGATTTTTGACGCTGGTCCCGTCACCTTTGCCCTCATCTTGCCGTTCTTCCCTCCAAATTTCAGTCCAGGTTGATCAGTCAGATCGGGAGAAAAGACCGAATTTGTGTTGTGGTAGCTCGGCTTTCGGTCCGGAAACGGCAGGTTCGAGTGTGTCTGATGAACACTTTCTGTGTACTTGAGTGTATGATATCTTGTTCAGAATTCTCCGCTCTATCGATAGAGCCTCTTTGCGCCCATGGTCAGTTATTGGTAACACGGTGCAATCGGTTTTAACCTTAATTCAACATCTAACAAACAAAAGAATTGGACACATGCCTTGCTGCATTCCTCTGCGACAACGTCCGATCGGGCTGAAATTTTCTGCAACAGATAGATCTTCGTCTGCAGATTCAGAATATGTACTCCCAACGTCCGCTTTCTATATCGCGGTGTCCGAACCGGAGCTGCGGTCTCCCCCACCAATCGTCCATTATCCATCTTTCAGAGGCCATATCTCCTCGATGGATGGCCCGATTGCCTTGGGTGTGGTACCATTCGAAAGGTCTTGACCTTCGCTATCGAATGGTATGTCGGTTGCCATACTGTGATACCAGCCGGTGGTCCGTGCTCGAGGCTGAAACCGGAAAGTTCGATTTCTCGGCGATAGGACGTCGCCACGTGGAGATCGGCTCTGCCCCATATCAACGTCCAATTCTCTACCGGAAACCGTCGAGACCTCTCGAATCGGGTGACCTTCACTTTCTCGGCCGAGAGGTGGCCCGTGCACCGGAACCACGGTTTGTTTGTTATCCCGATGCAGAAATAACGGTCGGTTTCAGATCACTAACGGTCGAGCAATGCGAGTTTGAAGTGAGCCCTGGCTTGAGCCGAGTTGGTCAACATGAAACAATTTTGCAGATTTTTGACGCTGGTCCCGTCACCTTTGCCCTCATCTTGCCGTTCTTCCCTCCAAATTTCAGTCCAGGTTGATCAGTCAGATCGGGAGAAAAGACCGAATTTGTGTTGTGGTAGCTCGGCTTTCGGTCCGGAAACGGCAGGTTCGAGTGTGTCTGATGAACACTTTCTGTGTACTTGAGTGTATGATATCTTGTTCAGAATTCTCCGCTCTATCGATAGAGCCTCTTTGCGCCCATGGTCAGTTATTGGTAACACGGTGCAATCGGTTTTAACCTTAATTCAACATCTAACAAACAAAAGAATTGGACACATGCCTTGCTGCATTCCTCTGCGACAACGTGTCCGATCGGGCTGAAATTTCTGCAACAGATAGATCTTCGTCTGCAGATTCAGAATATGTACTCCCAACGTCCGCTTTTCCTATATCGGCGGTGTCCGAACCGGAGCTGCGGTCTCCCCCACCAATCGTCCATTATCCATCTTTCAGAGGCCATATCTCCTCGATGGATGGCCCGATTGCCTTGGGTGTGGTACCATTCGAAAGGCCTTGACCTTCGCTATCGAATGGTATGTCGGTTGCCATACTTGTGATACCAGCCGGTGGTCCGTGCTCGAGGCTAAACCGGAAAGTTCGATTTCTCGGCGATAGGACGTCGCCACGTGGAGATCGGCTCTGCCCCATATTCAACGTCCAATTCTCTACCGGAAACCGTCGAGACCTCTCGAATCGGGTGACCTTCACTTTCTCGGCCGAGAGGTGGCCGTGCACCGGAACCACGGTTTGTTTGTTATCCCGATGCAGAAATAACGGTCGGTTTAGATCACTAACGGTCGAGCAATGCGAGTTTGAAGTGAGCCCCTGGCTTGAGCCGAGTTGGTCAACATGAAACAATTTTGCAGATTTTTGACGCTGGTCCCCGTCACCTTGCCTCATCTTGCCGTTCTTCCTCCAAATTTCAGTCCAGGTTGATCAGTCAGATCGGGAGAAAAGACCGAATTTGTGTTGTGGTAGCTCGGCTTTCGGTCCGGAAACGGCAGGTTCGAGTGTGTCTGATGAACACTTTCTGTGTACTTGAGTGTATGATATCTTGTTTCAGAATTCTCCGCTCTATCGATAGAGCCTCTTTGCGCCCATGGTCAGTTATTGGTAACACGGTGCAATCAGGTTTTAACCTTAATTCAACATCTAACAAACAAAAGAATTGGACACATGCCTTGCTGCATTCCTCTGCGACAACGTGTCCGATCGGGCTGAAATTTTCTGCAACAGATAAGATCTTCGTCTGCAGATTCAGAATATGTACTCCCAACGTCCGCTTTCCTATATCGGCGGTGTCCGAACCGGAGCTGCGGTCTCCCCCACCAATCGTCCATTATCCATCTTTCAGAGGCCATATCTCCTCGATGGATGGCCCGATTGCCTTGGGTGTGGTACCATTCGAAAGGCCTTGACCTTCGCTATCGAATGGTATGTCGGTTGCCATACTGTGATACCAGCCGGTGGTCC
>MAPW01000326.1:0-15755 GCA_001689995.1 Tilletia indica | reverse complement strand
CCCTGCAAATGAGCATCCACACGCTCAACCTCTCTCTCTGTCACAGGCATTCTCTTCACTCCCATCGAAACTGCCTCGCATAACTCCTGGAACGTCGCTATGCGCCAGCAACTCGACATCTACGCGTCTCTCGTTATCTGCAAGACTCTGCCCGGTCTCCCCACCCGACACAAGGACGTCGACTTCGCCATCATCCGTGAGAACACTGAGGGAGAGTACAGCGGTCTTGAGCACCAGGTATGTTATCCATCGTGTTCAGCATGCATTTTTGACGTGTCTTCGTATTCTCTAAACCTATGACGCGCTCCCTCCCCAATTAGTCGTACCCCGTGTCGTAGAATCGCTCAAGGTCTCCACTCGCGCCAAGGCGGAACGCATTGCCCGCTTCGCATTCGACTTCGCCCTCAAGAACGGACGCAAGAAGGTTACCTTGCGTGCACAAGGCGAACATCATGAAGCTCGGTGACGGTCTCTTCCTGAACACCTTCCGCAAGGTCGCTGAGGACTACAAGAGTAGTGGCATTCAGAGCAATGACATGATTGTCGACAACACGTGAGTTTCAGTTTTGATGTCCGACTGGGTGCAGTATTTACGATTGCTGATCATTTGCCTTCGTAAATTACCCCTTCGACAGCTCGATGCAGCTCGTGTGGAAGCCACAGCAGTTCGACGTCATGGTCATGCCCAACCTGTACGGCAACATTGTGACCAACATTGGTGCCGCGCTCGTCGGTGGTCCGGGCATGGTCCCCGGCTGCAACATTGGACGCGAATACGCACTCTACGAGCCCGGATGCCGACACGTCGCGAAGGACATCATGGGCGAAGGTGTTGCAAACGACGGCCATGGTCCTCTCGGCCTCGATGATGCTGAGACACTTGGGACTGGACACGCAGGCGAACCAGATTTCGAATGCGGTTTATCAGGTTATTCAGGAGGGTAAAGTGCGTTCGGCGGACATGGGTGGTAAGGCTAAGACGCACGATATCACCAAGGCTATCTTGGACCACTTGTAGATGCGAGCCAGCCAGCAGTCCCGTTCCCCCACTCCGCCAAAGTCGGTATCGTCCCCCGTCTGCCAATCTCCCTTTCCCCCGAGCTCCGGTCTCTTTATGTAGCTGAGGCAGCTAAAGGGCCCATTTTTGCAAGCTTTGGGCCAAGAAACGCTTTCTCCCTCACTTAACGCCCCACGAAATTACAACAATTAACTAGATTCCGTCACGCACGGGCACGATCCTCTCTACTCTCCCTCTTCAACCCGGATCTCCTCAGTCTCTGAGCAGAGCACATTTGTCGAGGATCTTCTTGAGTGCGGCCGGTTTCCGATTGGGAGCGAGGGCGATGGCTGTCGGTATACCCTCGGGCTGTTCGATCCAGAGATGATGTTTGGGGAACCGCAGTCCAGTAGTCTCGTCTTCCTCTTTCTCTTGAGCCTCGAGCAATCGCTGGCTCAGATCTGCGAGAGATCCGCTCTTGGGAGCTTGGAGGACGACCTTGTGCATGGAACCGAGATTGGCGGGGGAGATGTATTCCTTTGTTAAGGGCTCGTCTATTGTTTGGGCGATGATTGCGATGGCGGCGTGTGCTCCTTGTGCGATGAGGGCGCCTCGATTCCAGTCTGTGGACTGCGAAGGGGGGAATGGGCATTAGCTGAAGGGCATTGAGCATGTGTTGAGGGAAGGGAGGTTACTTACTTTTGTGATGGGCCGGTCGATGATGATCTGCATCACGAGAGGCCGTTGCTCGTCCTTCTGAACCTGATCCTGCGCGCTCCCTTCCGCCGACGTCGACATCTGTGATGAGAGCTGAGAGGAGAGTAGTGTTGGTCTTCTGAGATTGAGAGAGTGGTGAATG
This sequence comes from Tilletia indica, assembly GCA_001689995.1. Lineage (NCBI taxonomy): Eukaryota > Fungi > Basidiomycota > Exobasidiomycetes > Tilletiales > Tilletiaceae > Tilletia > Tilletia indica. Next base: position 13,899 of record MAPW01000326.1, on the reverse strand, counting down.
CGAAGGAGAGGAGGTCGATGGCAGAGCAGACGGAGTGACATGCGGAAACCACCCACACGCCTCAGGTTCAGAGTAAAGCGCTCTCCTCCGTCTACTGTCTTCAGCGCGCGCGCGTCTCCTACGATGAGCGAGAGGGAGTCTTGTTGCTCAGCTCAGTATGCGGTGGGATGCAAGTCGTACGCGAGATGGAGAAGGTCAGTGCGCATTCATCGCGGTTCACATATAGTCTCGCGCTGCCCGGTGCGAGACCAGTGCGAGGCCGGATCGCACCGGGTCGTTGCGAGATCAGTGCGCCGCCGGGTAGCGCCGGCCTCGCACTGGGGGTGCGAGGCCAAAAACAGACTTTGACGACCTGAAAATTTTAGAGCTCGCACCTACCTCCTTACACCTCCCTCGTGTGTCATGGTGTCCGCACCCACTCACCCACCGATGGCGGCCACCTTAGCCCACCCTCACCCTCACCCATGCTGTGGGCCGCGACCGTGACCACGCCGCCCTCACACTACTCCCACACCACATCCTCACGTAAAAATACGGCGAATCGAACTTTTGTGTTGTCAGACATGAGCCTCGTTTGTGGCGAAAGGAGCTGTGAATTTTTCGAAGTTCACGCCGGTTAACTAGATACTCTCAGACTATCAAAAAAGGTCACATCAATTGAGAAGACCATCTGGTCTCTGTCAGTCTTCGAGATTCATTTTTCATCTCCGTCGGCGCCTGGTGCGAGGGTTCGCATAGGTCAGAGCGAGGCTAGGCGCGAGGTGAGACTCAGTAAAAACGAGACGGTCCCTGCGGGGGTTTTAGTCGCGATACCATCGGCCGGTGAATCCGCGGGTCGTTCCCACCGATTTGCCAGCGCATATTTACGTGTTTCACCCGACTTTCCCGCCGCCCGTCCTCGATCTGCGGCGGGTTCTGCGACGGTTCGCGCCGGGCTACTGCCTGGCAGCGGCGTGTCCGAATGGGGCCATAATCGCATGATCATGACCCCATGTTCATGTCAGCGATCATTGATCACGTCCAGCCTCACACCACGTGACAAGAGATCATACAGGTCATGATCACAGATCTGCTTCTGAATTGCTGTAATCGCACCGACAACCTATCGCTACAGCTCGGCGGCGCCACACATTGTTGCCCCTGGAGTAGCCACTTGTCTCCCTCCCCCCTGCTTGCCCTCCTCGGTTCTCCGTTTCCTTGGTCCGCAGTCCGCACTCGTGAAGTCGTCGCTGATATAGAGCGATCTTCGTCTTCGTCCTTTCCCCCTCGCCTGCTGTTGTGGCTCGGTTTGGATCGGTTCGCGTTTGTGTTGCCACTTGCCAGAGCCCAGGACTCATCGTTGAGCTGTTGGATGTGCGTTGTGTGTTCAGAGATACCGGACAATACTGTTGAAGAAGTGTTACTTGATATGCATAATGCAGCTCCTCACTCCTGAGGCCTGAGGTCTCAAAAGTCAAAACTGGATGGGGTTGGTGCTTGGACTGACTGTGTCAGCATTTCAGCGAGTAGTCAAAGGTTAGTAGGCAGTGGTCAGTAGTTGTCAGTAGTCAGTGGCAGTAGTCAGTGGTCAGTAGTCAGTGGTCAGTAGTCGGTAGAAGGCTGGTTAGTGTTCAGCAGTTAGTGGTCAGAAGTGTTCAGTATTTAGTGGTCAGGAGTGTTCAGTAGTCAGTAGTCAGTAGTCAGTAGTCAGTGGTCAGTAGTGTTCAGTAGTTAGTACTCGGTAGAAGGCTGGTCAGTGTTCAATAGCCTGTCAGTTTGTGGTTGCAACTTGCAGAGTGGATTTGGTCAGTGCTGGGCTAGTCACGAGTCACGACTCTCGGTCGATCTGTGGAGGGCCATGATGAGCGCACGAGCATGAGCGTTGGATACTAGCTGACAGCTGTTGTGTGACTGGATTGATCCTTGGAGTCTGGAGCGCTTAGTTTTTATGGCTTCATGGAGTTGTGCGTTTCATCTTCGTGAACTGTAGACTCGGAGTTCGGACGTTTGAAACTGCGAGCCAGCGAGTCTATGTCCCCTTCGTTGAAGTTGCAAAAGAACGCTGAATGAAAGTTTGACTCAGCCGAGAATCGATAGGCATCTTTGCTTGTGTCTCCGCTCTTTACTCACTGACATGAATTCACATGGGTGGCTGGCTGTTTGCCATATAATTAGAAGGCGAGAGGTTGAAGAAGTTAGTTCGGGAGTGAGTTTCCTGCTGCTGAGATCCATGAGACGCCTCGTAACAACCGAAGTTGGATGTCTGTGAATTGACATCGTAAGATATATATCAGCCTTGTGTTGCGGTCACGATTTGCGACAATGTTACTCACCGTGCCGAAGGATAACGCAGAGGTGCCATGGTTAGGCGGCAGGCTCGAACTTGGATTCTGAAAGACATACCATGGGTCGGTGATCCGTTCATTCATGGTCAATACCGTTCGGGTGATTGTCGATGGTCTGTGACTTACTGGTGTAGATTGAGTATGGTGCCCACTGATTGATCCCGCCGGCTGTGGTGCGGCATGAGTTGGTGAGGACATCGCCATCCTAGAATGGAACGAGTTGTTCGTCAGACCCGATGATGGCAGGAGGTTATTACCCGTAGTCGGCTGATGGTCGGACGCGGTTGTCGAGAACGTGTTCCAAGTAGTCATAGGACTGGTATGGTTAGCGTTAGATAGATTACTCGGAGGCGGGCAGAACCCTCCATCTGGTGTTGATATCGTGTTCGTGGTAGTAGATGTCGATCGGTTGTGGTTAGCGGATGCCAAACCCAGTAAGCGATCTTGCAAATTCTGTTGAGTGTTGGGCTTGGCCAGAGCTTTAGATGATGGCGTTGTCGCAGTTGAGGCTGTCGGACTTGAGATGTTAGTCATTGCAACTGGCTAAATGCGGATTAGTTAGACCCTCACCTGAAGCTACGTTCTCCGGGATCGGCGATGTGTTCTCTTTCTCGTCGTCACTAGCGGACTTCTTCACTCTGTGGTGGCTCCTCTCCGTTTCGAGCATTGTCTTGAACCTCCTCTTCAGGCACTCTCTCGTCTTCCAGTGCCCCTTGCAAAGACCGAGTTCCTTCGCTTGACTGACCGAGCGTTGGATCATTCGCTTGGCTTTTGTGGGGTACCGTTCTTCGAAGTGAAGAAAGGAAAGTGTGCCCTTGTACTTCGTCTCCCCTAGTTCCTCCCTACAGATAGTGCGGATCATCTCCTGAATGGCCAGGATCCTTTCCTTGCTGACCGATATGCCCTTCTCGTCACGTATGACGAAGTCTAGAGGTATTTCGGCGTTCGACTTCAGCTTTGGTATGCCCCTGTTGTTGGCTAGTTTGGCCTTCGCTTCTTCTCGTGTCCAGAGTACATCTGCACTGACCGTGTTGCCCGTTCTCTTGTTGTAGTCTTCGACTGTGTCGTCACATACGTCGTGCATTTTTCGAAATACCGTTTCCCACTCCGAATCCGGACTTGACGACGACGACGTCCCTGTCGCAGTGCTTCCCATCCTTCCCCTTCCAGGGCGGTACTCTTCTTGGAAAACGGCTTTGAGTTCTGACTTGATTTCGTTGGCGAGGGTTTTGGCAAACGACGTGAATATATGTGCGATCACTTGAGCGTCTAGTCCGAATGTATTGGCTGCGGCGTTGGCAAATTCGTCGATGGGTTGCGGGGCGGACCTGTAATTTTCCGTCGCTCGCTCTGCGGGTCCAGCACGTTCATCTGGCGATCGTTCCCTGCGTGCTTCTCTGGCTTTGCCTTTCGCTTTGTGTGGACTCGCTTTGCTTGGACTTTTGCTTGGACTCTTGCTTGGACTCTTTCGCTTACTTGGACTTCGGTTTCGCGAGCTAATGGAACCAGAGTTGCTGTCGCTAAGGTTTTCTAGGCCGGAGCAATCTGATGCTCTCCCCTCTTCTTCGTGTTCGTTGTCCGAACCGTCTTCGGACTCGTCGCTGGTCGGTCCCTTATCCGAGGCTTCGTCGTCTATATCAGACTCGGTCAATCTTGAAGTGTCTTGGCTGCTGTTCGGATCTCTGGAGGAGCTAGTTGCCCCCGACTGGATGAACGCCTTGCATTTGCGTCGGGTTTCCTTGACGGCCGCTTTCTTCTTGCTGTTCTTATGGCTTGTGTGAATGCCAGCCACGGAACTGTTTCGATTGGATACGAAGAGAGGATGCTAAAGGAGTTAGTGCCTGTCTTGCCTTGAAGAAAAAGGAGTTTGGGCTCACATTGTATGGCGGGAGCTCTGGGAAGCGTTGGGTAAAGACGAGCTGGCTGCCTTCTTATTCCGTGCTGGCGACGGCATGACTCTCGCGTTGAATGGTGGGGGTTACCACAGGCTTTCAGTGCGTACTGTGCAAATTGCGATGGTGGCGAGGATATAGTGAGAGTTGGGGTTTCTAGTCGTCGTGGTAGGGTGACAAGGAGGAGAAAGAGTTTGGTGGTGCGTACAGCGGAAGAGAGGGGCTAGTATCACGTGTCGCTTCCGAACCAATGGAGGCCTCGCATAAGAATCGTTCGTCTTAACTCCTCTCTTTCTTTCTCTCGTTGCTTTGTACACCCACCGTACAGAAGAGTATAGACACGATCTCTCTTTCTTTACCAGCAGTTTCGAGACTTTCCTTCTTCACTGCTACAGTGCTACCGGAATTATGGCAACAGGTGACTCGCCAGTCCAGGGTCGGTTTGCCGTCAACCTCGACATTCCTTTCGATTTCGATGTCTTTTGGTCGGGCGTCGCTCCTCCTCTCAATGATTTTCAGCTGGCTCCGTCTCAGACACCTGTCCCTTCGCAGGCAATATCGCACTATCAACAGATGCCTACATCGTACCAGCTTCCACCATCTGGTCAACTGCCGACCCCTTCGCATATGGATTGGCCTTACCAGCAGAACCAGGACATGCCTACATCTTATCAAGTGCCATCTTATCAAGCGCCACGGTCGTCTCAGTTGCCGCCCCCGCCGCAGCTACTGCCATCTTCGCAGGCTCTGTCGTCGTCATCGCAGGTCTCTTGGTCATCAACTCAACTATCCTCGTCGTCTCAATTGTCGTCGGCATCGCAGCGGTGTCTCGACTCGCTCAGAGAAGACCTCCGGAAGGTCTATACAATTGCATATAGACACAGTAAGAAATGCTTGGAACGTGGCGAGCGTCCCGACTGGGCTCAGATATGGTTAGTTAGGTCGACTGCGGTTTACGTTGTGTTGCTAGAATGCGTCTGACCATGCTTCTTATCATATTGTCAGCGTGAAACGCGGCAGTACCCAACTACTGAGGAGCAGCAGAAGGCTCTCAAACAGCATTTCGACAAGTTCTTCGATATGGTCGACAAATCAAAAGCAGCCAAACGAGGGGGCGCTGTGGCCGCGCGTCGTTCCCAACGCTCAATTGGTCGCAGCGGATCTCAGGTCGCTTCAAAACCATCATCGTCATCACTTCTAGCTCTGTCTTCTCCTTCGCGCGCTACAGTGTCCGGCGTGCCGTCTATCGGTTCTATCCATGACAATGCTGGCCAGTCTGCACCAATTCACCCTCGTATGCCTGTCATTCGGGCTTCACCATCCTCACCACCCGACTCGCGTGTCTGTACTACACCAGGACGTGCCGTAGCTCTCGCGGATCCCATCCATCTATTTAAGGGAGCTTGGAACGAGGGGGTACGCAGTGAAGCTGCGCCAGCTGCTGCGCTTCCAATGGTACCAGCCTCGGCCCCGGCACCGAATCCGCTTCCATCTTCACCCCATACTTCTAGATCCGCCATTGACGCGGATACTGGGGCGACCTTGACCATCCAGCGCCCCGGGATTGTTCCCGGAAAGCACGTCGCCGATCCAGACTCACATCGAGTCAGTCTCCAACTAGCCATGGCCTCCAAAACTCCGCTTCAGCCTTCGATCAGCGCCAACGCTCTACCAAACACGCTCAAGAGCGACGGTTCTGAATCCTCCGCCCTAACCTTCGTACCGTCAGTTACCCTGTCTAAGGCCGCACGGACTGCTATCGAGTGCGGATCCTGGAAGGGTTGGGATTACTGCGGGGTATTTAAGTGGGACAGTGGAACGACTGACGTCTTGCCGCTCACAGGAGAAGAGATTCTTCTTCGGAGTCGTGATCAGCCGAAGCGCGCTTCGGTTCACAGTGCAAAGGGCGAAAGCCCGCGGAAAGCACCCCGTGCCGCCGCCTTTCCAGATCTTCGGGAGCGTTGGCGTTGTCGCCGATGTGGGGGGTTGCGAACGAAAGGATAGCCACCACTTCCAACCTAGGCAAGCATTCCAAGTCCGCCCGGTGCCTGAACAACGTGGATACGATCTCTTCTAGTTGAGCACGAATCTACCGGTACCGCAGCCCTAAGCCCGACTCTACGAGCTGGGTTCAGTTGTAGTCTCTTTCTTCGTACTCGTGAATACTCGTTCTTACTCGATACTCGTGAATACTCGTGAATACTCGCGTATACTCGTGAATACTCGCGTATACTCGTGAAAACTCGTGGAGACTCTCGAAGACTCGTGACACTCGCGTTTACTCGCGTACAGGGAATCGTTAAACATCTTCTCACCTTTACCCTCACCTGCAACCACACCCGTGGGTACTCGCGAACACCTGGATGCATAATTGACTATGTGACTGGGCCCTAGGGACAGTCCCTTCCAGGAGCCTCGACGCCCATGCAAGGTATAAAAGACGTCGCCTCCGGCCAGTGGCTTGGTCCTCTGCTCTTCCTCACCCCCTCTCCCCATTCACAACCCATCATCTGGTGCTTCCAACACTTCTTCTCGTAACCCTCGTCCCTCCGCCCACACCTCGATATCCACATTCACTCTCGCCAACTCTGTTCACGATGGCCAAGACCAAGCAAACTGCGAGACGATCGACTGGAGGCAAGGCCCCTCGTAAGCAACTGGCTGCGAAAGCAGCAAAGGTGCTTTCGGCCGTCGGTGGTGGTGAGTACATTTCTCCCTTCCCCTCTTGTGTCATTGGACGGCATGCTGCAGTCTCGCTGACCAATCTATCATTCCTTGTCTTGTCTTCCTTCTCAGTCAAGAAGCCGCACCGATACAAGCCGGGCACGGTCGCCCTTCGCGAGATCCGCCGATACCAGAAGACGACTGAACTCTGCCTTCGCAAGCTCCCCTTCCAACGTCTGGTCCGCGAGATTGCCCAGGACATCAAGACGGACGTGCGCTTCCAGAGCGGGGCTATCGGTGCGCTTCAAGAGGCTTCCGAGGCCTATCTCGTTTCCGTTTTGCAGGACGCGTGAGTACCATGACAATGAACCCTCTCTCTCTCTCCCACACTCCGACGCTGGTCACTGACTCTCCCTCTTATCTCTTCAAGTAACCTGGCTGCTATCCATGCCAAGCGTGTAACCATTCAGCCCAAGGATATGGCTCTCGCCCGTCGACTGCGTGGAGAGAGAGCGTAAACCCTACCTGTCACCCGAACAACGATGTCGCGACCCTCGTCTCTTTCCGCTTTCTCGATCATCTTCGACGCCTCCTTCCTCTCGTGTCGCCGCAAATCTCCTTCGTCTACCTGATCTACCTGACCGCCTCTTCTATCTCCCTGACTCTCCCTCCGTCAGGCGTTCTTGTGTCGGGCTGCACCTATGTATCTTGAACTTGACTATCTCCGGAAGCTATCTCTCTGCTAGTCAATCAGTACATACTATATTCCTATTCCAACAGCATATCGTACTTGGTTCACGTGAAAGATGTTGAATTGACTTGGAAAGAAGGGAAGAAAGAAGGGAAGATCAGCTTCGGGAAGAGCTGGTTGGGGGCGGGGTGCACAGTACGCGTTTCACAACGATGTCCCCGAATTGTCGTCGTTCCACCAATCTGTCTTCGTCTGGATCGGCAGGACGCTTGGTCTTCAAAGATGCAGGAGTAGTGCCTGTTGGTAGGCCATTCTGCTTAATTGTTGGTTCCTTTGCCGTATAGCTGCTTTCAACTCCAGCAGCTCCTCCGTCGACGCCGCCGCCCTTCCCTTCTCCATCGTTAATTGTACTTCCAGGTAATCAACCCTCGCTTCCAGCGAGACCACTCTTTTCGCCGCTGCCTTGGAGAGCTCTTCTTCTTCGCGCCACATCCGCACAAGGTCTGTTTTTGTCATGCCTGCATCATTTATCAACGCCATGAATGGTCCGGGATCGACTTTGCTCCCTGCCGCTCCTAATGCCGCGCGCATCGATTGGCGCATCTCCGTAAAGAAGTCGACGCCTGTCTTGCCTGTGTTGAGTCCCTTGGCGTATGTTCGGGCGGAGTCGTAATCTTCGATTGTTGTGTCATCTAGCAGCCAGGGAGGGCTGCTGCCCCGATTGTCTGGTGATTGCGTTAGCTGTCCTGCATCAGCCGTATCTTCCGTTTGACCTTGCCCTTCAGCACTCCCTTCAGCACTGTCGTGAAACTGAAACAGTGAGCCCTCTCTTGTCGCGACCTTGCCCTCGGTGTCCTGATCTTGATTCGACCGGTAGGGGACGTCCGTTTGTTCGAGCTGTTCAGAAAGCTGTTCAACCTGCCTAATCAGGGCATCGCGTTCGCTTTCCAGCGTTGACGTGGCTTCCCGTAGGCGTGCGATCTCGGTCTTCATCGGCATGATCTTGTCTCGCATCGAGTCCTGGCGCTTGCTTTCCTCTATGAGGGTTCGATTCTCCTGCTCCACCGTCAGGATCTTCTCCTCTAGCGCCTTGATCTTGACTGCGGACCCGGATTTCTCGAGAGCGATGATCTCATCGCCCGACTGCGGGTGTTGCGCCAACTTCTTGTACCGTTCTACCTCCTTCTGTAAGGCTTTCTTCTCCTGCCCGTGTCCGACCTTCTCATCGCACCAGCCTGACTTCAACTGCTCCCATCTTTTCCTCTCCCGAATATGCGAGTCGGCTTCCTTCTTCGCCTTTCGCAGGTTCTCTTCGCTATCTCTGAGCAACGGTCGGATCCCGACCAGTTCCTTTCCCATTTCGTCCGGCGTCATTGAGGAGATGGGTTTGCGTGGCTGTAGGATGCGCATTCCGCTTACTCGAGAGAAATCGGCCTTTTCGTTGTCGTTACCGTCTGAGCCCGCTTCCGATTGGGTTTCCGACACGGTCTGTACTGTTCGGGAAGAAGACGCCATGTTGATTGAGGGTTATTTTATCGACGAGGGTGGTGAATATAGGAAGTGATGGTAGAAAAAGACAAGGGAGGTGGCCTGCTGGTGCGGGTTTTGAGATTTGAGTAGCAGTGGTAGTTTGGCGTGTTAACCTGTTTTACGGAGTGTCGAACCCTCTATCTATCCCTCATCTACCTCCTTTCCTATCACTTACTTGTTTCTTAGAATCACCCAGTTCTTCGACCCTCCCGCCCCTATATGGTACCGTCGCTTACAAGATGCAGGTGCTACAAGAAATGCACGGATCGAGGCTCTAACCTCGAAGGTAGAATCATATCCAAACGAGCCTGGCAGGATCACAAGGCAGTGGACTCGAAGCTCCTAGCCGCCTGGCCCGTTGATGGAGGCCAGCTACCTCCCGCGGCTCTGCGCGACGCCGTACGCCTAAATGCCGATTCCGACAAGTATCGCGTGAGTCTGAAGTTAGCAGGTCCCGGTGTTATGCTGGACGGAGCTGATTCTTGCGGATTACTGCCAGGCTACCGTTACCGTGGACTCGGATTCGGATTCGGATGCAGGAGGTAACGACGCAGACGATTTCTCACGATTGGACGAGCACGATGTTGGTATGCAGCTCTGGCAGGAGGAAGTTCTTCCCGAGGGTCCGGAATATCCAGAGCATCTGGGTCCCTCGACTGAAGCTTTGGCAGGAACATTCGGCGGGGTCATCGGCGTAGAAGGAGGAGCAGCAACATCCGTGGTTACTGCAGTAGACGGTATCGAGGATCTGGTCGCGGCATTCGCCGAGGGTTTAGATGATATCTTCTCAAGTGCTCCCGAGGGCTACAATGGCGGATATGATCCAGAGGGGGTAGAAGCACAAGACCACGTTCCGCCGCTCCCAAATCGATCCTGCTCGTCTTTGAATCACGCTCAAGCGCCAACCCATATCGGGTCCGATCTGTTCATGGAGTTGCTTGGGGGTTACGTCCTCGGGTCCAAGCCTACGGAGCCGCCATCCGAGCGCTACGAGCTCCTCGACGATGACGAGAAGTTATCGCTGGTGTACTACCGTCGTTGGTTAGCGACAGGTGGAACCGAATGGGCTTACAAAGAGAACGCAAAGACTTTGCAGGAGCTCGACCACGACATTTCCTCCTTTCACGTCGCAAAGGCTATGGCCGCCCATCTTTCAGATCTGCAGCCCTTGCAGGTGGACATGTGCAAGCATTCGTGTTTGGCGTACGTCGGTGATTACGCCAACATGGATGCGTGCCCCTGGATCAGGACTATCAAGGAAAAAGACGAGCACGGTAATGAGAAGAGGCGGTCTTTTGTCTGTGGCGAAGCACGGTACGGATCCGACGGTAAACCAAGTCGACAGTATGTGTACCTACCCATCCTCGACAGACTGCGCGTGATGTTCCGCAATCCTGACTTCGCAAGGCTGCTCCAATACCGGCACGACCATCTCCAGGCGCTCCGGGAAACACGGGATCGGGAGACACGGGATGTCAATGCGTGGGACGACTTTGTTTTTGGAGACGTAGTCGACGGTCTCATCAATCTTCGCCTTGCGGACGAGTTTGGGCTCTTTACTGAATCAACGGACGTCGCTATCTCGATCGCTACAGACGGTGCGCAACTGTTGGCACATGCTGACAGTAGTGCGTGGTTCATTACAGCCTCGTGTCTCAATACCCCTCCCACTCATCGATTCAAACGGGCACACCAATTCATACTGGCCATTATACCCGGACCTAACTCGCCTGGTGACATCGAATCGTTCTTTCGGCCAATCGCAGAGGAAATGGCCAAGCTCCACCGGGGTGCTTGGGTCTGGGACGGATCAAAAAGCGAGTGGTTCGTTTTGCGGGCATACCTGGTGGGGCTCTACGCGGATCAACCGGGGAGTTCGAAGCTCAACAAGATGACCGGAACTCAAGGAAGGCGTGGCTGTCGCTTCTGCGAGATAGACGCATGTTACGGCTTCGCTCTTCCTTCATCTAAGCGCAATCAAGCCGGCTCCAATCCATCGTGCCCCGACCATGGTCAAGAACATCAGGCTCCGCCTGCCTCAACCTCATCATCCTCGCAACAAGCCGTTAATTCGAGAGGACGCCTGGACATGCAGGTTGAACAAGATGCAGGCGTCCGGGCAAACTATCAATCTTCGTCCAGACCATCCAAGCGCCACAAGCGCTCGGTTCAGCAAGACGCAGGATCCTCAGCGACAATCGGAATGCCGTCTATGACAACTGTCCATCCGCCAGCAAGTACCGTTGGTCCCGTGGCTCCACTCGAGGCCGGCTCTAACCCACTTGACCCTGACGTCCTCCTCCCGGTCCAGAAGGTAGGCATCACTCCTTACTTTCCTCTTCGTACGCCGAGTGACCTACGGAAGTTCCCGATCAACATGGCGAGGCCACTGATGTACGACGCAATGTCTTTACCAATGCGGTCAGACTCGACATTCCGAGCCCATATAATGGAGCTACAAAAAGCCACATCCAAGACGGCACGTAAAGCTGTGGGCACACGGACTGGTGTGTCGGCTCTACCGTTATTGGCATTCTCACCCGCCTTCACCCACCCGGATTTCTTTCCCTTGGATGTTTTCCATTTGTTCAGCTTCAACACACTGCAGCTCTTGTGGAACACTATGCGCGCTGGAGTGCCCGAAGATCCTTTCGTCCTGGACGAAAACATGCAGCAATTGTTTGGCAAGAACGTGGTTGCAGCTAGCAAAGATCTACCCGGAACTTTTGGGAAGGCGCCGCGCGACACCCACCTCTTTCACAACACCCATTATAAGATGGTCGAGTGGATAACTGCGTTCCATTGCTACTTCGGCCCTTTCCTGCATGCTCAAGGTGTCGACGACAGAGTATTAGGGTTGCTCATGGCTCTACTGGATGGAATCGGCGTCGCCACGCAGTCTAGCGGTTGCACGTTCAAAGATGTGGCCTTTGTCCGGGCCAGCTTTATGAGATTTGCGGAGCAGTGGGAAACACTATATATCAGAGGTGCAGGGGAGTTAGTTAAACGGGCCAGGTATGTGGCTATGATCGACACGCTCAGACTTGGGCTATGGCAAACTAACGCGGCACTTCATATGACAGGTTATCAATACACCTGTTGCTCCATATCGGCCAGTTGATCGCGTCTACAGGATCTGTCCGCGCTACATCGCAAGCCGCATGCGAACGGACCATAGGAACCGTAAAGAAAGAGCTGAGGAGCTTCAAAGATCCATTTGTAACGGTGGAAAGGAGGGTCGTCCTCATCGAACAAGTCCACGCCTTGGAAATCCTAGTGGACTCTACTGGGAGAGAAGCAGTTGGGTCTCGGCGAACAGAGACCGAGAGAGTCCATATGATACGAGTCGGGAAGATGATGTCAATATCGAAGGTGGAGGCCACACTACCGCTCTGGGCATCATACGCCAGCATCGAACGGGCTATGATCGCGGCGCACTACGACCTCATGGACGGCGACAGCTCTTTCCATCCCTTTGTGCGGCTACCCAGAGCGGATGAAACAGACACACCCGTCGTTACAGTACGGTCTTATTGTTCGAATTCTGCCAAAACCAAACGTCTCTCTTGCCGAGTGGCTGTGCGCGAGAACGCAGTATCTCCAACCTCCGGATCTTCAACAGTTTCTTTCTTCGACCTGGTCGTTTTCGCCTACCGCAGATCGGACGCCAAACTCATCGGGATTGGACGACGTCTGATACCATCCAGTCGCGGAACATACTCTAGTACTGCACATTGGGTCAATGGCACCTGGTCGACGGAGGTCGAGACTGTGGGCGCTACCGACATCATCGACGTGGTCGGATTGATCGACCTGGCCGGCTCCATCTACGTTTTCCCACGAAAAACGCCGCTGGGAGGATTCTGTACCTGGTGGGCTAAATGGCAAGAAGAACGAAGATCAGCAGCAGCAGAGTAGGGCAGGGGCAACAAGGTTATGTTGAACTGGGAAGGTGCTACGCCGAGGTGAGTGACCGTGCGCTCGACTGCTCTAATTTTGCACTGAACAACATTCTTCCATTCCCCTCAGTGGCGATGCCCCTCCTCGCCGTGTTCGGTCGCTTTGACGACGACGACGGCGTTGGCGATGGGGATGTCGAGCTCGTTAGTCTCCTGGACAGTCGCGTTGAGTGAGTCTTGGTTGTGTGCGTTCTGCTGCTCGCTCGAGCCTCGAGCGTGTCGTTGCTGATGTTCTGTCCGTTGCTGTTAGCACGCACCATCAGCTCCAGCACCAGTTCTCCCTCCAACACCATCTCTCGATGATTCTGTGAGTGCCTCACTTTCCCTCTCCCTCGTCACCCTTGCGGCTTGCTTGCTCGCTCTGTTCTTGCCCTATCTCTCGCGTTCCTCTCCTTTTTCTTCTACTCTCTTCTCTCTTGCTCTGTGTCCTCGTCTTCGCGCTTTGCGTTCCCTCTGACTCTGACAACCCTCTCTCTCCCTCCCTTCTTCCCTCCTTCCCTTCCTCGCACTTGTACTCTTCTCTCCTCCCTCAGTATCCTCTCTCCTCGCGGCACGGCTCATCTTCTGGCTCCGGTCTCGCTTCCGATGCTTGCTTGTTCACTGTACAGTGTACTCCGACTTCCGCGTCTACGTGGATCAAACGGGTCGTTGGAACGGAGTTGGCATCTAGTCAGTCGACAGGGATGATCAGACGACGCCCGATGAACCGTGATCCATTGTCTCACATTCTCTTTTTGCATTCTCTATTCGTCCCACTCGGGCTGTGCAGACAAGCAGTCGCGTCTCACCTTTTCTTTGCGGAATTCTCTCTCTGCTTGATTGCTCGTGCGGTGCATGGA
>MAPW01000325.1:0-15787 GCA_001689995.1 Tilletia indica | reverse complement strand
GCTGGGTTCGACCGGTGGATCTCTGGGTGAGATCCGTACCCTCTACGCATTCCACACATTGCGACGATCGTTCTGATGCTTTCTTGCCAGCAGAACATAAGACCGATTCCCTCCCACCACCTCGACGAGGACTGTTTTTCCTTATACCACCGAAAAACAGGGACAAAGTGCTGAGCTGGGTTCGACCCGGTGGATCTCTGGGTGAGATCGTACCTCTACGCATTCCACACATTGCGACGATCGTTCTGATGCTTTCTTGCCAGCAAGCATAAGACCGATTCCCTCCCACCACTCGACGAGGACTGTTTTTCTTTCCTATATCCCACCGAAAAAAACAGGGACAAAGTGCTGAGCTGGGTTCGACCGGTGGATCTCTGGGTGAGATCCGCTACCTCTACGCATTCAAACATTGCGATGATCGTTCTGATGCTTTCTTCAGCAGAACATAAGACCGATTCCCTCCCACCACTCGACGAGGACTGTTTTTCCATGTATACCACCGAAAAAACAGGGACAAAGTGCTGAGCTGGGTTCGACCGGTGGATTCTGGGTGAGATCCGTACCTCCTCTACGCATTCCACACTTGCGAACGATCTGATGCTTTCTTGCCAGCAGAACATAAGACCGATTCCCTCCCACCACTCGACGAGGACTGTTTTTCCTTATCCCACCGAAAAAACAGGGACAAAGTGCTGAGCTGGGTTCGACCGGTGGATCTCTGGGTGAGATCCGTACCCTCTACGCATTCCACACATTGCGACGATCGTTCTGATGCTTTCTTGCCAGCAGAACATAAGACCGATTCCCTCCACCACTCGACGAGGACTGTTTTTCCTATTACCACCGAAAAAAACAGGGACAAAGTGCTGAGCTGGGTTCGACCGGTGGATCTCTGGGTGAGATCCGTACCCTCTACGCATTCCACACATTGCGACGATCGTTCTGATGCTTTCTTGCCAGCAGAACATAAGACCGATTCCCTCCCACCACTCGACGAGGACTGTTTTTCCTTATACCACCGAAAAAACAGGGACAAAGTGCTGAGCTGGGTTCGACCGGTGGATCTCTGGGTGAGATCCGTACCCTCTACGCATTCCACACATTGCGACGATCGTTCTGATGCTTTCTTGCCAGCAGAACATAAGACCGATTCCCTCCCACCACTCGACGAGGACTGTTTTTCCTTATACCACCGAAAAAAACAGGACAAAGTGCTGAGCTGGGTTCGACCGGTGGATCTCTGGGTGAGATCCGTACCCTCTACGCATTCCACACATTGCGACGATCGTTCTGATGCTTTCTTGCCAGCAGAACATAAGACCGATTCCCTCCACCACTCGACGAGGACTGTTTTTCCTTTACCACCGAAAAAACAGGGACAAAGTGCTGAGCTGGGTTCGACCGGTGGATCTCTGGGTGAGATCCGTACCCTCTACGCATTCCAACACATTGCGACGATCGTTCTGATGCTTTCTTGCCAGCAGAACATAAGACCGATTCCCTCCAACCACTCGACGAGGACTGTTTTTCCTTATACCACCGAAAAAAACAGGACTGTTTTTCCTTATACCACCGAAAAACAGGGAAAGTGCTGAGCTGGGTTCGACGTGGATCTCTGGGTGAGATCCGTACCCTCTACGCATTCACACATGGCGAAGATCGTTCTGATGCTTTCTTGCCAGCAGAGCATAAACGGATTCCCTCCAACCACTCGACGAGGACTTTTTCCTTATACCACCGAAAAAACAGGGACAAAGTGCTGGGGGTTCGACCGGTGATCTCTGGGTGAGATCCGTACCCTCTACGCATTCCAACTTGCGACGATCGTTCTGATGCTTTCTTGCC
The DNA here is from genome assembly GCA_001689995.1 of Tilletia indica. Taxonomy (NCBI): domain Eukaryota; kingdom Fungi; phylum Basidiomycota; class Exobasidiomycetes; order Tilletiales; family Tilletiaceae; genus Tilletia; species Tilletia indica. The sequence goes on along the minus strand of MAPW01000325.1, from coordinate 13,942 downwards.
AGCAGAACATAAGACCGATTCCCTCCAACCACTCGACGAGGACTGTTTTTCCTTATACCACCGAAAAAACAGGGACAAAGTGGCTGAGCTGGTTCGACCGGTGGACCTCTGGGTGAGATCCGTACCCTCTACGCATTCCACACATTGCGACGATCGTTCTGATGCTTTCTTGCCAGCAGGCATAAGACCGATTCCCTCAACCACTCGACGAGGACTGTTTTCCTTATACCACCGAAAAAACAGGGACAAAGTGCTGAGCTGGGTTCGACCGGTGGATCTCTGGGTGAGATCCGTACCCTCTACGCATTCCACACATGCGACGATTGTTCTGATGCTTTCTTGCCAGCAGAACATAAGCCGATTCCCTCCAACCACTCGACGAGGACTGTTTTTCCTTATACACCGAAAAAACAGGGACAAAGTGCTGAGCTGGGTTCGACCGGTGGATCTCTGGGTGAGATCCGTACCTCTACGCATTCCACACATTGCGAAGATCGTTCTGATGCTTTTTTGCCAGCAGAACATAGACCGATTCCTCCCACACTCGACGAGGACTGTTTTTCCTTGTACCACCGAAAAAACAGGGACAAAGTGCTGAGCTGGGTTCGACCGGTGGATCTCTGGGTGAGATCCGTACCCTCTACGCATTCCACACATGGCGACGATTGTTCTGATGCTTTCTTGCCAGCAGAACATAAGACCGATTCCCTCCAACCACTCGACGAGGACTGTTTTTCCTTATACCACCGAAAAAACAGGGACAAAGTGCTGAGCTGGGTTCGACCGGTGGATCTCTGGGTGAGATCCGTACCCTCTACGCATTCCACACATTGCGAAGATCGTTCTGATGCTTTTTGCCAGCAGAACATAAGACCGATTCCCTCCCACCACTCGACGAGGACTGTTTTTCCTTGTACCACCGAAAAACAGGGACAAAGTGCTGAGCTGGGTTCGACCGGTGGATCTCTGGGTGAGATCCGTACCTCTACGCATTCCACACATTGCGACGATCGTTCTGATGCTTTCCTGCCAGCAGAACATAAGACCGATTCCCTCCCACCACTCGACGAGGACTGTTTTTCCTTATACCACCGAAAAACAGGGACAAAGTGCTGAGCTGGGTTCGACCGGTGGATCTCTGGGTGAGATCCGTACCCTCTACGCATTCCGCACATGCGAGATCGTTCTGATGCTTTCTTGCCAGCAGAACATAAGACCGATTCCCTCCCACCACTCGACGAGGACTGTTTTTCCTTATCCCACCGAAAAAACAGGAGACAAAGTGCTGAGCTGGGTTCGACCGGTGGATCTCTGGGTGAGATCCGTACCCTCTACGCATTCCCACATGGCGACGATCGTTCTGATGCTTTCTTGCCAGCAGAACATAAGACCGATTCCCTCCACCGCTCGACGAGGACTGTTTTTCCTTATACCACCGAAAAAACAGGTACAAAGTGCTGAGCTGGGTTCGACCGGTGGATCTCTGGGTGAGATCCGTACCCTCTACGCATTCCACACATTGCGACGATCGTTCTGATGCTTTCTTGCCAGCAGAACATAAGACCGATTCCCTCCCACCACTCGACGAGGACTGTTTTTCCTTGTACCACCGAAAAAACAGGGACAAAGTGCTGAGCTGGGTTCGACCGGTGGATCTCTGGGTGAGATCCGTACCCTCTACGCATTCCACACATTGCGACGATCGATCTGATGCTTTCTTGCCAGCAGATCATAAGACCGATTCCCTCCAACCACTCGACGAGGACTGTTTTTCCTTATACCACCGAAAAAACAGGGACAAAGTGCTGAGCTGGGTTCGACCGGTGGATCTCTGGGTGAGATCCGTACCCCTACGCATTCACACATGGCGACGAGCGTTCTGATGCTTTCTTGCCAGCAGAACATAAGACCGATTCCCTCCCACCACTCGACGAGGACGTTTTTCCTTATACCACCGAAAAAACAGGGACAAAGTGCTGAGCTGGGTTCGACCGGTGGATCTCTGGGTGAGATCCGTACCCTCTACGCATTCCACACATTGCGAAGATCGTTCTGATGCTTTCTTGCCAGCAGAACATAAGACCGATTCCCTCCCACCACTCGACGAGGACTGTTTTTCCTTGTACCACCGAAAAAACAGGGACAAAGTGCTGAGCTGAGTTCAACCGGTGGATCTCTGGGTGAGATCCGTACCCTCTACGCATTACACACATGGCGACGATCGTTCTGATGCTTTCTTGCCAGCAGAACATAAGACCGATTCCCTCCCACCACTCGACGAGGACTGTTTTTTCCTTATCCCACCGAAAAAACAGGGACAGAGTGCTGAGCTGGGTTCGACCGGTGGATCTCTGGGTGAGATCCGTACCCTCTACGCATTCCAACAGGGACCGGGACGCTCTCATATCGGTGTATCTCACTTCCTTTGATAAGAACAAAGCGGGATCACAGCGTGAACATGCGCGAACAGGCGTGAACAGAGACCGAGAGCGCTGTTACGGCGGAGGGGTTCACTTTCTATGATTTGAACAAAGAGTGAACAGGGGCGAACACAGACCGAGAGCGCTCTTACATTGGAGAAAACGACTTTCTTCATTCTGGATAAAGCCTGAACAGACGCGAGCAGACGCGAACAGGGACCTCCTATCGGTGTATCTCATTTCCTTTGATCGGAACAAAGCGTGATCACAGCGTGAACATGCGCGAACAGGCGTGAACAGAGACCGAGAGCGCTCTTACGGCGGAGTAGTTCACTTTCTCTGATATTAACGAAGAGTGCACGGGCCCGAACAGGCGCGAACACAGACCGAAAGCGCTCTTACATTGGAGGAAATGGCTTTCTTCAACCTGGATAAAGCCTGAACAGACGCGAGCAGATGTGAACAGGGACCGGGACGCTCTCCTATCGGTGTATCTCATTTCCTTTGATGGGAACAAACAGTGATCACAGCGTGAACATGCGCGAACAGGCGTGATCAGAGACCGAGAGCACTCTCACGGCGGAGTACTTCACTTTATATGATATGAACAAAGAGTGAACAGGCACGAACAGGCGCGAACACAGACCGAACGCGCTCTTACATTGGAGCAAATGACTTTCTTCAACCTGGATAAAGCCTGAACAGACGCGTGCAGACGCGAACAGGGACCGGAACGCTCTCATATCGGTGTATCTCACTTCCTTTGATAAGAAGAAAGCGTGATCACAGCTTGAACATGTGCGAACAGGTGTGAACAGAGACCGAAAGCGCTCTTACAATGGAGGAAATGACTTTCTTCAATCTGGATAAAGCCTGAACAGACGCGAGCAGACGCGAACAGGGACCGAGACGCTCTCCTATCGGTGAATCTTCTTTCCTTTGATCGGAACAAAGCGTGATCACAGCGTGAACATGCGCGAACAGGCGTGAACAGAGACCGAAAGCGCTCTCACGGCGGAGTAGTTCCCTTTCTGTGATATAAACAAAGAGTGAGCAGGGATGAACAGGCGCGAACACATACCGAGAGCGCTCTTACATTGGAGCAAATGACTTTCTTCAACCTGGATAAAGCCTGAACAGACGCGTGCAAACGTGAACAGGGACCGGGACGCTCCCCATCGGTGTATCTCATTTCCTTTCATAAGAACAAAGCGGGATCACAGCGTGAACAGGCACGAACAGGCACGAACAGAGACCGAGAGCGCTCTTACGGCGGAGTGGTTCACTTTCATGATATGAACAAAGAGTGAACAGGCACGAACAGGCGCGAACACAGACCGAGAGCGCTCTTACATTGAAGGAAATGACTTTCTTCAACCTCGATAAAGCCTGAACAGACGCGAGCAGATGTGAACAGGGACCGAGACGCTCTCATATCAGTGAATCTCATTTTCTTTGATACGAACAAAGCGTGATCACAGCGTGAACAGGGACGAACAGGCGCGAACAAAGATCGAGAGCGCTCTCACATTGGAGAAAATGACTTTCTGCAACCTCGATAAGGCCTGGACAGAGGCGAGCAGACGTGAACAGGGACCGGAACGCTCTCATATCGGTGTATCTCATTTCCTTCGATCGGAACAAAGCGTGATCACAGCGTGAACATGCGCGAACAGGCGTGAACAGAGACCGAGAGCGCTTTCGCAGCGGAGTAGTTCACTTTCTATGATATGAACAAAGAGTGAACAGGCCGAACAGGCGCGAACACAGACCGAGAGCGCTCTTACATTGGAGGAAATGACTTTCTTTGACCTGGATAAAGCCTGAACAGACGCGAGCAGATGTGAACAGGGACCGGAACGCTCTCCTTTCGGTGTATCAGACTTCCTTCCATCAGAACAAAGCGGAATCACAGCGTGAACATGCGCGAACAGGCGTGAACAGAGACCGAAAGCGCTCTTACATTGGAGGAAATGACTTTCTTCAACCTGGATAAAGCCTGGACAGACGCGAGCAGACGTGAACAGGGACCGAGACGCTCTCTGATCGGTGTATCTCACTTCCTTCGATAAGAACAAAGCGGGATCACAGCGTGAACATGCGCGAACAGGCGTGAACAGAGACCGAGAGCGCTCTCGCAGCGGAGTAGTTCACTTTCTATGATATGAACAAAGAGTGAACAGGCCCGAACAGGCGCGAACACAGACCGAGAGCGCTCTTACATTGGAGGAAATGACTTTCTTTGACCTGGATAAAGCCTGAACAGACGCGAGTAGATGTGAACAGGGACCGAGACGCTCTCATATCGGTGTATCTCATTTCCTTTGATCGGAACAAAGCGTGATCACAGCGTGAGCATGCGCGAACAGGCGTGAACAGAGACCGAAAGCGCTCTTACATTGGAGCAAATGACTTTCTTCAACCTCGATAAAGCCTGAACAGACGCGAGCAGATGTGAACAGGGACCGGGACGCTCTCATATCGGTGTATCTCACTTCCTTTGATCAGAACAAAGCGGGATCACAGCGTGAACAGGCACGAACAGGCACGAACAGGGACCGAGAGCGCTCTTGCGGCGGAGTAGTTCCTTTTCTGTGATATGAACAAAGAGTGAACAGGGATGAACAGGCGCGAACAGAGACCGAGATCGCTCTCACATTGGAGCAAATGACTTTCCTCAACCTGGATAAAGCCTGAACAGACTTGAGCAGATGTGAACAGGGACCGGAACGCTCTCATATCGGTGTACCTCATTTCCTTTGATCGGAACAAAGCGTGATCACAGCGTGAACATGCGCGAACAGGCGTAAACAGAGACCGAGAGCGCTCTTACGGCGGAGTGGTTGACTTCCTACGATATGAACAAAGAATGAACAGGGATGAACAGGCGCGAACAGAGACCGAGATCGCTCTCACATTGGAGCAGATAACTTTCCTCAACCTGGATAAAGCCTGAACAGACGCGAGCAGATGTGAACAGGGACCGGAACGCTCTCCTATCGGTGCATCTCATTTCCTTTGATAAGAACAAAGCGTGATCACAGCGTGAGCATGCGCGAACAGGCGTAAACAGAGACCGAGAGCGCTCTTACGGCGGAGTAGTTCATTTCATATGATATGCACAAAGAGTGAACAGGCACGAACAGGTACGAAGAGACACCGAGAGAGCTGTTACCCTGAAGAAATAAATTTCTTCAACCTCGATAAAGTCTGAACAGACGCGAGCAGACGTGAATAGGGACGAGGAGCTCTCATATCGGTGTATCTCACTTCCTTTGATAAGAACAAAGCGGGATCACAGCGTGAAGGTTAGGGGGTTAGGGTTAGCTATGCGGCTGTTTAGACATTGAAGAAGAAGCGTCGCTAAGTACAGTCTGATGCAGTCAACAACGTTTTCTCCCCCAACATCCTGCAGGGAAATCCCCCAGTGATGACGTTGTCCACTCCTCCGCCACCGACAAACTGTATCCAGAGCGCAACACTCGGTCTCCCAGTCAAGGGCTAGTCCACGGCCGTACACCCTGCCACACGATTGATGACAGGGCCGGAATCCGTAACCCCAAGGCGCCAACTCACATGGCATCCAGCAGTCACTCAACGTGACCATGAAGCCCGACCGTACCACCTCCCAAAGGGACCCCCCATCGCTTTGGTTCACCCGTCCGACAGACCATACCTCCACGCCGGTCTGACCCGGAAATGGCGGATAACGACTCCCCTGACTCCAGCGGGGCGGAGGACCGTGGCCGGGCGGGATCCGGGGCACAACAACACGCAGGACTCCCAGGGTCGCACATCGGAAGCACGTCCGTCGACCCTACGGCGACCACAGGGAACATGTCCCACGCATCCCATGCAATCGCGGCCCATCCTCACCGGCCATCCTCCTGTCCCTCGCCAGGGGCTAACGCCGTTCTTACTCCGGTCGGTTTCGGTAGCTCCACCAGTTTGTATCGCGCGGCGGCGAGCACCCCCATCCCGCGCGGGCCTTCAATCACCATAGCCAGATGGCCACCATGATCGAAGACCCTCAACCGGTGCACGTCCCCAGTCCTGTTGGAGGAACCAGAGTCGCACACTCCCCCCATGGCCCCGTGACAGTTGAATGGCACAGGACCGAGCTGGGGGTTAGGGTTAGGGTTAGGATGCGCGGTTGATTAGATGTCAAGGAAGAACCGCTATGCTACATCCGAAATGCAAGTCACAGACGACCACCAAAACACCCTACAGGTATTGAACCCTTTCCTGCAGAATTGAGCCGTCCGAGAGAGAACCACTGCCGTCCATATGCATCCGTCTGCAGCCACAAGAAGCGACTCGAGAGCCACATCAGGGGCTAGTCCACGGGCGTACACCCAACCACACTACTGATGGAAGGGCCGTTTCATCCCGTAACCCCACAGATACCCTGCCAAACGACAGAGCACCCACGTACAGAACGACTGCCCACAGACAGCCCTGTACCTCCTCCCGACCTCCCAAATTCCACAGCAAAGCGCACCACTCTCTGCTTTGGTATCCGCCCGAACAGACCATACCTCCACTCCCGGTTTCGAGCCGGTTTTGGCGCAGACAGCTCCTTCCGACTACCGAGACCGAGACCAGCATAAGCAGGTAGGATGCGGGGAGGGAGACAGTAACAAGGCCCCCAACTTAGGGTAGGGGGGTTAGGGTTAGGGGGGTTAGGGTTAGGGGTTAGGGTTTGGGGTTAGGGGTTAGGGTTAGGGGGTTAGGGTTAGGGTTAGGGGTTAGGGTTAGGGTTAGGGTTAGGGTTAGGGTTACAAGGGTCTTTCCCACTAAGGTTAAAAATTTTGGGCCACTTTTTTTTCGTGGCTTTGAAGCCTGTCCCCATAGCTCCCGAAAGGTACCATTGAGACCCCCGGTCATGACTGAGACCCCGGAGAAATCGGGTCTCAAAGTCAAAAGTTGGATTTTTCGGAAACATGACATATCGCGACCGGACTGAGCGTGTAGGGGACAATGGGGAGACAACATAGGTGCGTTGGATAGCCTATGATAGCCCCTACCTGGGATGGGTTTCAGTTTCGGAATCGGTCGGGTACTCATCCCGGTAGACGGCCGAGAAGGTAGGTGCTCTGGTCAGGTAGGCCAAAAGTAGTGAAATTTCTACTAAGGTTTTTTTCACCCGGTATAATGACCGCATGATATGGTTGGTGTTCTGGATAGGCCTACTAGCCCTGATGTCAGAACAGGTTTCACTTCCGTGACCCGCCGGATAGTCCGGGCGCTAGAGCCGGATTAGTGTCCGGCCCACCCAACCTCTCGATTGGAGAGACTAGAAATGCAATTACGGGACTACTACGGCCCGGATCAACCTCCGGATTGCCGGAACATGATGTCCGGACCCTCCTCCACATTTCGACTTTTGACTTTTTTCGTCCGGGATTTTCGGCCGGTGGTCCGGTCGGCCATCCGGGCTTCGGCGATTGACTTCATATGGTCAAACGCCGGCGAAATCCCGGAATCCCGGATGAACGCCGGAACTCCGCAATCATGTCCGGACACCATAGAGACCCTCCGGAGACCCTCCGGGACTTCCCGGATGCCGTACAGAAACCCCGGATAAGCCCGGATCTCTATGGGAAATGGACTTCCTACTAAGTAAACTCGACCAATTCTTGGTGGATCTGGATGATGACTATATATTCTTGCTCAGCAGACTGTCCTCTATCGATTGAGATCATATGTCATCAGACATCCTTTCACTTCCCACTCCCGGTCGAGGTCAACTCCTTTTTTTCCTCCAACCGGTCTTCAACCCAACATTGGGCTCTATCTCTGACACGATTGGTCTGGTAACCTGGACCCTTGTTACAAACTTGTAGATCTCATCAAAGTGTATCGAAAAAGTACCCTTCTTATCCCAAGGTTACTATCGGACTTGGGGTCTCAGAGCCAGCTTCGGATATACTCGGCGTTCCCGACCGGCATCTCAGGAGTTTATCCGATCGGGCTGAAACTTGGCAGGATGGAAGATCTAATCATTATCTATTGATCCCCAAAATTCACTTTGATAGCTCATCGTACTGGAAAGCCAGGTCAGCTTATGTACCTCAGCTGGTCCGATCTTGACATTCTGCCATACCTACCCCTTATGGTCTGACCTCGGATTTTTGACCATCCCTTACCTTTCTACTGTCTTAAGTAAACTTGTAGAGGAGGTTGAGATCTCTGATAACACTTTTTATATCCCGGATCAATACACCGGTTATCCCGGAATCGCCTTTCTTAGTCCCGGACCTCTATGGGAAATGGACTTCCTACTAAGTAAACTCGACCAATTCTTGGTGGATCTGGATGATGACTATATATTCTTGCTCAGCAGACTGTCCTCTATCGATTGAGATCATATGTCATCAGACATCCTTTCACTTCCCACTCCCGGTCGAGGTCAACTCCTTTTTTTCCTCCAACCGGTCTTCAACCCAACATTGGGCTCTATCTCTGACACGATTGGTCTGGTAACCTGGACCCTTGTTACAAACTTGTAGATCTCATCAAAGTGTATCGAAAAAGTACCCTAGACATATCCACCCCGTTTTTCCCGTCGGCCGCCGTTTTTCCCGTCGGCGCCCGGACCACAGTATGCAAACCGCCGAAGTTGGAAGGGGAGATGACGTCATCCGGAGCAAAAATGGCCGGAGAAGCCGGTGGGCGCAATTTCCGGCCCGGTTATTCGGGCCGGTTTTCCGAAAACGCCGGATTCGTGCCTTTTTCGCCGATTTTCGGCCTTCCGGCCTGCACCAGGCCTGGACCGCTATGATGGAATCTGACCGGACCCGGTCCGGTCGATGCCAAATTGACCGGAGAAAACGGTGGGCGCAATTTCCGGCCCGATCATTCGGGCCGGCTTTCCGAAAAAGCCCGGTTTGTGCCTTTTTCGCCGTTTTTCACAGATCTTTGCTCTTCCTGTCCACGCTGGATCTGGACCGCTAAAGTAAAATCTCACCGGACCCGATGCGGTCGATGCCAAATTGACCGGAGAAAACGATGGGCGCAATTCCCGGTCCGGTCTCTGGGGCCGGTTTTCCGGAAAAGCCCGGTTTGTGCCTTTTTCGCCGTTTTTCACAGATCTTTGCTCTTCCTGTCCACGCTGGGTCTGGACCGCTAAAGTAAAATCTCACCGGACGCGGTCCGGTCGATGCCAAATTGACCGGAGAAAACGATGGGCGCAATTCCCGGTCCGGTCTCTCGGGCCGGTTTTCCGGAAAAGCCCGGTTTGTGCCTTTTTCGCCGTTTTTCACAGATCTTTGCTCTTCCTGTCCACGCTGGGTCTGGACCGCTAAAGTAAAATCTCACCGGACGCGGTCCGGTCGATGCCAAATTGACCGGAGAAAACGATGGGCGCAATTCCCGGTCCGGTCTCTCGGGCCGGTTTTCCGGAAACGCCCGGTTTGTGCCTTTTCCACCGTTTTTCAAAGATCTTTTCTCTTTCTGTCCACGCTGGGTCTGGACCGCTAAAGTAAAATCTCACCGGACCCGGCCCGATCGATGCCAAATTGACCGGAGAAACGGTGGGCGTAATTTCCGGCCCGGTCTCTCGGGCCGGATTTCCGGAAACGCCCGGTTTGTGCTTTTTTCGCCGTTTTTCACAGATCTTTCTTCTTCCGGCCGACGCTGGGTCTGGACCGCTAAAGTAAAATCTCACCGGACCCAATCCGGTCGATGCCAAATTGACCGGAGAAAACGATGGGCGCAATTCCCGGTCCGGTCTCTCGGGCCAGAATTCCGGAAATGCCCGGTTTGTGCTTTTTTTGCCGTTTTTCACAGATCTTTCTTCTTCCGGCCGACGCTGGGTCTGGACCGCTAAAGTAAAATCTCACCGGACCCGGCCCGGTCGATGCCAAATTGACCTAGAAAAACGATCGGCGCAACTTCCGGCCCGAATCTTCGGGCCGGTTCTCCGGTGTCAAGGTTCACTCGCTGAGCATTTTTTCCTGTCAGAGTTGGCATACATCGATCCTCATGACTTGAGTGGGTATCACGCTGTACATGCCTTGTAAATGACGCCGTTCGCAGACAACTATTTTTATCCGCTTCCCTACAAAATTTCAGCTCAAGTCATTTAGTACGTTTCCGAGATCGGTCTGCTGCTGATACTTTTTATCACTGAGCGTGTATGCATTCAGTCTGTGGTGCTTGAGGGGCGTATAGTGGATGAATGGATCCGACCAGCGTGATAAGGACTTTACATGGTCATGGAGAACTCCACCTCATTCCTGTAACGTGTCTCGCGCGTTGAGATGCGCCGTACAGCTGTCGGGTTGGGGTATCGCCAATCCGCCTGAAGATAAGCCGTAACCGCCACTCGGCGGTGCCAGACCTCTCTCGCCATCGCCGGCGGGATGACCGGTCTGTCAGTATGAGCATGTACCGGAGGTCTCATTTCCCCGTGTGTATAGGGTATGTGTTTTCTGTTGTCCGATGTCTTGGAAGAGGGGATCGGACGTACATCTCTTTTCTCCCGTAAATTCCGCTGGAGGACCGCCAGTGGCGCTGATTAATCCTCATAACGGCGATGCGATCGCCGAAAAGTCTGAGTGCGGTCAAGACTCAAGAGGTGCGATCGAGTAATTTGACTGTTGTTTGATGTCTCCGCGAGGGCCTTACATCACTATTGGAATGCTCGGATGGTGTGGCGCAAGACTTGGATTGCTGTCCCGTGTCCAGGGCTATTTTTTCGATTCAGTGTTCTCGAATGCCCGTAAAAGAGGGCAGGATGCACAAATCTCTGCTATCACCGCACGTAAGCGGCTAGTTACGACGTGCTTGTCGAGAAAAAAATCCAGTGTGAATTTGAGGGTCGGTCATTTGACTGCGCGGGTCTCCGGCGCCAGATTTGGCGTGTCAGGATGCAGCCATTCCACTGCGGCTCTCATTGTACTCTAGCTGACGATCGACTACCAGCACTTCTGTTGCAGTGCCTCTGTTCGCATCTGTGTATTTTTCTCCACTTCCCCGCAAAATTTCAGGCCAGATCATTCAGTACGTTTCCGAGATGGGAATGTTGCTCCTTTCTTTTTTGTTGTTCTCGGGAGCGCAGACGGTCTAACCAGCTGCAGAGACAGGAATGTGTACATGGATCCACACATCGCAATACACGGTAGGAATGCATCCGGGGCGAGCCCATCTGGTTCCCAGAACCTGCCGTGCGAGCTGTGGTGCGGTGTGCGGTGGTGCGAAGTCAGACCGCCGGGAGGAAAGCCAAAATCGCCAATCGGCAGTGCCAGACTTCTGGCGGCACTGCCACTGTATGACTTGAACTTGCCATTGGCATCACGCCAGCGGCCCAGGCGAGTATTCTTCTGTTTATTATGTCATGATGATATAATGTAAGACTAGCGGGTGGCAGGGCCTTTGGCGTCAGCAGCAGGTACTGTTACCGCCAAACCGCCAGTGGCGGAACGCGAAGTCAATATAGCACCGCCATGACCGTCGCAACGTCTCCTCGACGCCGACGGCCCCTCTGTTTTTTTTCCCTTTCTCTCTAGACGGTGCCCAAGGAGCTTATGAGTCTCTCTGTGCATGCGCTGACACTGTGGTACAAGACCGAGATCGATTTTCCGTATCGAGGCCATGTTTCTCGGTCGATCTTGTCTGGACCCCGAGAAAGAGGGGAGGTTGCACAAATCTCTGCTATCACCGAAAGTAAGCGGCTGGTTCTGTCCTGTTTGTCAAGAAAAAAATCACAGCGTGATTTTGAAGGTCGGTCATTTGGCTGGTCGGGTCTCTGGGGCCAGATTTGACGCATCTTGAGGGAGTACTTTCACCGCGAATGTCAGCGCATACCAGCGGATCAACAACATCCATCCCTTTCACGAGGGTGACTCTATTCGCATGCATCTATTTTTATCTGCTTCCCTGCCAAATTTCAGGACAGGTCATTCAGTACGTTTTCGAGATCGAGCTGCTACCCCTTCTTTTTCCTTGCTCTCGGGAGAGCATCCAGTTTGGCCAGCCGCAGAAGCTGAGACAGGTCCGTGGATCTGAACGCTGTCCAATGCAGCAGAAGTGCATTCAGGGTGACTCTATCTGTTCTCCAGAACATGTCGTGCGAGCCATGGTAAGCTTGGGCGGTCGCGAGCTTGGTGTAGAGTCAGACCGCCGGGAGAAAGCGATAACCGCCAATCGGCAGTGCCAGACCTCTGACGGCACCGCCACCACACGATATAACTTTGGCACTGGCATCACGCCAGTGGCATCTGTCCATCACCTGGTCAGGATGAGGAGCCTGGCATGACAATGGAAGAATAGCGGATGGCAGGATCTTTGGTTCGAGCTCCAGGTACTGATACCGCCAAGCCGCCAGTGGCGGTACCAGACATGTCGGATGGTACCGCCGTGACCGCCGAAGCGGAGGCAGATGATTTCCGGTCCCCCTTTTTTTTCCCTTCCTCTCTCTCTCTATAGAGGGTGCACGAATAGATTACTGCCACTTTACTTACATACGGTTACAAGACCGAGATCGTTTTTCGATGTCGAGGCTCTATTTCTCGATCAACCCTTGTCGAGCCATCGAGAACGAGAGGAAGATGCACGAATCTTTGCATTCACCGAAAGTAAGCGGCTGGTTCTGTCGTGCTTGTCGAGAAAAAAATTTGGTGTGAATTTGAGGGTCGGTCATTTGACTGCTCGGGTCTCTGGCGCCGATTTTGACGCGTTAGGATGCAGCTGTTGCAGTGCTGATCGTAGTGCATTGTAGCCGGACAATGTCTACCGCTACCACTACGAAAGCGACTCTACTTGTACCCATCTATTTTTATCTTGGTCCCTGCGAAATTTCAGCTTGTGTCATTCAGTACGTTTGCGAGATCGTCGTGTCGCTCTCCCTTCTTTCTCGCTCTCGAAACTGCACGCTTAGGGGGTAGGGTTAGGGTCGAGAACGGGTGAAAAAAATCTGAGGGCAATCGAACCGGCCGCACAGCTTCAGATGCTATCCTCCTCTATCCCCAGGACACGCGTTGCGAGCCGTGATACGTTGTGCGGCTGCGGGCTTGATGTATTGTGCGACCGCCGAAATAGGCAGTCGGCGGTGCCAGAGTTTTCGAGGCACCGCCAAACACCTGATCTTGGCGCCATGCCAGCTCACCCTGCATGGTATCTATTTATAGACTCTGTCCAATCAGTTCAGGCTCTGCTGCTCAGGCTACGAAGCCCAGCATCAAGGCTGGTGTCGAGATGTACAGTGTTTTGGATTGGGGATAAGTACAACCGCCAAGGAGAAACGCACCGCCGGGCGGTTCAACTTGCAATCGCTTGTGCAGCCATCAAAGGGGGGAGGAAATGCCCGCACCAGCCTCCATTCTGATCTCCACCAGCCTGCTTGTTTACTCTGCATGTAATTCTTCTCTTTTAACATACAACACCTGATACCACACACACTGGCCCTGCTTGGTTGTTTCCACACGCCGGCCGTTCCTTGTACCTGATTCAAGAAGATCTCGCTTAGAGATGGTCTTCCTCTCCTCCTTTGCTGATCACTCCTTCCGACTCTGAGCTTC
>MAPW01000324.1:0-15844 GCA_001689995.1 Tilletia indica | reverse complement strand
GCGAGTTCTGGGGAGACCCACTCGAGCTTGATTCTGGGTCGGAACCGTTCGCGACGTTGCTCGAACGAATCCAAGCCGAGCATGGCAGGCTGCTGTGCGGGCAGCAATTCCATCAGCTTTGAAAGGAGACCCCGCGAGTGGCACGTGTCACTTACGGATCCTGAGGTGCAGGCAATGCCTGACCTTCCTTCGTACTTCAAGGCTATGCGCGCCCAATTTTCCCGTCGACTAAATCACGTTGCGGAAGAAGGCTTACGCTCGTCAGTGGGATCCGACCAAAGAGACCGCTCTCGGCTACTCACAGGTGAAGATCCGAATGCTCCGCCAAGCCACTCCGACGGCACGCCCGAGGAGATGATCGTCAACGACGTTCTCGACGGACTCCTCCCACCTTTCCACCAGATTATCCGTCTCCCTCGCGGTACTAGACGGACGGTGCAAGCCCTGAAACTCGAGCTAGGCGAGCAGGAGCCGATTTGGCGGCGAATATATTAAGGTGGAGGTACAGAAGGAAGGAGTCAACACTGTCGCCACAGCATGTCGGCTGCATTCACTCACCAACCTGTGACGTCGCCATCGGTCTTCCCCACGGAGCAACGACGCGCTTTCCGTTATGATCCAACTCGCGTCGTAGAAGCGAAGGGAGACGTGCCTCGTCAGTATCGGAAGGAGAACGGCAGGGTGCTTCGCCTGACCCGGCCCTGTGGAAAGTGTGGTCAACCTCACTTCGACTTTGAGCACGAAACTCTTCTCGGAAAAGTCTACTCACTGGTCGAAGCCTCCGATTACGAGGAAGTCGATGAGGCCGAGTCCTCGGGTTTTCTGAACGACCGTAACGTCGTAAAACTACAGGCCGTCCCAGACGAGCCGTTCCCTCCACACGTGCCTCCTGAACCTCCCGACGGCGTTGACCGCGTCACGCCTGTCGACGTTCAGCTGGCCGTGCAAGGAGGAAGGGGTGACGGTGCCCACCCGCTGCTCAGCAGCAAACAGAATGGTCAGCCAGATCATTCTGGTGAGTCGGCACATCGAGCGACTCACCTCAGCCCCCATCAGTCCCAAAATGATGGATGCAAGAGCCGGAGAGAGAGGGCTGAGCCCCCAGTGGTCCAGGAAGGGGCCTCTCTCCGGGGTACAGTGACGACGCGGGGACCGTGAGTGGAGATGGCGAGCAGCCTGGACCACTGCCCGACCTGAGACTCTCCGGCCCCCTTTGAGGGGAGTAAATGCTCTCCCTATTGTAGATGAGAAACAGAGCGCTAACCGAGATTCTTCCCATTGAAATGCTTGAGGTTGAAGGATCGGAGAGACGGTTGCAGGAAGAGCGCTTGGGATGTTTTGGGACGAAAGTCGGAGTTATGCCTGCAATGGTATGCACGGCGATGACGTTAGGCCGTATTCAGGCTGGTTGGGAGGCCAGTCGGGCGACGGTAAAGGAGAGGATTAGAACGATGGGTCCGACGTCGGCGTTGTATTTCGCAGATCGCTCGTCGTTCTACAACGTTCGTACTGGGACGTCCGAGGCGATGAAAGACCTCTGGCCCGCCCTGTGCGACGCGGTGCTCGAGTGGAGGCCTTACCTGCGCTAGACGCGACGGGTACCGGCGTCGGCCATCGCCGTCATATCCCCCTCACGACTCGTATCCGCGTGAACGATTCGGAGGGCATGTCATTGCCGTCCTTGCTAGATACCGGAGCATCGTTGAGCTCTATCGATGCTTCCCTCTTGGCTCGACTTGGTGGCTCCGCGAAGGGCGAACCGATCGTTGTCCATGGCATCGGAGATACTCGCACTTTGGGTATACCACGATCACATTTTTCATCGACGTGCATGACGAGAGAGGGATGCCCGTACAGCTGGAAGCCTGCCATGACTTCCACGTCCTCCCCTCCCTTGGACCTGGCATTCTTCTTGGGCTCGACTTTATCGTCGGCCATCAGCTGTCCATCGACCCGTCGGCGGTCGGCTATCACTGGCCCGTATCGCTTCGCGGTGCAGGAATCGATGTCGGGCCCTTTCGCGAAGGAGGCGGAAGCGGAAGCGAAATGGACGGTTCCCCGATGGAATTCTCCCTTCACCCTGTCGATCCTTCACTCGCCCTCCAGCGTTTTACCCCCTTACCCGGTAATCAATGCACCCACACCCTCCATTGTAACCCCTTCTCCCAGTACAACTGTCAATAAACATCCGAATGCCCAGTATTCTTCCTCCACTCGCCCTCTATGTGACCCCTCATTCGCCCGGTAAGACGATGTCCTCTCGCCCAGTATCACCCCTTTCATTCACCCGCCCGGATGTCGCTCCCCCTCTACACACGTCCGCTCCCCCCTCAAGATACATATAGCTTTTTTGAAATCAATCTGAGATGTATGTAATAACCAAAAGATTTTTTCAAGCTTAGTACGAGACAGTCGTAGTGCTGTGAGCAGCGAGCAGCATCAGCGCAGATCAATGGCATTTGTCTCCAAGAATTTACATTTTTCGTTGGGCATCGGCCGGAGTTACAGATGAGGGGGAAGCGGATGGTGAGCACAGGTTGTTGACGGGCGAGTGATAGGGTGAGCTGGAGTAGCAGTAGGTCTTCGCGGACCAATGTGGCCCACATAGCGGGTGAATGGGGGTTGCATACGGGGGGAGCGGAGGAACATGAGGGGGGAGCGGAGAATTCTGACGGGTTGATGGGACTGAAGTACAGGGTCATTGAGGTCTTGTTGTCGGGTCAGAAGGGGAAAGTCCTGGCGGCTCAAAGGAGAGTCTGCAGGGTCGCGGGAGAATGCTGATGGGCATTCGCCTAACTTGCGAAGCGGAACTTTGCACGTCTCGGGACGTTGTAGTCCCTGCCCGTTCCCATTCATGGGTGCCCGTAGACGTCGGTGCGTTGGCTCCGGATGTCGACTACTCTGCTCATCCGCGCCTCACGACCAATGCAGAGGAGACTATCCGACTGGCCGGCCCCATGGGCATGATCACCCGGGCCACGGGCCACGTCCTGCTCACGAACGTTGGGGACGAGGACGTTCGGCTGGAACGGCGCAACACCTATAGCCGACGCGGTCGCCGCCCATCTGGGCGATACCGTGGCCACCACCGCAGAGACGTTCACCCTGGGCGTATCTTCATATTCACCTCCCGCGTCCCTTTACCCTCAGACCACCTCGGAGTGTCCGGCGGATGGACCCGACGCCGCTCCTATCGACGTCTTCGAAGGCGAGCACGGTTTCGGCGGTCACCTAGCTAAGGACGCTGCGACGGTCACAGTCGATGATCACTGGCGGGTCGGCGTGGGCAATGATGGTGTTCCGGACCCACGCGTTGTGGCGCTTTTGCGTAAACATCGGGAGGCTTTCGCCCTCGATGGTCGCCCTGGCCGAGTCGTCGATCACGAGATGGAGATTCATCTTCGCGAGGATGCCGTGCTGCGTCCAGACGCGCCTCGTCGTATGAGCCCGGAGAAACTGAGGGCCTGCGATGCTGCCCTTGATCAGCTCCTGGAGTGGGATGTCGTGGAACCCAGCGCCAGCCCCGTCTCGTTTCCCGTCCTCATGGTCAGACAACAAAGCAAATGGCGTTTCTGCGTCGATTACCGTCCAGCTTAACACCGTTACGATTCCCGACCGATACCCACTACCCACATCGACGCCATATTTGATACCCTGACAGGCAAGACGGTGTTCTCCTCCCTCGATGCTTTGCGAGGCTACCATCAGTTGCCGGTGAGGGTGGAGGATCGATGGAAGACCGCATTCGCTTGTCACCGTGGGCTATATCAGTATAAAACTGTCCCATTCGGCCTGCGGAACGCTCCCGCAGTGTTCCAGCGTCTTATGGACCGTCTCCTCGCCGCCTTGCGATGCGCCACGCCGTCGTTCTATATTGACGACATTGTGGTCGCGTCCCCGATCCATGGAGGAACACCTTTGGGCACTTGACCAGCTGTTGAGTCGCGCTCGATCATTCGGCTTGAAGTTCGGCCCGCCAAGTGCACCTTTGCGGTGCCGTCTCTTGTCCTTCTCGGGCGGAAGGTCTCCGGCGCTGGTCTTGCGTGTGGAAGGACCGTGCCTCGCGGGTAACGTCTTTGGAACCTCCCACCACGCTCCGTGATCTGTACCACGTACTTGGCTTGTTCGGGTATTATCGTCCATTCATTCCGAACTTCGCTCGAGTGGCCGGGCCGCTGACGGAGATGACCCGGGGCTGGCGATACGAACACGTCGATGGGCGATATCGCCTGACGGACACGCAAGGGCGGGCGACATCTGCGGGTATGTTAGGGTCGAGTGGAACGAGGCCCGCCAGCGCAGCTCGAGGCCCTGAAGTCCGCCATTGCCAACCCGCCGGTGCTGGCCCACCCGGACTCAAGCCGCCCATACCTTCTGTACGTCGACGCGAGTAAAGAGGCTTTCGCCGCGATACTCCATCAGTGGCATGAAGATGAACGCAGTGACGTTCCACCTCCCTCACTGGAGTCCGCTCGATCGTTCGCTCTGTCGGTCCTGCAATTGCCGACCCCGCTGGCGAAAGAGCGCTGGTTGGCATGGCTGCGTGAGGACCGTCTCTTCTCCACTATCTTAAAGGACGTCGAAGCGGGTCGAGATTCCGAGTGGTCGCTGTCCGAAGGTCTTCTCGTTCGCAGATCCGATGGACGTGTCCGCATTGCCGGAGGGTGGGGTGCCTGAGCTGCTTCGGTCCACTCATGACGAAGGGGGACACTTTGGGTTCACCAAAACTTGGCTGGCGGTCTCCCGCCACTTCTGGCGGCCCGGGTTGGCGACCGCGGTGCGTGCGTGGATTAGGTTTTGTGCGGTTTGCCAGGCGGTGAAGGTGCCACGGCGGGTGGGATCGCTGCGGATTGATGACGATCCACAGACCGCTTTTGAGGAGATTGCGCTCGATCTCCTCCTGGGTCTACCGTCCTGCCGAAACGGCATCGATTCCGTCCTGGTCATCCTGGATGTCTTCTCGCGCATGGTGCTGTTACAGCCGTGCTCCAAAGACATTTCTGCCGCCGGTGTCGCCGCCGTCATCTCCGACCGGGTTCTCCGGATGGGTTGGCGTCCCCGGCGCATCACGTCCAATTCCGAGGCGAAGATGACTGGTCGGGACATGAAGGCGTTGGCCGCCTCTCTTGGCGCCGTCCTCACCCCGTCACCTCCCCATCATCAGCAGGCGAACGTGGTGGAACGCTTTATCCAGACGGTCCAGGTGACCTTGAGAACGATGTGCCTCGAGTCGTCCGCTCCTGAGATCGTCGGGTGGTGCCGGCCGTCGAATTGGCGCTGAACTCTTCGCCGAATGTCTCCACTGGCCAACGTCCGTTTGACCTGGTGTTTATCTCGCACCCGGACGTGGTCCACGCCCTGTTTCGACGCGCCCGAGCACGACGGCGTCGGAGCATTCGATGAGAGGTTGGCGGCCGCAGTAGAGCGTATGGCGGAGGCTCGGGAGACCATTGACGCGGCACGCGCCGTCCAGAAGCAACGTTACGACCGTCGTCGCCGTCCGCTGCCTGCTCTAGCGGTTTGCGACCTTGTGTGGGTGCGACTGAATGACCGTCCGGTACCAGGGGTGATGACTTCCAAGCTCGTCTCGAAGAAGTCGGGCCCGTATCCGGTTGCAGACGTGCTCTCGGCTCACCGCGTACGTCTGGCGTTGCCATCTCCGTTGCGCATTCAGGCCGAATTCGCGGTGGAGCAGCTTGATCCCGTGCCCAAAGACAGCGATCCGTTCGCGTCTGTGCGTGCTCGGCCCGGCGACGGCGGACTCGAGGGGGCGGTAGCTGCTGATTCTGAAGATGAGTGGTCTGTAGGGGATGAGGTTGCGTCAGCTGTCGACAACGAGGGTGTACTGGCCGTTCCAGAGGACGGGGGTACTCACGGTGCTGCTCGGCGCTCTCGTCGTGTGCCCCAGTTGCCCAGTTCCCTCCGCGACTTCGAGACCCAGCAGTTCTTGACCACCCCGACTGTATTTCCCGACGTATTCGCTACTCCGTCGTCTTCTCCTCGGGTGGTGGATTTGGATGGGCGGAGCGTGACGACGGTAGAACGCCCGGTCGCGTTTTTGTCGCGCTTGACGAGTCCTACGGAGAAGAAGATGGCTGCTGCAGAGTTAGAACTTTGTTGTCTAGCTTCGGCATTTGGGAGGTTGGCACACTTACTCAAAGGTGTTCCGGTCACGGTGTTGACCGACCACGCTCCTTTGGATCGAATGCTGCAGTCCACTGGCCCCATCCCTTATGGCCCAACGATTTCCAAGTGCCGCGCAATCCTCATGCCGCACATGGAAAACCTCCGCTTCGTGCACAAACCTGGGCGGAAGCACACCAACGCCGATGCACTGACACGATTGGTGGTTCGATCGGATCCGGGTCGATCCGCTCTTGAGGGGGGGGATGTGCTAGATGGGGTAGACTAGCGGTGGTCACACAAAGCATTCCTTCTCCAACCTCTCTTCTCTTGCAGTTCCTCACACGTTCCGTCTCCATTCCATTGCCATTCCTTTCATCTCCACGTGCGCTCTCTTCTCGCTTCCCTGCTCGGTTTCCGTTTCCACTCTTGATCACTCTTACGCCGTTGCCTAGCAACAACTCTCTCGGCCGATACTCTTTCGCGCTCATCCTTCTTGTTCTCGCACTGTCCACTTGTATCCCTTCTTCTCTCTCTCCATCGAATCAATTCTCTACTTTCCTCATAGCTAGTACACAAATAGTATAGCTCGCCGCACCGGCGAGTTGGAGATCGGTCGGGATGCTTCCTCCCCCTTTGAGGCCATCTCGCTGGACCTTCTGCTGGGGTTCCCGCGTTCACGCGCCGGGAAAGACGCCGTTCTGATCGTGCTCTGCTTGTTTTCTCGGGTCGTCCTGATGGAGCCTTGTTCCTCGTAGGGCTGGCTTGCGGAGTAAAAGTGCGGAGTTTTACTCCGCAAGTGCGGAGTAATCGAATTTTTCATGATTTGCGGAGTACTCCGCACCTTCATCGGGCGAAATGAGGTTTTGTGCGGAGTACTCCGTTACTCCGCACTTTTTCCGGCAAATTTTTCGGCTTACTCCGTACTCCGCACTTTTTTTGGCGGCCGGCGCGAGGTTACTCCGTACTCCGCAAATTTCGCTCCAAACCGGGCGCGGAGTACTCCGCCACTGCGGAGTATGTGCGGAGTAGTCCGAAAATCAATTGAAGATGGTTCAAGAACGGTTCCAGAACGGCACCGAAACGGCCGAAAAATTCTCATTTCGAGACGGTGGCGCTTTTGCGGAGTAAATGCGGAGTAAGCGGAGTAACCAAATTTTTGGCTGATTTGACGGCCTTACTCCGTACTCCGCAAAATTTTACCTCATTTCAGCGCGGAGTACTCCGTTGATTTTCAGCCAAAAAAAAAGTCCTCCGCACATTTTGCGGAGTACGCTGCGGAGGAAGAATGCGGAGTAATTCGTGAAAATCTGCGGAGTACTCCGCAATTTCGTGAAATGAGTTACTCCGCAAGCCAGCCCTAGTTCCTCGTCCATTACGGCTGAAGGCATCGCTGCCATTCTGAGTGATCGGGTGTTACGGTTGGGATGGCGTCCGCGGCGACTTGTTCCAGATTCCGAAGCACGCCTCACCGGCGAGGTCATGCAACATCTCGCTGCATCCTTGCGTGCTGAGCTGTGCCCGTCCCTGCCCCACCATCATCAAGCCAATCCGGTGGAGCGTTCTGTCCAGACCGCCAAGTACGTCCTCCAGGCTCTGACCGTTTCCTCACGAGACCATTGGGATGAACGGGCCGTGCCCGCCGCAGAGCTTGCCATGAACACCACGCCGTCCGTGACCACTGGTATGCGTCCGTTCGACCTTGTATTCGTGGCTCATCCGGATATCGTCCCTGCCCTTTTCGATGATGATGAGCATGCGGGCGTGGGTTCCTTCCCAGAACGTTTGGCAGCTGCCGATGCTCGTCTGGCGGAGGCGCAAGAAGCTGTCTGGGCAGCGCGTCAGGTGCAGAAACGACGTTACGATGCGTCCCGCGCGGCGCTTCCGGCTTTGAGTGTTGGTGATGAGGTCTATATCCGCCTTGATGATCGACCTTTGCCGGGCGCGTTGCGGGACAAGTTGACGGCTCGGAAGCGCGGTCCGTTCGTGGTGCGAGAGGTGTTGTCGCCTCACCGCGTACGCCTAGAGCTGCCGAAGGAATGGGGTATCAGTGAGGAGTTCGACGTCAGTCAACTGGATGTCGTGCCTGGATCTCCGGATCCATTCCATGCTCACCGTGCAGGTTCTCCCATTCTCCGCGCTCCTTCTCATCTATCCGCCCCGCCGTCTCCTCCTCCGTTGTCGCCACGCGTACGTCGTTCGCCGTTGACGTTACGGAACTTCGAGACCGACTCTGGTTTGTTTTCCGTTGTTCCTTTTGACGAGCTGCGCGGACCTTGTCGTCGTCCTCGTCGAGTGGACATGGATGGTCGGAGTGTGCTGCTCGTGGAAAGGCCGGTTGCCTTTTTGTCGCGTCTGACAACTCCTTCGAAGCGCAAGCTGGCGGCGGCGGAGCTCGAGTTATGCTGCCTTACATGGGCATTTGGTCGGTTCTTGCACTTGCTGGAGGGTGCTGAGGTGTTGGTTGTTACCGACCATGCGCCTCTGGGGCCGATGCTAACGAGTTCGTCGGGGGCCAAGTACGGTCCCGTCATCTCGAAGTGTCGCGCGTTGTTGCTGCCGCATCTGCCGGATCTGCGCTTCCTTCATCGGCCCGGCGCGTCGCACATCAACGCTGATGCTTTGTCCCGCCTGGTATCGCGTCCCAAGACGGACGTTGTTCTTGAGGGGGGATGTGCTAAACGGGGTTTCTCTTCGGCTACGCCAACACATGCGCTCATGCGCTTGGCGACTTCTCTCGGCCGAACTCCATTCTCTTTTCTCTTTTCCCTCTCTTTCCTTTGCTTTTCCTTTTCGCTTCCACGTGCGCTTCCGGTTTCGTCCGTTTCCGATTCCATTCACTCGAGCGCTTCCCTCTTCGCTTCCGATTTCCTCACGCGCTTTCCTTCGCTCTCGCTTTTCCCACACCGTTGCCTAGCAACAGCGCGCTCTCGCTCAGATCACTTTCTCCGTTGTACCTAGCATTCTCTCTGGTTTCCACATCGAATCACACCTTGCTTTCACTTGTCATAGCTTCTGCTATTACATTTCGTGCCTGTTCACTCTTTCTTCATATCATAGAAAGCGAACTACTCCGCCGGAAGAGTGCTCTCGGTCTCTGTTCACGCCTGTTCGCGCCTGTTCACGCTGTGATCACGCTTTGTTCCGATCAAAGGAAATGAGATTCACCAATATGAGAGCGTCCCGGTCCCTGTTCACATCTGCTCGCGTCTGTTCAGGCTTTATCCAGATTGAAGAAAGTCGTTTTCTCCAATGTAAGAGCGTTCTCGGTCTCTGTTCGTGCCTTTTCGTGCCTGTTCACGCTGTGATCACGCTTTGTTCTTATCAAAGGAATCAAGATCCACCGATGTGAGAGCGTCCCGGTCCCTGTTCACATCTGCTCGCGTCTGTTCAGGCTTTATCCAGGTTGGAGAAAGCCATTTCCGCCAATATAAGAGCGCTCTCGGTCTGTGTTCGCGCCTGTTTGTCCCTGTTCACTCTTTTTTCACGTCATAGAAAGTGAACTACTCCGCCGTAAGAGCGCTTTCGGTCTCTGTTCACGCCTGTTCGCGCATGTTCACGCTGTGATCCCGCTTTGTTCTTATCAAAGGAAGTGAGATTCACCGATAGGAGAGCGTCCCGGTCCCTGTTCACATCTGCTCGCGTCTGTTCAGGCTTTATCGAGGTTGAAGAAATTTATTTCCTCCAAAGTAACAGCTCTCTCGGTGTCTCTTCGTACCTGTTCGTGACTGTTCACTCTTTGTTCATATCCTATAAAATGAACTCCTCCGCCGTAAGAGTGCTCTCGGTCTCTGTTCACGCCTGTTCGCGCCTGTTCACGCTGTGATCCCGCTTTTTTCTTATCAAAGGAAATGAGATTCACCGATGTGAGAGCGTCCCGGTCCCTGTTCACATCTGCTCGCGTCTGTTCAGGCTTTATCGAGGTTGAAGAAATTTATTTCCTCCAAAGTAACAGCTCTCTCGGTGTCTCTTCGTACCTGTTCGTGCCTGTTCACTCTTTGTTCACATCATAGAAAGTCAACTACTCCGCCGGAAGAGCGCTCTCGGTCTCTGTTCGCGCCTGTTCGCGCGCCTGTTCACGCTGTGATCCCGCTTTGTTCTTATCAAAGGAAGTGAGATTCACCGATAGGAGAGCGTCCCGGTCCCTGTTCACATCTGCTCGCGTCTGTTCAGGCTTTATCGAGGTTGAAGAAATTTATTTCCTCCAAAGTAACAGCTCTCTCGGTGTCTCTTCGTACCTGTTCGTGACTGTTCACTCTTTGTTCATATCCTATAAAATGAACTCCTCCGCCGTAAGAGTGCTCTCGGTCTCTGTTCACGCCTGTTCGCGCCTGTTCACGCTGTGATCCCGCTTTTTCTTATCAAAGGAAATGAGATTCACCGATGTGAGAGCGTCCCGGTCCCTGTTCACATCTGCTCGCGTTTGTTCAGGCTTTATCGAGGTTGAAGAAATTTATTTACTCCAAAGTAACAGCTCTCTCGGTGTCTCTTCGTACCTGTTCGTGCCTGTTCACTCTTTGTTCACATCATAGAAAGTCAACTACTCCGCCGGAAGAGCGCTCTCGGTCTCTGTTCGCGCCTGTTCGCGCATGTTCACGCTGTGATCCCGCTTTGTTCTTATCAAAGGAAGTGAGATTCACCGATAGGAGAGCGTCCCGGTCCCTGTTCACATCTGCTCGCGTCTGTTCAGGCTTTATCGAGGTTGAAGAAATTTATTTCCTCCAAAGTAACAGCTCTCTCGGTGTCTCTTCGTACCTGTTCGTGACTGTTCACTCTTTGTTCATATCCTATAAAATGAACTCCTCCGCCGTAAGAGTGCTCTCGGTCTCTGTTCACGCCTGTTCGCGCCTGTTCACGCTGTGATCCCGCTTTTTTCTTATCAAAGGAAATGAGATTCACCGATGTGAGAGCGTCCCGGTCCCTGTTCACATCTGCTCGCGTCTGTTCAGGCTTTATCGAGGTTGAAGAAATTTATTTCCTCCAAAGTAACAGCTCTCTCGGTGTCTCTTCGTACCTGTTCGTGCCTGTTCACTCTTTGTTCACATCATAGAAAGTCAACTACTCCGCCGGAAGAGCGCTCTCGGTCTCTGTTCGCGCCTGTTCGCGCGCCTGTTCACGCTGTGATCCCGCTTTGTTCTTATCAAAGGAAGTGAGATTCACCGATAGGAGAGCGTCCCGGTCCCTGTTCACATCTGCTCGCGTCTGTTCAGGCTTTATCGAGGTTGAAGAAATTTATTTCCTCCAAAGTAACAGCTCTCTCGGTGTCTCTTCGTACCTGTTCGTGACTGTTCACTCTTTGTTCATATCCTATAAAATGAACTCCTCCGCCGTAAGAGTGCTCTCGGTCTCTGTTCACGCCTGTTCGCGCCTGTTCACGCTGTGATCCCGCTTTTTCTTATCAAAGGAAATGAGATTCACCGATGTGAGAGCGTCCCGGTCCCTGTTCACATCTGCTCGCGTTTGTTCAGGCTTTATCGAGGTTGAAGAAATTTATTTACTCCAAAGTAACAGCTCTCTCGGTGTCTCTTCGTACCTGTTCGTGCCTGTTCACTCTTTGTTCACATCATAGAAAGTCAACTACTCCGCCGGAAGAGCGCTCTCGGTCTCTGTTCGCGCCTGTTCGCGCATGTTCACGCTGTGATCCCGCTTTGTTCTTATCAAAGGAAGTGAGATTCACCGATAGGAGAGCGTCCCGGTCCCTGTTCACATCTGCTCGCGTCTGTTCAGGCTTTATCGAGGTTGAAGAAATTTATTTCCTCCAAAGTAACAGCTCTCTCGGTGTCTCTTCGTACCTGTTCGTGACTGTTCACTCTTTGTTCATATCCTATAAAATGAACTCCTCCGCCGTAAGAGTGCTCTCGGTCTCTGTTCACGCCTGTTCGCGCCTGTTCACGCTGTGATCCCGCTTTTTTCTTATCAAAGGAAATGAGATTCACCGATGTGAGAGCGTCCCGGTCCCTGTTCACATCTGCTCGCGTCTGTTCAGGCTTTATCGAGGTTGAAGAAATTTATTTCCTCCAAAGTAACAGCTCTCTCGGTGTCTCTTCGTACCTGTTCGTGCCTGTTCACTCTTTGTTCACATCATAGAAAGTCAACTACTCCGCCGGAAGAGCGCTCTCGGTCTCTGTTCGCGCCTGTTCGCGCCTGTTCACGCTGTGATCCCGCTTTGTTCTTATCAAAGGAAGTGAGATTCACCGATAGGAGAGCGTCCCGGTCCCTGTTCACATCTGCTCGCGTCTGTTCAGGCTTTATCGAGGTTGAAGAAATTTATTTCCTCCAAAGTAACAGCTCTCTCGGTGTCTCTTCGTACCTGTTCGTGACTGTTCACTCTTTGTTCATATCCTATAAAATGAACTCCTCCGCCGTAAGAGTGCTCTCGGTCTCTGTTCACGCCTGTTCGCGCCTGTTCACGCTGTGATCCCGCTTTTTTCTTATCAAAGGAAATGAGATTCACCGATGTGAGAGCGTCCCGGTCCCTGTTCACATCTGCTCGCGTTTGTTCAGGCTTTATCGAGGTTGAAGAAATTTATTTCCTCCAAAGTAACAGCTCTCTCGGTGTCTCTTCGTACCTGTTCGTGCCTGTTCACTCTTTGTTCACATCATAGAAAGTCAACTACTCCGCCGGAAGAGCGCTCTCGGTCTCTGTTCGCGCCTGTTCGCGCCTGTTCACGCTGTGATCCCGCTTTGTTCTTATCAAAGGAAGTGAGATTCACCGATAGGAGAGCGTCCCGGTCCCTGTTCACATCTGCTCGCGTCTGTTCAGGCTTTATCGAGGTTGAAGAAATTTATTTCCTCCAAAGTAACAGCTCTCTCGGTGTCTCTTCGTACCTGTTCGTGACTGTTCACTCTTTGTTCATATCCTATAAAATGAACTCCTCCGCCGTAAGAGTGCTCTCGGTCTCTGTTCACGCCTGTTCGCGCCTGTTCACGCTATGATTCCGCTTTGTTCTTATCAAAGGAAGTGAGATTCACCGATATGAGAGCGTCTCGGTCCCTGTTCGCATCTGCTCGCGTCTGTTCAGGCTTTATCCAGAATGAAGAAAGTCGTTTTCTCCAATGTAAGAGCGCTCTCGGTCTGTGTTCGCGCCTGTTCACTCTTTGTTTACATCACAGAAAGTCAACTAATCCGCCGGAAGAGCGCTCTCGGTCTCTGTTCGCGCCTGTTCGCGCCTGTTCACGCTGTGATCCCGCTTTGTTCTTATCAAAGGAAGTGAGATTCACCGATAGGAGAGCGTCCCGGTCCCTGTTCACATCTGCTCGCGTCTGTTCAGGCTTTATCGAGGTTGAAGAAATTTATTTCCTCCAAAGTAACAGCTCTCTCGGTGTCTCTTCGTACCTGTTCGTGCCTGTTCACTCTTTGTTCATATCACATAAAATGAACTCCTCCGCCGTAAGAGTGCTCTCGGTCTCTGTTCACGCCTGTTCGCGCCTGTTCACGCTGTGATCCCGCTTGTTCTTATCAAAGGAAGTGAGATACACCGATATGAGAGCGTCTCGGTCCCTGTTCGCATCTGCTCGCGTCTGTTCAGGCTTTATCCAGAATGAAGAAAGTCGTTTTCTCCAACGTAAGAGCGCTCTCGGTCTGTGTTCGCGCCTGTTCACTCTTTGTTCATATCATAGAAAGTCAACTACTCCGCCGTAAGAGTGCTCTCGGTCTCTGTTCACGCCTGTTCGCGCCTGTTCACGCTGTGTGATCCCGCTTTGTTCTTATCAAAGGAAGTGAGATACACCGATATGAGAGCGTCTCGGTCCCTGTTCACATCTGCTCGCGTCTGTTCAGGCTTTATCCAGGTTGAAGAAATTTATTTCCTCCAATGTAAGAGCGCTCTCGGTCTGTGTTCGCGCCTGTTCGTCCTGTTCACTCTTTGTTAATATCATATAAAGTGAACTTCTCCGCCGTAAGACTGCTCTCGGTCTCTGTTCGCGCCTGTTCGCGCATGTTCACGCTGTGATCACGCTTTGTTCCGATCGAAGGAAGTGAGATACACCGATGTGAGAGCGTCCCGGTCCCTGTTCACATCTGCTCGCGTCTGTTCAGGCTTTATCCAGGTTGAAGAAAGCCATTTCCTCCAATGTAAGAGCGCTCTCGGTCTGTGTTCGCGCCTGTTCGTCCCTGTTCACTCTTTTTGTTAATATCAGAGAAAGTGAACTACTCCGCCGTAATAGCGCTCTCGGTCTCTGTTCACGCCTGTTCGCGCATGTTCACGCAGTGATCCCGCTTTGTTCTTATCAAAGGAAGTGAGATACACCGATATGAGAGCGTCCCGGTCCCTGTTCACATCTGCTCGCGTCTGTTCAGGCTTGATCGAGTTTTGAAGAAATTCATTTGCTCCAATTTAAGAGCGCTCTCGGCTGTGATCGCGCCTGTTCGTGCCTGTTCACTCTTTGTTCATATCATATAAAGTGAACTCCTCCGCCGTAAGAGTGCTCTCGGTCTCTGTTCACGCCTGTTCGCGCATGTTCACGCTGTGATCACGCTTTGTTCCGATCAAAGGAAATGAGATACACCGATATGAGAGCGTCCCGGTCCCTGTTCACATCTGCTCGCGTCTGTTCAGGCTTTATCCAGGTTGAAGAAAGCCATTTGCTCCAATGTAAGAGCGCTCTCGGTCTGTGTTCGCGCTTGTTCGTCCCCGTTCACGCTTCAAACAGCTCAGAGAAAGTGTACTACGCCGCCGTAAGAGTGCTCTCGGTCTCTGTTCACGCCTGTTCGCGCCTGTTCACGCTGTGATCCCGCTTTGTTCTTATCAAAGGAAGTGAGATACACTAAGGATGAGCACGGAGCTCGCCCCGGAATTGGGTTCTCGGAATTCAGCCGGATTCCGTAGCAAATTCCGGGGTTTCCCGGAGCCGGAATTGAAATTATGGTAATTTTAGAATTTCTGGCCATTCGCCCGGTAGCCGGAATTTCCGGTGGGCTCTGATGCGGAACCCGGAATCTTCATTGGCAACCCGCGCCAAAAAGTGCGGAATGCGGAATCTGTGGCGGAACTAGCTCACTTCCCCGGAATTCCACCGGATTCCGCCAGATTCCGGGGGTCACGTGATGAAGAGTCTCATTTGGGGTCTCATCTATTACTGAGACTCTATTACCGAGTTTCATGTATGAGAAACCCCACTCGCGTGTCTCACGGCCTCATTTGAGCCTCGAAGACACGTCAATAGACGGGTTTGAGCCATCAATTGAGCTATCCATAGCTCGGGAGACCCTTCATGAAGGCTATGTATGAGAGAAGGTCGATTTGGACCCACATCTTTGTGATCCTGGGACTGCAGAGGAGAGTCCCGGAATGTTGCGAAATCCGGCGAAATTCCGCATTCCGTGACCTGCGGAATGCGGAATGAAAAATTAATGACAGCCTTTATTTTTGACGGAGCCGGAATCGCAGAAGAATGAACCCAGGTTTTTTTCCCGTAATGCGGAGCTTGCCGCCTAACATAAGAGCAATTCAGCCGGAATTCGGAAGGCCCTAAAAAGCCCCGGAATTGGTTCGGAGCCCCGTCCCGGAACCCGGAAATTCCGGGGCTCCGTGCTCATCCTTAAGATACACCGATAGGAGAGCGTCCGGTCCCTGTTCACATCTGCTCGCGTCTGTTCAGGCTTTATCAGAATGAAGAAAGTCGTTTTTCTCCAATGTAAGAGCGCTCTCGGTCTGTGTTGCGCCTGTTCGTCCCTGTTCACTCTTTATTGATATCAGAGAAAGTCAACTACTCCGCCGTA
>MAPW01000323.1:0-16237 GCA_001689995.1 Tilletia indica | reverse complement strand
CCAGGTGTTTTCTCCGGTGGACCAAAGGACCAAAAGCTGAAGTTTGGCGGACAACCATCGGTGTCCGAGGATGTCATCAACCTTCCATTCCTCATCTTCGTTCAGACCAAAGTCATAGAACGCCTTGGGTCACGACCGGGAAGAGCTTGTCGTCATTGGCGACGTGTGGCTTCAGCAGACTACTGTGAAACGTTGGGTGGATGCGTCTGTCGGTAAGTTCCTTGGGGAGCTCCAGGGTAAACGCATCTTGCTCCGTGAGACAGCGGAGAATCTTATAGGGACCGATGAAGCGGGAAGTAGCTTGGACGCTCGGCCGGTAGGAAGCTTGAGATTCTTGGTGGACAGGTAGACTAGGTCGCCTACCTCATAGGGGACTGTCTCAGATCGGCGCTTGTTGGCCTGAGTTGTCTGACGCGTCCGCGCAGCTATGATACTGTCGTGGGCAGACATCAGGTTCAACTTGATCTTGTCATGGTACTCCATGACGCCTTTGAAAGGGCTTGGCCTACTGGATGAAGCGGGGTTCCGGAGCATCACCGGGTTGTACCCGTACATCATTTCGAACGGGCTGAGACCGGTCGTGTTGCTGACTTGGCAGTTCATAGCGAACTCCGTGACGGTCAAGCGATCCACCCAGTCCTTCTGATCGGCCTGCACCAGGGTGCGGAGGATCTGAATGATGGTGCGGTTGGCTCGCTCGGTGGCACCGTCCGACTCAGGGTGGTAGGCGGTAGAGAATCGGAGTCTTGT
The DNA here is from genome assembly GCA_001689995.1 of Tilletia indica. Classification (NCBI taxonomy): domain Eukaryota; kingdom Fungi; phylum Basidiomycota; class Exobasidiomycetes; order Tilletiales; family Tilletiaceae; genus Tilletia; species Tilletia indica. Next base: position 15,487 of record MAPW01000323.1, on the reverse strand, counting down.
GCCTTGAAGTCGGTGTAGCTCTTGCCAGAAGGTGGACTTCCACCGGGGGTCTTGATCGGAGATGATACTCTCCGGCATACCGTAGAACCGGTAAACTCCATCGAAGATGAGCTTTGCCGACTGCGCAGCTGTGACTGTGGTGGTAGTTGGCATAAGCGGGATCATAGAGGTGAGCCGGCAGATAGCAACTAACAGGAAGTCAAATTTCTGGCAGAGTGGGAATGGCCCGATGAAGTCAATGGCCATGCCGTCCCAGGGATGTCCAGGAACGCGTATCGAATGCAGTTTACCTTGAACTGCGGTGGGTGATGTCTTTGTGACTGCGCAGGTCCCGCAGGACTTGCAGAAGGCTTCGACATCTTTGACCATCCTAGGCCAGAAGTAGTATCGACGGAGCTCAGTGAGTGTCTTGTGGGAACCTAGGTGACCTAGACCCTTGTGAGTAGTGTCAATTAAAAGCTCCGTCACCCTCCTTCCTTTGAAATTGACCCCCGGGATGCAGATGGTACGGTGACCGTCCTTGTTCTTGCACCAAAGGAAGCCGTCAGACATTTCAAAGTGACTGGAATGATCATCCGGTTTGTCCCAGACATGCCGAAAGAACGGGTCCTCAGCGTATCCGGCCTTGATGAGAGCGGAGAGATCATCGCCGACGGTGTCCGAACTAAGAGACGCGTTCGGAGTCTTGGTTGGCGAGGTCGGAGCTGGGGCGTCTGGAGCGGTTCGGCTGCGAGTGATCACAGCTGTGTATGGGACAATGTTGCTGTCCGTAGGATCACAGTCCAGGCGAGCGTCGGCGTCCACAAAGTCGTGGGGCTCGCTGGGAACGGCGGGATCCTCCCAGAAACGGGACAGATAGTCGGCGACAACGTTACTCTCGCCGGGAACGTACTGGAAAGTGTATGTGAATCTTGAGAGGTACTCCAACCACCGTGCTTGACGGCCGCTGAGACTCTTCTGGGTCAGAAGATACTCGAGGCTACGGTGATCGGTGATGATCGTGAACTGTCGACCTAACAACTGGTCTTCCCATTTCATGAGAGCTTCAAGGACGGCCAGTAGCTCCTGCTCATGTGTGCGGTAGTTCATCTGAGCGGAGTTGAACTTACGACTGTGAAATCCCGCGGGACGCATAGTCTGCCAGGTAGGTCCCTGACCATACAGTGCACCAATGCCGGACGTGGAAGCGTCACTGACGACAAAGATAGGATCTTTGTCATGAGCGGGGTTGATCGGCTTCAGAATGGGTGCGGTGGCCGCAGCGCGCTGCAGTTTAACCAGACAGTCGGTTTGCAGAGCACCCCATTCGAAGGGCTGACCTTTGTGCGTAAGCTTGGAGATAGGACCGGTCATCGTAGAGAGGTTTGGAAAGAACTGGGCAAGGTACTGGACCAGTCCAAGGAAACGCTGGACCTCTTTGACGGTCTTCATTTCTTTCCAAGCGATAATCTTGCTGAGCTTGTCTTCGTCGGCATGCAATCCTTGGTCGTCGATAACATGGCCAAGGCAGACCATGGAGGCGGAGTATAGATCCATCTTGTCTTTGGAAAGGTACAGCTTGGCTTCGCGAAGGATACCGAAGATCAGTCCAAGGTGTTCCTCGTGTTCTTCCAGAGTATCAGAGAACACGAAGGTGTCGTCGAGATAGACGTGCACAAACTTGCCAATGTATTTCCTAAAGAGGTGCATGACTAGTTGCTGGGCGGTGCTGGAACGTTGCAATCACCCTGCTGTGCTACTAAACTGATGAAAGTACCAAAGGGTGTGGCGAAAGCCGTTTTCCACACATCTTCGGGAATCACACGGATTTGTTCGAAGAAGTCCGTTTGATCGAGCTTGGATCGATACTTGGCTCTAGCAACGTCCCTACGGATAACGTCCTGATCAGGGAAAGGGGTAACGTCCTTGACCGTGTTGTCGTTACGCTGTCGGGCGTCAACGACAGTACGGATGCGCCCGTCCTTTTTGGGGATGATCATCATGGGCATAGCCGCGGGAACACTGGCACGTTGCCACCAGCCCGCTGCAATATAGGTGTTGATCTTCTCCAAGTAGGCGGCTCGATACTGTTCGGGACACTTTGCCGGACGGCAGAATGGCTTGTAATCCTCTTTGATCAAAGGAATGGAGTGATTGATGTCACGAAAGGGGGGCAACGTCAAAGGACGAGGTCCCCACAAGTCTTTCGTATTGTCAATCCATTCTTTGCGGAGGCGATCAATGATGACTTCTTCAACCATCGCAGCAAAGGAAGTTGGAACAATCGGATCACCCTGATCACATAGTTCATCTTTGGGCGAGGCAGTGGTCTCGACTATTTTGGTGATCTTGATGCCGGAAGGCGGTTCCGGCTTCCGGTATTTGTGAGTGGCGAGTATTTTCACGTTGGGCGCGATAACAGGCTTCTTGAACTTGGGTTTGTCGGATTTGGAATGCGAGATGCCGTACGCTGAGGGAAGAGACTTGTCTTTACTAGGATCTTTGCTGCACTCGGAGGGATGGCGAGGACTCTTGTGGGTAAATATAGTCTGCTTTGGGTTGGACTTGTACACAACGCTGTTGGCAGACATGTCAAGCAGGACGCCAAAATCTCGCATGTAAGAAGTTCCCAAGATAGCGTCATACCTATCTATGTTCAGAATGTCAAAATAGCGTTTTTCGTTTTGACAAGCGCCGTGGGTAATTGACGTGACACAAGCGCGGTTAATCTTGCCACGGGATCCAGTTATGGCAAGCTGAAGTGGAGAGGGCTCATTCAGCTTGAACGAGCTGAGCTTGTGAGCATCTACGAAGGACGCCGAAATCAGATCAGCTGTGGACCCAGAGTCGAAAAGTGCCTTGGCTTCATAGCCGCCAATCATAACCTTGGCCACGATTGGATTAACAATCGGAGGTCGACCCTTTGGAGACTTCGTCATGTCTCCGAAGGGTGGCTTGGCGGTAGACACATTGGACTCTCGCGTGATTGGCGCCTTAATGGCCAGGACATTGCATCGGAGATGATTCTCCGAGACGTCTTCGTAGTCACTGTAGGGATTGATGTCATCATCGGCATCGTAAGGTTGGTTCTTGGATTGTCCTGCGTCCTCTGAGCCGTCTTCATCATCGAACAGGATGACCTCAGGCTCAGTGTCCTCTTCTGGTTCGTAGCCGTGGTCATGGTCGTGATCCTCGTCATCGTCGACGTCGACCCTGTTGCTTCGAAGGCGTTTTGGACAGTCGGGAGCCCAATGACCCATTCCGCCACAAGCGTGGCACTGATCCGTGGGCTTGGGTCCAGTAGGCCTCATGGCGGGAGGCGAAGTGTTGCGCATGCCGTTGGGCAACGCGGGACGGTTATTCAGAACGGCCGGTCGCTGAAAGTTGTTGGTAGGCTTGAAGCGAGTCGGAGGAGATCCCGCGGTGGCCCGGTTCGATGACGCTATGTTTGGTCGATGATTAGAACGAGTATCCTTGCGTTCTTCTTGACGGACGGGAGGCGTTTTGGCGACTGAACCAGCGTAGCGATAAGCACGCTCTTGATCCATAGCGGCTTGTACAATGTCATCCCAGGCGGAGAGCTCCGCATCGATACCTCGAGTAGCGATAATAGCGGAACTGATGTTGCTCTTGAGTCCCTTGAGGAGCCTGCGGTTGAGAGCAACTGGACTAGGGAACTCGGCCATCTGATCGGCAATTTTGATGAGATAGGCTTGGAACGCGTGAACATCCTTGGAGCCTTGTTCAGCGCTCTCAAATTTGTCGGCGGCCTGACGAGAGAGCTCGTCGACGAGGAATTGTCGACGAAGAGCCACGACGACGTCGGCCGCAGTCCACTGACTTGCGGTGGGAGCGACATGTCGCCAGTACCAGTCGAGTGGATCCCCGATGAGATAGCCGCCGATCAGATCAACCTTGAGTAGCTCCGATAAGGGCGAATGGACCTTGAAGTAGTGCGCAAGGGAGTGTGTCCAGTCGGTGAAGGTCTGAAGGGATCGTTCTCCCTTCCACTTCTCTGGAGCAGGTACCTTGATGCCCGCTCGTGAAATCTCCGACTTGTCACCGGTGGTGATGAGGCTAGACCGATCGGCTGCGTTCATTATGCTCGTGAGCTTGCGGTCGATACCACTGAGTATGGCCGTAGGAGGACTGCTCTGTGGGCGCATAGCCTGCGGAGTTGCAGAAGGGCGGACTTGACGGATCTCGCTAGCGCGAGGAGGGAGAAGTCCGGCGCGGCGGAGTCGGTCATTCTGTCGGTCACGGAGAACGGATTCACTTTCGGTATTGTTGTTTTCGATGGGGACTTGGCGCTGAGACGAAGAGACGGAAATTTTTTCTTGAGGTTTTTTCTTGAGCATAGTTTGACGGAGTCGATTTTTCTTGAGGAGGAGCTCGGTGTTCTTGAGTTCAATCTCGGTCGCCTCGAGCACGAGTTCCAGTTCTTCGAAACTGCGGTTGTCTTCTTCCGGGTTGAGGACGGGAGACAAAGGTGGGATGCCAACGTTATCCTCGTCTTGACGGATGGTGTTGGCAGCGGAGCCTTCAGCTGTAAACTGGTCTTCAACTTGATCTTCAACTTCAGGTTGAGAGCCGGCGACATAGTTGTCGGCAGGCTGACCTTGACCTCGAGCGACCGAAACGGTCAGCTGAGAACCGTTGTCGGTGGCATTTTCTTCGGCCGGGTCTTTGCGTTTCTTGGGGTGGGGAGGCATCACAGATAACCGTGTTAGCCACAGAAGTGTTTAGAGTTAAAAAAGATGTAAGGTTTCCTAACTACTAAGCAATAAAACACCAGTTAGATTCGGGATGGGACTGTCAACCACGTAGTACCGCTCGTTGTATAGAGACAGAAGGGACGTGTTGCAAGAACTCTGACCTATGTCTAGTAGTGTTCACTGAATAGTGAGGTAGTAGTCCTACAGGGGTAGATGGGGTAGATAAGGGATTGATAAGATATGATAAGATAGTTCTCACCTATAGTGACCTTGACTGAAGATCAAGAGTCTTCCCCAGACTTCTGTGACCTTCGAAAGAAGACTAGAAGCGCAATGAATCGGCTTTTTGGTGCGAAGCAACATCAGGGTGGCTGCGCCACCCTTCAATTGCCCCCGAGAACTGACTGTGATGCCTTGTGGTAATTGCTGTGGACTTTGGTGACTACTGACTGGTCACTGGTGATGCTTTGTCAATTGTCTTCCTTGTCGGGACGACAAGGCCTGCAGAGAGAAAACTGAAAACCCAAGGAAAAAATAGAAAAAAAGGAAAAAACGACACCTCGGTGAGAATACACTTGTGGGTGTGAATGCATTCACCATCACTTGCAGAAGAAGCAACATCAGGGTGGCTGCGCCACCCTTCAATTGCCCCCGAGAAGTGATTGTGATGCTTTGTGGTAATTCTGATTTTTCTCTCGTCACTGGTGGTTCTTTGGGCGATGTCACCCTTGTCGGGCCGACAAGGTCGGCCATGAGAAAAACCAAAAAAAAAAAAAAAAAAAAAAAAAAAAAAAAAAAAAAAACCGACACCTCTGATGGGTGTGGATGCATCCACCACAACTTCTTTCTACACATCATAAACGACAATCCTAATGTAACAGTAGGATACATCTTCCAATCGCCTTGCTTTCACACTTTCTGTCTAGAAATTGAATGTGTTGGTGAAAATATTTGCTTGCTGTGAAGTTCACCCAGGTACTGTGAGTGGTGAGCGGTGAGCGGTGAGCGGTGAGTGGTGCTGCGCTTGCAGACCTCGGAGCCTTAATTTTCATAGAACCACAGCTTGAACCAACACTTTTGCCTGTGGATGCATTCACCATAACACCTTTGCTCACAACACAAAGCAGCCTGGAATTCGGCATGGTACTACTCTCTGTACATATGAAGCCTGAGCATTTGTCCGCATCGAAAATAAATCATTTGGTGAAGAGTTAGTATTGCTGTGTGTTTTGATTTGTTGCTGAAGATGTGTGGTGGGAGAGTTATCGTTGCGCAACGACAGTTGAAGCTCGGCCGAGGAGGGCCCCCTCCCCAACGGCAACGACACAACATTGGGATACTGGGATGGGAAAGAAGCAACAAAACAAAGCGAAAGTTCGGGACAGTAACAGGACGGCCAAGCTTGAAAGATTCAGTTAATGCCGGAAACACGGTTCATCGAAAGAAAAAGGTAGTCAGTAAGAAATTGTTGCGAATGAGGCTCGGCCGAGAAAAAAAACTGCCTCTATAACCCCAAACTATAAGTCTGGGGAATTGAAACTTAATGAGACTCAAACTTCACACGTAGACTTAACTCTGCAATGTTCTGTGATTGCTAAGTTAGGTGTCTGGATGTATGAGAGGAAAGAGCTGAGGAGAACGAAAGGGGAAGGAAGGGCGCGAAGGGCGCTCCTTTTATACCTTTCAGTTGACCTGGATGCGCACTGCGCAGCCGTCCTTGCGGTGTAGACTGCGCGGGTGATGAGTGACTGATGCTGTGGTGTTGACTGATGACTCGAGGCGCAGTCTCAGTGTGGGGTAACACCATACAGCAGGTGGTGAGATGCTGAGTCTCGCCACATCAGTTTCGAATCACAATGCTCCGCTCGACCAAAACACATAGCTAAGATACAGGTACAGTCATAGTAACATCATTGTGACTGCAGAGAGAGAGGGGGAGCGAGCGCAGTAGGGGAAGAGAGTGAGAGTGGTGAGGTGAGGTGAGGTGAGGTGCGTGAGGTGTGGTGAGGTGAGGTGTGGTGTGGTGCGGTTTGGTGCGCGTTGGTTCACGCGGTGATTTTTGATGCGATGACGTCATGGTGAAGAAAATTTTCTTCACCTGTGAGAAAAAATCAAAACACCAAAAAAGGTTGACCACGAGTGGAATCGAACCAACGGCCAATGCGGGGAAACAAAAACAAAACGAAACTGACACTCACAACAACTCAGCCAAGGCTGCTGAATGTTTGAGTAGCAGTAATCCCGTGTAGTCAACATATCAAGAACATGTGACATCCTGACTCTTCAATGTGAAGTAGTTGGTGATAGGTTGCGGGTGAGCACGACAACCTATAGGGATATATGAAAGGATGAAAGAATAAATGCTACCCTAAAGCAGTGTTTAACAACATACTATAGTATACCACTTTTTGGGCCGGACATACTATACTCCATAGTATGTTTGGTCGGCGACACGATTGAAAATAGGATAGTATACAAATAGTATGGTAGTATATCCTATAGTAGTAGTATATCCCTACCCAAAATTCAGGTGGTAGTATAGGAGGGGTATAGTACTACTATAGTACTACTATAGTAGGCTTACGTAATCACCTACGAATGCCAATTCGAGCGAGAATGTGATAGTAGTATAGTAGTTGAATAGTAGTAGTATACTACCTTTTGTGCTCAAATTCTTTATCCTATAGTATATCACGTGAACTACTATACTCCTTTTTCGGCCGAAAAAACTACTTACTATAGTATACCACGTGAACTACTATACTTCTTCCCACGGGTGAAAATCGCCCCCAGACTTTTCACCATCCAGATCATCCCAGTTCGCTCTCACAACCATCCATTCATCTCCCCCAACTCAAGAACACCATAAAACCGCAAAGCAACTCAACAACATGGCAGAAGACACCATCGAAAACCCGGTCGCCGCAGAAGTCGAAGCCCAGGCGATCCGCCTCATCGCCGAGTACCACTGGACAACGCTCTCCCGCGAAGACTTCGACACCAAAATTGACAGCTTAGAGATGCCCCCGAATATGAAGCGCGCTTACAAGATGTTCCGTCAGGATCTTATGCAAGCAGAGGACACCGACGCGGTAGCGCAGGTTTTAAAGGATCCTGTGAGTGTTATGTGCCAATTACGAATACCACACCGAGTTACTACTTACCAACATTCTCTCAATCGAACTCAGCCTCCTGTGACCCACACGACGAACAAGCGCTTTGCTGATGGACTCCGGATCGGCAGCAGCTACGAAGAGTACAACGACTTCGTTGACGAATATCGCACCGACGACGACGACCAGCAGGCCGAAGAGCTCCTTGCCTCCGTCACCCATCCCGGCAAGAAATCCGCGCCTCCGTCCGGCTCCAAGCGAAAACGGCGGTCTCCTTCCCGACTCGCTGTGCCCAAACGAACCCGCCCCAGCCGGAAATCCCACAGTCCTTCGCGGTATTCGGACTTCCACATCGAGAGTCCGGGCGGCAGAGTTGGACGCGGCCGCGATTCCGGAGGGAAGGGTAAGGGTCGAAGCAGGGATGAAGACGAGGATGAAGTAGAAGATGACGATGAGGAAGAGGAAGAGGAGGATGTGGATTTGGAGGGGGACGAGGAAGAAGACGACGACGAGGTAGATGAGGACTTGGAGGAGGAAGATGAGGACCTAGAGGAGGAAGACGAGGAGTTGGAGGAGGATCAGTTCTCGCAGGACACGGAGGAGGGCGGCCTCTCACCCACGGCGCGCAGGCTGAAGAAGCAGAAGGGAAAGGGGAAGGCCGTGGTAGGCAAAGGCAAGCCGGGCAAGCAGAAGACGAACCTCACATCCTCCAAAGGAAAGGGCAAATCTTCATCGGCGCAGGGCGGTGGCAAGCGCAAAGGCACCAAGAAGACGGTATCCTCTACCTCCAAGCGCGGCCGATCCGGAGTCGTCAAGATCACCCCGCTGACGGCGCAGGAGCATGTCGAGTTTGACGCCGCTTCCGGAAGCAAGCCAATCAAGGTGACCAAGGCACCAAAGGACAAGCTCACTCTCAGCAGAGCAGCTCAAGACTCCGTCGACGGAATCCCCCTGAAGGCGAAGGGTTACTTCGGCTTCAAGTTCTCGCACATGGAGGTCGAGGATGGGAAGATCCGTGAGAAGTGGACATGTCTCTACTGCAAGGACGACAAGTCGGTACCCAAGGGCAAGAACAACAACCTAAGCAACCACCGTGGCTGCTGTCCTTCCAACCAGACCCAAAGACCGCGGGACTGGAGCCGTTCTATCCAAAGGGACTCAAGCGTCCGTCAAACGAGGCGTCCAACGTTTCGGACACCGGCGGATCGTATCGGGGCCTTCCTCTCATGGGATGGTTATCGGGACAGCAAATCCTCAGTGTTCCACTCGTGCGGCGAATGGGTCTGATCGAATTGTCACCGATGCCCTCCCCTTCACGCACATGGCTTCTCCTGCCCATATTGCGCTGGTCTCGAGCATCGATCCGAAGGCTGTCGCCGCCTGCGTCAGCAACTCCTCGGTCCGGAGGGATCTCGAGCTCTTCAACGAGCAGATGAAGATCGAGGTGATGCGCACACTCAACGAACACGACTCCCTGGTAACCCTTCAACACGACGCTGGACGATGCGAGGATACCGCTTTGCCTTCGTTGCGATCATCGCCACGTACGTCGACCGCGATTGGAACTACCGGAGTCTCTTGCTTTCCTTCAAGGTGCTTGACACTCGCCACTCTGGCGCCAACTTTGCCGGCCATCTCGTCGAAACCATCAAAGAGTTCCACCTGGAGGAGAAGTGGTCAGGACTGATCGTTAGCGATTCGGCTTCTCCCAATCGTCGGATGGCTGCCGTGATTCAGCAGCAGCTCGCTGATCGCGGAGAAAAGGTCAGATACCTGGCGCGGTGTCTCCATGGCCCAGGGGAGGCTGACGGAGATGAGGAGGCGGAAGATGGCTCGTCTAATCCATTCGCCCAGGCTACGCACGACATCGAGTCTTCGGAGACTCCACCAAGCATCTCTGCCTTCCCGAAAGCATCACGCCGCTGTAACTTCGTCTGGCGTGCAGACGACTGCGGTATCCTCTGCTTCGCTCATCACCTTAACATCGCCGTCCGCGATGGATTCCGGGCTATGGGCATCAAGTTCGCTGCTCAGATGAAGGTCATTCCGATTCCTGATATCATCGAACCGTCAAACGGACCCGGTCTGCAGACTCTTGACGATCTCGAACCGGCGGCGGACGAAGACGAGCGCGATGCGGGGGTTGTAGCTGAAGAAGAGGATGACGAAGAGGTTGAAGAGGAAATTGACACAGATCCGAAGTGGGACAATGCTCCTCCTCTGGACGAACGTGGAGAAGATGACGACGACGATGATCTTGTATTCCTCAGTGCTGAGGAGAGGGCCGCTATAATGAATCGACTCGGAGACGGACCGCCTCAGGAAAACATCGACGTCGAGGCCGGTACGGGTGGAGCTTGGTCGGCGGTAAAGCGGGTTGAAGGCTTCGTTGTGGCCCTTCATCGGAGTGCAGAGCGTATGGCTGCGTTCAGGGCGGTCGTGAGGAAGGAGTACTTCGATGATCCAAAGAAGATGAATGCTGCCATTCCTACCAAACCAAACGACACTCGCTGGAATTCCCAAGTCGCTACGCTACGGTCGGCTTTGCGTGTTAAGGAGGCGATTGATCTGTCTATCGCGCAAGAAAAAGACCCCAAACACCAATACAAGGCCTTCAGCCTCAGCGACGACGATTGGAAGCACGTGGAATGGCTGGTCAAGTTCCTCCAGTTGGCCGAGCGGATCTCTATGAAGATACAAGAGACGAAGCCGACGTTGTGCGACGTCCTCGAATACCATGTCCTGATGGTTACCAGCCTCGATCGCACCTTGCGACAGGTCGGCGACAAGGAGGGAGCTGATCTCGATGCGATGTCTGCCACAGCCAGAGACCTTCGTCCTGAGATGCTCCACATCAAATCGCGGCAGCGATACGAGCGATGAAGATCAAGCTGGGCAAGTACCGGACCATCGCCATCAACAACCGCGCGACGATGCTCGCGGCACTGCTGCACCCGCAACATCGCATCGATCTATTCGAGGCCGACTATCCAGGCTACGTCAGTGAGGCCAAAGCGATCCTGCACGGAGCGGTAAAGGAGCTCAAGCCCTCTCGACACGAACAACACATTCCTGCGTCGTCAACGGTATCCATCAGCGATGCCTCTCCCCTGAAAGCAGCTCAACAGGAACGCATGGCGCGAGTACAGGAGAGGTCCTTCATAACTTCTCCTTCGTCTGGGGATCCCGAAGAAGAGGAAGTTGGCCGGTACATGAGAAATGTCCTGGCCTGGAGGACCACGGACAAAAGTCCGGAACAGTGGTGGAAAGTGAATGAGTCGGAATTTCCGACCATTGCCAAGCTCGCCCGTATCGTTCTATCGGCGCCGGGAAGCACGGCCGATGTTGAGCGCGTTTTCTCCACGGCCGGATGGATGATTTCCCAGCGACGAGGCCGTGTCAGCGGAGACACACTGGGATTACTTGTCACTTCCCACGGCTGGATGGCCCAGGGAATTGATAGACTTGTCGGCTTGGATGAATCTGCGCGAGCTACGGGAATCCCTATCCTCAAGAGGATGGATGCGACGGTTGCGAACAAGAAGAAGAAACGTCAACAACAGCGACGCATCATGCCGGCCTAAGCTCAAAGACTACGGCCGTCCAGTTTGCTGTCTCCATCAACATCATTCCATGCCATGCTGCTGTTTCGCTCGTTTACCATCAATGAAACAACTCTCTGCTGATTCTACCATGTCACAGAGCAGATGCAAGCCATCAGAGAGGTCTGTTTGATGAAATGGAACGACAAAAACCAAATATACCTGCATGGTAATATTGGGTAGTATAGACGGGCTATAGGAGAAGTATACTATACTATACTACTTTCGCGTCATCCTATACTACTAGTATACTACATTTGTGAGATCAAATACTACTAGTATACTACTACTATAGTATACTATACTACTACTATACTATACTATACTACTTTTTCAAAAAAAGGTAGTATTGAAGGACTATAGTAAGCCTATCGTCAACGAACCGAGGACGAAAATACTACTACTATATGTCTACTATACTACTAGTATACTACTGCTATACTACTACCATACTACTACTATAGAGTAGTATTGATCCTGTCCAAAGTTATACTATACTCCATACTATTCATCTTCCAATGCCCAGCATACTATAGTAGTAGTATGCTGTAGTATAGTACTACTATACTACCTGCATTACCTACTATAGTAGGAGTATAGTATGTCCTACTCAGTAGTATAGGAGTACTATAGTAGGGATTTCGGCTACATCCTATAGTAGTACTATACTACTCCTATAATGGTAATATTTCTCAAGTCGAAGTACTGCTTTCTGCCGAGTAGTATAGTATAGTATAGTATGGGTATAGTATACAGACACTACTACTATACTATACTATACTTCCTTTCTGACATCCTATAGTGCTACTATAGGACTTCAGTAGTAGTAGTATAGTATAGAGCCATCCGGGATCACATCACGGAGAATGTGATATGTCCGTCCTCACTGCGAGAAAAGATCAGCTTTCTTACGATTACCGGTTGCCTAACCCTGGGACTCCGCGCGCCATCGGTAGCTCCTTGCCTCCCCCTCAACATCGCCGGACGGATGCCTTCGTCCAGAAAACCGTCGCTTCTCCCGCGTGAATCAGGGTAATGAAAGGGTCAACAGGCTTTTGTCAGGCTTAGGATATCGATCCCAGAATCTGTGCTTGAAGACCCCACGCGCAGATGGACGGTACCTAGGCTCGAGTGTGAAGATGCTCATGATGAAGGTAAGCTCTTCCGGATTCAGGTGAGAGAGTCGTGCCGGATTCGGAGGGCGAAGGAGGAAAGTGCGTCCGCCTTCGATGCCTGAACCTGGAGCCGGGAACTCGAAGACACTCTTGAACTCAACGCCGGTCACCTCGATCATGCTTTTGAAGCAGGCGACGTTGGACGATGTGTCGAATATGGCACCGCCCTTCCGTAGTTCGGCGTAGATAGTTCCCACCGGCCAGACGTCCATAGACTCGTCCGCGTAATGAGTGTTGAAGAGTTCCTCAGGGGGCCGATATCCGATAGTCCCACACGGCGAACTCAGCTTCAGAGCCGGATTCTTCTTCTTCGCCAATCCAAAGTCCGTGATGCGACAGGTGAAGTCGCGGAATATCAGCACGTTTGCCGGCTTTAAGTCGAGATGCAGCCATCCGCGATGGTGAATCCAGCACAGCCCCTTCAAAACTTGCTGCACAAATGTCTTGGCCGTAATAACATCCACCCCGCCCTTTTCATGTCGAATAACCCGGTCAAGAGATGCAGCCGCCAGAGGGAGGATGATGTCGACGTAGGGACTGGGCGCGTCCGCATTGTAGATGACATCTTTGATGTCGATGACGTTGACGTGACCTTGACAGCGTCGCAGAGCTGCGATTTCCCGTAGGATGTACTTGTTGGGAACAGGACAACCCACCTCCAACATCTGCCTCTTCTTTGCAACTTCTTTAGAGGGAAGCAAAAGATCAACGCAATGCATGACGATGCCAAACCCCCCCTGACCCAACGTTCGAGAACCCTCTTTGACCGGATACCGTCCTGTCGCTCTCCATTCGACTGGTACAGTCCACTCTTGTTTGTCCGGAGCAGCTGCAGCCCGCTGTTTGCCCTTCCCAGGCAAGGATTCGCGAAGAGGAGCGTTGTGTGCCCCTTGTGGACCGTCCGGAACTTGAGGAGGATTTTGAGACGCATGAGGGAGGGGTGGAAGCGATGCACGAAGTGGAAGTGGACCTTCCGGAGCTGGAGGATGGTTGTCTGACGCTCGAGGGATGGGAGGAAGCGATTCGCGAAGGGGGGCGTTGTCTACCCCCAGTGGAGCGTCCGGAGCTTGAGGATGATTGTGAGACGCTCGAGTGAGGGGTGGAGGTGATTCGCGAAGAGGAGCGTCGGCCGGAGCTTGAGGACGATTTTCTGACGCTGGAGGGAGGAGTGGGAGCGATTCGCGAAGAGGTTCGTGGTCTAAGCCCAGCAGACCGGCAGGAAGTTGAGGATGATCGTCCGCCGGCTGGGGGAGAGCTTGAGGTAGCACCAATGGGGGGCCGATTGGAAGTTGAGGATGATCGTCTGCCGCTGCTGGAGGGAGATCTGTAGGGGAAAGACGATGCGATTCGGCGGCCGCTGCTGGAGGGAGAGCTTGAGGGAGAAGAGGATGCTGAGGCAGAGCTTGAGGTAGGAGAGGATGCATTGGCGAGGGGGAGCGTCCTCCAGCGCTACGGGACGCGCGAGTTGTGATCGATGCTCGTTTACAGGCTGAGGAAGAGGACCAAGAGCAGGAACAGAAGGATCGCCCTGAGCTTCGGACGAGCTGGAGGTAGACAGTCGAAGTTGGGCGGGGTGCATAGTTGGCCCAGGTCGGGCGCGCAGATGGGGACCAGAGAGGCCTGTATGGGTATAAATTGCAATCAGTATTCTTTTTGGATCATGGATGTATGAGCATTTCATGGGCGACTCACTAATCAGAGAGGCAGGAAACATCAAGAGTCCATACACTCTGGAGTGCCTAAGGACGTCGGAAGCTTCTCGACGACCGAGGTTCCCATCTTTTTGAATCAATCGCAGAAACAAGAGAGGAAGAATTTGTTCCGCGGCGCGCGCCAGGGAAAGTTCGGAACACTCTGTGACAGCTTGTCGTAGACGCTGCTTGATGGTGTCCGTAACTAGCAGAGAATGGTAAGGTCCGTAGTAGCCTGCACCTCTGAGATCGGTGAGGCGAAAGTCGTGGGGACGTGCCTGAATCTCCTTGCCCAGATCAACCAACAGCTCGTCTGTGCACGCACAGTCATCGACAAAGATCCTTTCCGTGACCGAAAGCTCGACCTCCGTTGGCCAGCCGCGCCTTCTCCCAAAGCTGAGCAACTCTTGGTAGGTGGAATTTGAGAGCTCCGAGTCGAGGCTGGGCAGTTGCGGGAAAGAAGATGATGCCATCAAATCTCCCTTAGAAGTGGGTCCGAGGTATGGGCGTTTCGGGGCTTTGTTGGTGATGACCGCGTTTTCCTTCCGCTTGCTCATGATTCAGCGTTGGGGAGGACCGGGGTATTGGGTGATATGAGGGTTGATGGTCGTGAAGGAAGAAACGGGTGATGAGATGTCCAAAGACGCCGAATGAGAAAGAAAAAAGGGACGCTGTTGATGACTAAGCATGACATAAACATTGTCACAAGAAGACAATATACTATACTACTAGTATAGTCCTGCAATACTACTGCTCAGTGCTACTATAGTCATACTATAGTAGGTTGGTGAATCATGCGACGACATACTATAGTATATAAATACTATGAATTCCAAAAATGTATTAATTTCATCAGAAATATCCTATAGCCATACTATACGAGTAGTATCGTCATACTATACTAGTAGTATAACCATACTATACACATACTATACTCCGTCTTTCCGAAATAGTATACTATAGTATGAAAATACTACCTTCTTGTGGAGTATAGTATCACTATAGTATACTATACTACCTCACTCAGGATTTTTGGAGCATCCGGACCAAAATTTATACTATAGTATACTATATCCCTGCCCAAAATTTCAAATAGTATATAGTATGTTTTCAAAAAAAATTCTCAAAAACCAAATAGTATATAGTATGTTTTGCAAATAGTATATATACTATAGTATATAGGAATAGTATATACTACCATAGTATGTTAAA
>MAPW01000322.1:0-16351 GCA_001689995.1 Tilletia indica | reverse complement strand
CCTCGACCTCGACCTCGACCTCGACTCCTCGACTCCTCGACTCCCTCGACTCCCTCGACTCCCTCAACCTCACTCCTCTTCTCCTGTTGCAACCACCGACGAGTATCTCCGGCGCATCCCCTCTCGAGCTTCCCTTCCCTTCTCTCCTCATGCTCTCCTTGTACCCTTCCAACCTCTCTCGCATGCACAATCAAATGCTTTCCGCACTTGCATCTCTCATTCTTCACACACATCGTCTGATCAGGAATCTGGGAAGCCTGTCGATATCATCCAGCTGAAGCTCGACAGCGAGATGGGCATCGTCGTACCTCGTCCTTTTCCGTCTTCAACATCTTTCGAGCGATGCAGTGGGTTGGCATTGATGGATGGTCAGAATGTGGTACAGTCTCCGTCATGCTCCTTGCCCTATCCGCGCCGAGCTCATGCAGCATTTCACCGCAGTCGCCTCTCCTCATCGTCGATTCCCAGAGCTTCAAATCGAGTCGCCACCTTCGCCGTTCCCTTCGCTAGCTCTCGCCAAAGGCCAAGGTGTTCGCAGTTCCCCAGCGGGAAGTTGATGTCTTGTCTCCGCTGAGGGTGAAGCCACAGCACCTGCAGCAGCAGCTGTCGCCATGACCAGATGTCGACTGAGCTCGTGAATCGCCTAGATTACCTCTACGGCCGAAGTACAGAGTGTGAGTTGCATCTCGTCCCCGCGCGCATCATGCTACCCTTCTCTTCCCTCGCCCTCTGACGCATCGTCGTTACCTCTTCTTGCTCCGCCACACCCTTTCCGTCTCAGCAAGTGTCGTCCCGACATTCAGCTTGACGTTCATGCGAAGCTCTGTGGTCAGTTGGAGAGCTGGGTTTCGGGCCGAGTCGGTCGCTGCTTGCAGCCAAGTATTCAGGAGACAGGAGCGTCACCGCACTCGCAAGCAGGTGAAGTTCCTCCGTGTCGTGCTGATCCCAGAGCCGGTCAACATCCATCGACCGACTCTGTGCTGCGTTGAGGTTGCCCGGCGAGCCTGTCGAGGACGGCAAGCGCTACATCCTTCGTCGTTGAAAGGTCGGTCCAGGTCAAGTCGTCGAAGTCGCCCTCGCTACTGGCAGCGCGGGCGATGCAGCTTGCCGAAGAGTTGAGCAAGCGCGAGGCACACCGGATCTGAACAAGCCGGACCGAAGTTGGGGAAGAGGAGGTGTCGAGCAAGCTTGCCTGTTGGGTCCAGTCGCTGACGTCGAGCCAAAGGGACCATGCGTCCAGAAGTGCACCTTCGAGACTGTGTTGGAAAGACCTCCGTAGGCAAGGAGGGTGGACGAGAACGGTTCTCAATTGCGGAGCATCCACCTCTCGCTATCGGTCTCCGTTGAAGCCTTCGCTTCACCTTCGGAATCATCAAGACTCCATGGAGGAAGGGCGATGAATCGTAGAAGCGTGTCGGCAATGTTCGTCTGTTGGGTGAGCTTGAGTGCCGCCCGAGGAGTCGAATTGCAGATCGTGGCGACAAGCGCGAGTACCTCGGGTATGACGTCCAGATGAGGTTGTCCATCATTGAGCCGGGGCCATCGTCTGGCGCGAATGCCTTGCCTGACGAGGATCTGTAGTGCAGTGGTCGCCACCGGAAGAAGTATATTGTCCGCTTCCTGAATGCGTGAGTCTGAACGCATCAAGATATAGTGCGATCCGGATAGAGCTTGTTCGAGATTCTTGACAAGTTCCGCCCCTCGAGAAGAACCAGAGGCTTTCGTTAAGCCCTCTACTGAAATGTCGAACCAATTTCGGAGTCTGAATGATGATCGAGGGGGTCGCTCAAGCCCACGGATCTACCGAAAGGCGAAAGTCTGTGCGCAGCCTGTCATTTACGCTAAAGGCTATCTCAGCGGCCTCGTGCTTGTCCTCCCCTCGCGCAACAAACCGCTCCCGTGGATTTCTCCGCATCCTTCTCCTTTCAGCCTTGCCCTTGCATTCACCCGAGTGGAGGTACGAAATCCATCATCCAAAGACCCCACCCGTTCGTTCCCCAGACGCGCGCCCTGCATTGGCGCCAATGCTGGCTAGCCCTTGACAGTCACTCGGCTCCGTCTGGGAATGGGAGTCAGAGTTGTTCATACTCACCACATCCGTCGTCTACATCGAGAGCGAGCGAGTAAGTCGTCCCAAGCTCTTTCGTCGTAGGTCGTGGTCGCATGCAGATGCATTCGTGTTACGCAGGCCAGGCGCTTTGCGTACGGTCCTTTGTTGATTCGCATCTTGTGTCCCCTGCCCCAGTGTGCCGTTCGCGCGTTGGGTGTTTTCGGACCGCTGATCACCGAGACTGCTCCAGGAGAAGATGGGAACAGTGTCATTCCGGCACAAGAGCTTCCGTCTTCTTCCGTCCCGCCGCCTCTCGAAAGGACAT
Organism: Tilletia indica; assembly: GCA_001689995.1. Lineage (NCBI taxonomy): Eukaryota > Fungi > Basidiomycota > Exobasidiomycetes > Tilletiales > Tilletiaceae > Tilletia > Tilletia indica. The sequence goes on along the minus strand of MAPW01000322.1, from coordinate 13,976 downwards.
CAACAAGCTCCTGCCCCGAGACCTCCCAGACCAGCACACTCCCATGCCGTGACGAGCCGACCAGCACACGCAGAATCGGAGTCGAAGCTGTACCGCCCGCTGTCGACGTTGATGGGATTTGTGTATCCTTTTGGGCGATGACGGTAGAGGATTTGATGGTGGGAAGATGCCAGAATGCGCGTAAGGAATAGACTGGACCTACGTGTTCCAAGGCATCGAGCTGCAGAAGGAAACGAGGCTTTATCCGTCTTGACCGTCCCGTTCCCCTTTCGCTGCCGTCCTCATTGATGTCATCCACGTTCCTACAGCCCACCGCAAAGAGTGCGACTGGCTGTGTGTCATACGCCACGAGGAGGATCGAGAGTAGAGTGAACGGAAGAGAGGATGTCGTCCCGCCGTTTGCGAGGTCCTGTTGCACCGCACCGCCGCTTTTCGCCCACATCTGTTGGACAGAAGGTGGAATCGGAACGGAGAAGAACGCATACACGCTCGACTTGATCCTTTTCCGAGGAGAATCTGGACTTGATGGATGCGGCTTGGGGGATTCCTCCGATGGGTCTTTGGGTAGGTAAGATGGATGAGGAAGACGGATTGGGGGTGATGGAATGATGACGGCGTTGAATGGTGCATCTCCTGGGCGAGCCTTGCCTTCCCCTTGGGTCGGAGTTGCCAGCCTCAGCTCGAGAGGATACATCTGCGACGTTTGATATGTGGGATGTGAAAGTCAGACCCTGAGATCTAGAAAGCATCAGAAAGAAGGAACGGAGACGGGGAAGATACGTACCACTCCAGGCTGATGAGAAGTTCGACCCACCGCCAACCAAGCTGACGATGCAATTGCCGAACTGGAACTGAAATCGCCAACGAAGCGAAGTGCCCAGACGGCATACTCCTACCCACAGTCTTTGGCCCTCCTCTAGAATACACCTTCTGTTCCGGCTCGTTGTCGTCAGGATCCGGTAGATCGTCGAGTAGGTCTCGATGGACGAGTAAGTGTGCATCCAGCACAGTGTTGGATATAGCCGTCTGCATGGTAGCAGTCCATAAGGTAGGGTCTGCCTGGGCCTGAGTTCGTGGGTCCGCTCCCCCTTCTCGATCGTGTAACTCCCTCTGCATCGAGGATAGTCCGAAAGGATTGGAAGTAACTTTCCCATTCGATACCGGTAGGTTCTTTCCCTGCGGTCGTGTGTCGCTAGCCGGCTTCGATTCGCCGGTACTTGACGTACATGCCTGACTCGTAGTAGGGTCTGCTGCCATTAATGATTGATCATTCAGCGTGGATCCTTGTGACGCATGGCCGTTCGCATGAGCTCGTATTGAGGCTGAGGAAGCAGAGATCCGAATGATTACGATGCGGCCACTCCTTGAACCTGCGGCTAACAAGGCGTAGGACGACCGATGTTGTGAAGGGGTACCAGAACCTGTCGAGGTCGATGTCTCGCGGGGTAGCTTCACGGCATGAAGTGCCTGAACATCGTCAGAGAACCCGAAGGGCAAGACCGGATGCAAAATAAGCGTACCGGAAGTCTTGCTGCTGCCAGCCTGTATTGAGGAAGTGGATGGCGGAATGAGGGTGGCCAATTGAAGGGCGCCATTCCTTCGTCCGATGGCAAGCGTAATCGAACCATCCGCACTTGCTAAGGGAACGACGATGGCGGCCGTGATGTCTTGCCAGGGATTGTTCGAGCCTGGTTCAAAGCCAGTACGACAATTGGGATCGAGACTTAGGTTTGCGATTCGTCCTAGCGATTCGGACGATGGGACGCCTGTTTGAGGATGTCTGGACTTGCCGCGGGAACCATTGTTAGACGACCTGGTGGATTTGTTCGGGCCCTGTTCTGGTGGTACAGCAGGCCGACCGATCACGTTGAGCGCTGTTGCGTCGTCCGGCGTCCACCTCGCCTCGTCGTAGATCGATCCATCTCGTCGGAATCCTTCCTTTGAGAGTCCTCGAGGTTTAGCCCAGTATAAGGCCTGAGCTCGAAATAGTAGAAGGAGGTGGACATCGCCGGCTACGTCGCCACCGGATTCTTCTCTCAGATTGGCTGAGGACTTGAGGGCTGGCAATCGAATCACGGTAGGTCGTACGGCTGTTGGTTGCTGGCCGAAGCCGTTTGGTAGGTTGATATTCTTGCTGCTGAGTCGGAGCCACGGATCATGGTTGATCTGACCTGTCGCCCAAGCGTGGGAGATCGCATGGGCCCGCAATGTTGAGGATAGACCACCATCGAAGCCGTTTCCACGCCAGCGTGAATGCTCGAACTCAAAGAAGTGAGCGACGACGGCCGTGCGGAGACGAGAGCATGTCTGGGCCATTCGAACGAGAGTGGGTGTGTCGACGAGGATCGGAGAGGACGGGGAGGCAGCCGCCAAGTGTATGATACACAGCAGGATTTCTGTGGGCAGAGACAAGAGGGAGACGACGCCGCTGTCTGCTTCCGTCGGTTCAACCATCGCTACCATTCCAACAGCCAACTCCTATGCCGCTCACAACGACGCGCGCTGCTCGAGCTCGATTCCTGCTCTTCGCGGGGTGGCGAGGTCGGGTTCAATCACCTCATTCAAGTCGCACCCGAATTGAGCCGTCGTGCATCGGATGGTTCCGGGATCCACCATTCTGTATTGGATCCGAAAGAACACTTCGATCGACGTGATGACTTGCGCTCCCTCGAACTTGGAGGCGTCGACCTGCTGCTGCCTGTGGCCTCTCCCCCGCGCCTGCGCTGCTCGCTGCTCGCTGGTGGGAAATGTTGAACGCTGGACGCTGAACTACTATGCGTATCAAAGCCTTTGTGCCACCTTCAGCTTTCCCACGAACGCATCTTTCTTTTGACCTATCTTATCATCATTGCGCCAGTAATTCCTCTCTCTTGTTCTCACCGGAAGAGATGGACGATCTACGATAGCGTACTCCTGGGTTCTGTCGAAGGGGAATTCTGTGAAGCAAAGGTGGTCCCCATCCATGGTGGTGAAGTGGTGAGCTCGGTGAACATGCTGACCTCCAATTTTACCACCGAAAATGCAAAGAAAGTGCAAAAGAAAATGAAAGTCTTCCGCTCACCTTCTCGCTGACAACCACTTTGCATGCCTTCCTTTCCGCCTGCTCACTGCTTCCTCCCTTTGCTTTTCACCCCTTCGACTCTTCCTAGATTTCCGCAGTCCTTGTTCCGCTGCAGAACCCGCTCTGATTCTGGCCTGCGTTGCGTGTGTGGGTGCAGAATTCCGCATTCTGAAAAGATCTGAGGTCTACGAGAAAGCGGAGGACTCTCACATCATGCATCCTGTGCGTACCTTTCTTTCCATGCCTTTGTCCTCAGATATCTTTGCACGAGTTCTGTCCTGACTGCCTTGTTCAGAGAGAGGGGCGGACAGCTCTATTCTTGAATGCTCTTTCGCTGACCTTTCTTCATCCTCTCTTCTGTCTGGCCCCCTTCCAACCTCAGCATCTCTCAGGAGACTCCAAACAAGCCCGTGAGCATCGAACCCAGTCCTTCGCACTTCAAGGATAACATTCGCTCAAATCATCTTTTCTGCTTATCCTTTACTCTTTGCCCCCACCTCTGCCCCTGCTTTCGACCCATCGAACGTAAAAACAGGCTGCGGCGACCTCATTCAAGCACTGAACGAATGCCATGCCCGCTCATGGCTCGCCCGTCTTACAGGCGAGTGTAACGGCATCAAATCCGAGCTGACCCTGTGTCTCCGGGCCGAGGTGGGTACTGGCCTTCCTCACACTCCCCACCATCTTCCCTGCGGCCTTCCATGGGCGAAGTAAGAACGCTGACGATCTTTCTCTTTGGCGCGGTGCGGGATCAGAGAATAGAACGGACCAAGAGGAACAACGAATCCGCCAAGGAGAGACAAGCGAAGAAGGAGCAAGCCTGGAAGGAGATCGACGAAGATTCATAGCAATCTCAAGTCCTTATTTGTTCTTGTCACGACAGCGCGCGGACAACTCGGCCAGGAAGAATCAAGGTTCAGTCCGGAGGGAGAGGCAAGCTCAGCATTCATCCAGCTTTTCCGACTTCTCGCATCGTCCAGCTCAAACTCCACTCCCGGGGCGTCGTCTCCAGGATCGGCTGGACCATAAGACTTAACACGATTGCAGCGAGTACACACGCATGAATGCAGGCTTACACGCTGACACTCTCCATCCCATCCTCTAGCCGTACACGTCCTACACTTCATTCATTTGCTGATCCAAACTCAACCTTCATTTCTCCTGTTCTTACCCTCGCTCATCTCGCGCTCCCATCCCTGTGTCCTTTCCGCTCATCTGCACGCCCCTTCTCCTACGAACAGCTAGCCGTCAAGCTTTGCCGGGACCCATCACCCAGCACGCCGATCCCAAAGCCGTCACGCATTACGACCGACCCACAACAAGGTATCCACAGCTTCTCAATCTGGACCCCCGACCTTCGCCTGCGCCCGCCTCGAAGCGGATCGTTCCATTCCATCCAGCCCTCGGTGTCACAGGCGTCCAAAGCGAAAGACATCCCCTCCCTTCCCTTGCTCATGCAGTCGACTTCCACGTACAGTGCAAACGAGCATCAACTTCGACTCACCCTCTTCCGTTCAGGTTCTTCCTCGCCACCCTCGGGCATTGACCGACTCTTCCGAAGGTGACTTCGCGGAAGGCGGATATCCGACTTGGCACTTGACTCAATGCTGGGCGTATTCAGGTTCCGATGAATGCTGAGGGCTCTTCTATCCGGAACTTGATCGGTATACGACTACCGTCGGAATGTCGACGGGCTAAGCACCAGGTGGAGACGATTGGACCGGATCAACGGTGAGTTGGCAGTGATGTACAGTAGGAGAAGTGGTCGTTGGTACATGTTCGGCTAAAACTCGATTACTTCCAATTCATGCGCCTAGCCGGGTTTCTTCTTGGATGCTTGCGACTTCCGCCTCGTTCTTTTTCGAGGATAGCTGCTATGGATAAGGATGTTATGCGCAGCGCTAGGCAAGTGAAGCAAGGCATACATTCCCTTGTATGCTCTACCAACCTGATGCTGTGGGTATGACTCGGACATGTTCGGTGATTGTCTTAGTACCTATTCAACTAAAAGCTCGATCTATCCATTCTTTTCTCATGCATCTAATTCAGTCGGGCCGCCAATTCGAACTTCGACCTTCTGATTTCAACATCGTCCCATTCTTTCCAGTCCTTAGCATTCAGTCAAGTCCTTCGCCGCGCCTCAGTGGATCCAGGCTTGGAAGCACAAGTATAAATACCAAATCAAATCTTCACTGTCCTCTCTCTTTCCTGTCTTCTCCCATTCGTTTCTCAATTCTCTCTCTCGTTCTCTCTCTCTTTTCCTCTCTTCTCCATTTCTTCTCCGTTTCCGTCCCGATTCTCTTTCCTCCTGCTCTCTCTGGCGCCCACAGGAACAGTTTCGTCCTTCCTCCTCTGCTGTACGGCACCCCACCGGTCATCCGGAAGACAAAATCGTCAACAGGAAAAACATGGGGAGAAGACAACGCACTTTTCGGCTCGGCTCCCCCTTCCCCGGGCTTCACCCTATTACCAACGCCGCACTCCGGATGGGAGACCGATTCCAAATGATGCCGAGGCCAGGCTTCGGCGGCGTCCAACGAGCGCCACATGCATGGTGGTTCTGACACCGGTGCCTGCCTGCCCGCCTCGCCTCGCCTATCCGCCTTCCCAGAGGACACGAGGCGAAGATCTAGACCCTAGGCTGCAAGATAATTCGAATTCGCTCTGAAGAATCAGCATTGCTTGGATTGAGGTCAGAAGACCTTCTGGATGGCACAATGGACGTCAGGATCGGTCAAGAGAAGACGTTATGGATGGCGCAATGGACATCAGCATCGGCGAAGAGGGACATCGTGGACGCAAAGGACATCGCGATCGGCTTGGCGCACAGAGAAGACTTTCTGGATGGCGCGAAGGACATCACGATCGGCTTGGCGGAAGGGCTGGGTGAGTACATGTCTGTGTAAGAAAGAAGGCAGGAAGACAGCTCTCCGCTCATCCCGGCTCTTCTGCTCGCTATGCATATCAGAAACACCTACTTTTGGACATCATCTTCTTCGACCTCTATCGATGCACCGAACGCAGCAATCTACCAGCACTTTCAAGCTCGCCCGCCAAGAGGACAGGACCGATTCATCCGAACATTTTGGGGTGCTGGAGCATGAGGTCTGTACATGGCGTGATCGAGGGCTGGGAAGTAAGCTGACTTCTCTCTTTGAATTCCAGAAGCGGTGCACCAGGTCAGTCTCCAGGACCTCGATCCCCTCGAAGGCGCCCTTCGGAAAGAGCAAGACAAGAATTGAGAATGTCTGTGCGTCAAGAGGGGATGAAAGGTACAAAAGAAGCCCCCCATCCGACCCAGATCCCCCCAACTCTTCCCTCAACACCCTCAAGGCATCCTCAAGGCACAAGATCCTCAAGACTCGACAATACTGGTGAGGTTCTTCTCCTCCTCCCCCCTCTCCTCTCCTCTTCACTCCCTCCTCTTCACTTCCTTACTGACACATCTACCACCCGTTCCCCACTTCTCTCTTCAGGATGATTGACCTCGGGTCTCATTTGGTACGGACCAGGACGACAAACATGGGCAGCGACGATCCATTCTCTCATCGGGGTTCGGCGACAGGGTAAACCTTTCCTGCACTGCTCGTTGGCCCCGGCGGACCTCGGTCTCCACCCGCCCTCTACACTCCTGTCGACATGCCTCCCGGTCAAAGACATTACAGCCGACCAGTTCTTGGGATGTTGCAGTGTGAGGATCGGCACCTGCCTCAGCCACCCCCAATTGCTTAGCGCCAGTGGTCTCGGGAGCCGTGGAGATAGGGCTAGTTGGCGGGTATGCACTGTCGAAGCACTGCCCTTGCCTGGCACTGATCCCCGGGTGATGTGGCGGTGCTCGAGGATGGTGAGTTGCTGACCATGTCTTAAGGCTCGGGGTGGGAGGAGCTCCGGGTCTACTTCACCCTCCACCACATGATCCTGCAGTCAGGTGCCTGGTCAACACCTGGCTTCTCCCCCGACGCAGGTGATGGTGGGGGGTGCGGCCCTGACGAGGGGTGAGTATTATCTGCTTCCTTTCCTTTGCTCAGATGCTACACGTTTGTTGACTTCCATCGACAACATGGTTTGCTTTTTCATCCTCATCTTCCTCTTCGGCGACCTCGACCTCGACCTCGACCTCGACCTCGACTCCCTCGACTCCCTCGACTCCCTCAACCTCACTCCTCTTCTCCTGTTGCAACCACCGACGAGTATCTCCGGCGCATCCCCTCTCGAGCTTCCCTTCCCTTCTCTCCTCATGCTCTCCTTGTACCCTTCCAACCTCTCTCGCATGCACAATCAAATGCTTTCCGCACTTGCATCTCTCATTCTTCACACACATCGTCTGATCGTCGAATCTGGGAAGCCTGTCGATATCACCCAGCTGAAGCTCGACAGCGAGATGGGCCATCGTCGTACCTCGTCCTTTTCCGTCTTCAACATCTTTCGAGCGATGCAGTGGGTTGGCATTGATGGATGGTCAGAATGTGGTACAGTCTCCGTCGCGCTCCTTGCCCTATCCGCGCCGAGCTCATGCAGCATTTCACCGCAGTCGCCTCTCCTCATCGTCGATTCCCAGAGCTTCAAATCGAGTCGCCACCTTCGCCGTTCCCTTCGCTAGCTCTCGCCAAAGGCCAAGGTGTTCGCAGTTCCCCAGCGGGAAGTTGATGTCTTGTCTCCGCTGAGGGTGAAGCCACAGCACCTGCAGCAGCAGCTGTCGCCATGACCAGATGTCGACTGAGCTCGTGAATCGCCTAGATTACCTCTACGGCCGAAGTACAGAGTGTGAGTTGCATCTCGTCCCCGCGCGCATCATGCTACCCTTCTCTTCCCTCGCCCTCTGACGCATCGTCGTTACCTCCTTCTTGCTCCGCCAGCACCCTTTCCGTCTCAGCAAGTGTCGTCCCGCAGCTTGACGTTCATGCGAAGCTCGGAGAGCTGGGTTTCGGGCCGAGTCGGTCGCTGCTTGCAGCCAAGTAGACAGGAGCGTCACCGCACTCGCAAGTAGGTGAAGGTCCTCCGATTGTCGTGCTAATCCCAGAGCACGATCGACATCTCCATCGACCGACTCTGTGCTGCGTTGAGGTTGCCCGGCGAGCCTGTCGAGGACGGCAAGCGCTACATCCTTCGTCATTGAAAGGTCGGTCCAGGACAAGTCGTCGAAGTCGCCCTCGCTACTGGCAGCGCGGGCGATGCAGCTACCGAAGAGTTGAAGCAAGCGCGAGGCACACCGGATCTGAACAAGCCGGACCGAAGTTGGGGAAGAGGAGGTGTCGAGCAAGCTTGCCTGTTGGGTCCAGTCGCTGACGTCGAGCCAAAGGGACCATGCGTCCAGAAGTGCACCTTCGGAGACTGTGCTTGGAAAGACCTCCGTAGGCAAGGAGGGTGGACGAGAACGGTTCTCAATTGCGGAGCATCCACCTCTCGCTATCGGTCTCCGTTGAAGCCTTCGCTTCACCTTCGGAATCATCAAGACTCCATGGAGGAAGGGCGATGAATCGTAGAAGCGTGTCGGCAATGTTCGTCTGTTGGGTGAGCTTGAGTGCCGCCCGAGGAGTCGAATTGCAGATCGTGGCGACAAGCGCGAGTACCTCGGGTATGACGTCCAGATGAGGTTGTCCATCATTGAGCCGGGGCCATCGTCTGGCGCGAATGCCTTGCCTGACGAGGATCTGTAGTGCAGTGGTCGCCACCGGAAGAAGTATATTGTCCGCTTCCTGAATGCGTGAGTCTGAACGCATCAAGGTTCGGGCCGGATATATGCTCGTGGAAGTGCGATCCGGATAGAGCTTGTTCGAGATTCTTGACAAGTTCCGCCCCTCGAGAAGAACCAGAGGCTTTCGTTAAGCCCTCTGCTGAAATGTCGAACCAATTCGGAGTCTGAATGATGATCGAGGGGGTCGCTCAAGCCCACGGATCTACCGAAAGGCGAAAGTCTGTGCGCAGCCTGTCATTTACGCTGAAGGCTATCTCAGCGGCCTCGTGCTTGTCCTCCCCTCGCGCAATATCACCGCTCCCGTCGGATTTCTCCGCATCCTTCTCCTTCAGCCTTGCCCTTGCATTCGACCCGAGTGGAGGTACGAAATCCATCATCCAAAGACCCCACCCGTTCGTTCCCCAGACGCGCGCCCCTGCATTGGCGCCAATGCTGGCTAGCCCTTGACAGTCACTCGGCTCCGTCTGGTTGGAATGGGAGTCAGAGCTGTCATACTCGAGACCACATCCGTCGTCTACATCGAGAGCGAGCGAGTAAGTCGTCCCAAGCTCTTTCGTCGTAGGTCGAGGTCGTGCACTGGATGCATTCGTGTTACGCAGGCCAGGCGCTTTGCGTACGGTCCTTTGTTGATTCGCATCTTGTGTCCCCTGCCCCAGTGTGCCGTTCGCGCGTTGAGTGTTTTCGGACCGCTGATCACCGAGACTGCTCCATGGAGAAGATGGGAACAGTGTCATTCCGGCACAAGAGCTTCCGTCTTCTTCCGTCCCGCCGCCTCTCGAAAGGACATCAACAAGCTCCTGCCCCGAGACCTCCCAGACCAGCACACTCCCATGCCGTGACGAGCCGACCAGCACACGTAGAATCGGAGTCGAAGCTGTACCGCCCGCTGTCGACGTTGATGGGATTTGTGTATCCTTTTGGGCGATGACGGTAGAGGATTTGATGGTGGGAAGATGCCAGAATGCGCGTAAGGAATAGACTGGACCTATGTGTTCCAAGGCATCGAGCTGCAGAAGGAAACGAGGCTTCATCCTTCTTGACCGTCCCGTTCCCTCTTCGCTGCCGTCCTCATCGATGTCATCCACGTTTCTACGGCCTACCGCAAAGAGTGCGACTGGCTGTGTGTCATACGCCACGAGGAGGATCGAGAGTAGAGTGAATGGAAGAGAGGATGTCGTCCCGCCGTTTGCGAGGTCCTGCTGCACCGCGCCGCCGCTTCTCACCCACATCGCTTGGACAGAAGGTGGAATCGGAACGGAGAAGAGCGCATATACGCTCGACTTGATCCTTTTCCGAGGAGAATCTGGACTTGATGGATGCGGCTTGGGGGATTCCTCCGATGGGTCTTTGGGTAGGTAAGATGGATGAGGAAGACGGATTGGGGGTGACGGAATGATGACGGCGTTGAATGGTGCATCTCCTGGGCGAGCCTTGCCTTCCCCTTGGGTCGGAGTTGCCAGCCTCAGCTCGAGAGGATACATCTGCGACGTTTGATATGTGGGATGTGAAAGTCAGACCCTGAGATCTAGAAAGCATAAGAAAGAAGGAAGGGAGACGGGGGAAGATACGTACCACTCCAGGCTGATGAGAAGTTCGACCCACCGCCAACCAAGCTGACGATGCGATTGCCGAACTGGAACTGAAATCGCCAACGAAGCGAAGTGCCCAGACTGGCATACTCCTACCCACAGTCTTAGGCCCTTCTCTAGAATACACCTTCTGTTCCGGCTCGTTGTCGTCAGGATCAGGTAGATCGTCGAGTAGGTCTCGGTGGACGAGTAAGTGTGCATCCAGCACAGTGTTGGATGTAGCCGTCTGCATGGTAGCAGTCCATAAGGTAGGGCCTGCCTGGGCCTGAGTTCGTGGATCTGCTCCCGCTTCTCGATCGTGTGACTCCCGCTGCATCGAGGACAGCTCGGAAGGATTGGAAGTAGCTCTCCCATTCGATACCGGTAGCTTCTTGCCCTGTGGTCGTGTGTCGCTAGCCGGCTTCGATTCGCCGGTACTTGACGTCCATGCCTGCCTCGTAGTAGGGTCTGCTGCCGTTGATGATTGATCATTCAGCGTGGATCCTTGTGACGCATGGCCGTTGGCATGAGCTCGTAGTGAGGCAGAGGAAGCAGAGATCCGAATGATTACGATGCGGCCACTCCTTGAACCTGCGGCTAACAAAGCAAAGGACGACCGAGGATGTGAAGGGGTGCCAGAACTTGTCGAGGTCGATGTCTCGCGGGGTAGCTTCACGGCATGAAGTACCTGAACATCGTCAGAGAACCCGAAGGGCAAGACCGGATGCAAAATAAGCGTACCGGAAGTCTTGCTGCTGCCAGCCTGTATGGAGGAAGTGGATGGCGGAATGAGGGTGGCCAATTGAAGAGCGCCATTCCTTCGTCCGATGGCAAGCGTGATCGAATCATCCGCACTTGCTAAGGGAACGACGATGGCGGCTGTGATGTCTTGCCAGGGGTTGTTCGAGCCTAGTTCGAATCCAGTACGACAATTGGGATCGAGGCTTAGGTTTGCGATTCGTCCTAGCGATTCGGACGACGGGACGCCTGTTTGAGGATGTTTGGACTTGCCGCGGGAACCATGGTAAGACGACCTGGTGGATTTCTTCGGGCCCTGTTCTGGTGGTGCAGCAGGCCGACCGATCACGTTGAGCGCTGTTGCGTCGTCCGGCTGCCACCTCGCCTCGTCGTAGATCGATCCATCTCGTCGGATTCCTTCTTTTGAGAGTCCTCGAGGTTTAGCCCAGTATAAGGCCTGAGCTCGAAATAGTAGAAGGAGGTGGACATCGCCGGCTACACCGCCACCGGATTCTTCTCTCAGATCGGCTGAGGACTTGAGGGCTGGCAATCGAATCACAGTCGGTCGTACGGCTGTTGGTTGCTGGCCGAAGCCGTTTGGTAGGTTGATATTCTTGCTGCTGAGTCGGAGCCACGGATCATGGTTGATCTGACCTGTCGCCCAAGCGTGGGAGATCGCGTGGGCCCGCAATGTTGAGGATAGACCACCATCGAAGCCGTTTCCCCGCCAGCGTGAATGCTCGAACTCAAAGAAGTGAGCGACGACGGCCTTGCGGAGACGAGAGCATGTCTGGGCAATTCGAACGAGAGTGGGTGTGTCGACGAGGATCGGAGCGGACGGGGAGGCAGCCGCCAAGTGTATGATACACAGCAGGATTTCTGTAGGCAGAGACAAGAGGGAGACGACGCCGCTGTCTGCTTCCGTCTGTTCAACCATCGCTATACCATTCCACTTCCCATGCCACTCACAACGACGCGCGCTGCTCGAGCTCGATTCCTGCCTTTCGCGGGGTGGCGAGGTCGGGTTCAATCACCTCATTCAAGTCGCACCCGAATTGAGCCGTCGTGCATCGGATGGTTCCGGGATTCACCATTCTGTATTGGATCCGAAAGAACACTTCGATCGACGTGACTTGCGCTCCCTCGAACTTGGAGGCGTCGACTTGCCTGTCTGTGGGCTGTGGCCTCTCCCCCGCGCCTCGCTGCTCGCTGGTGGGAAATCCTGAACGCTGGACTACGGCGTCTTGACTGCTACTCTGACAGCTCCGTCAAATGCGCTCGTCTCTGCTTCGCGCTTCGGAAGTGGGACTGACCCCTTTCACGCTGAGGTTGCCTCAAATCTTCGTCCTGCCCTTCAGATTGCGAACGGTGTAAGTGCAGTCATACGCCATCGTGCGTCCCTTGCTTCCCGTCATCGCTGCCACGCTCCTCATTAGTGAAGCTGGACGCGTTCGCTCCCTTATCCTTTCCGTGAGACACATCCGTTATGGGTGGAACTTTCGCAAACGCCATGCATGAGAGATACACCAGCGATATGCGGGCGGTAAGTGGTTGTTATCAGGCACTACAGCCGGGTCCACGGGTCCAGCGACGAAGCGGGATCACAAAAGTGGATCTGCAGGCTGCAATTGGAGTCATCCTGGCTTCTTCTTATTGACCGCTGTCGATCATCAGGAAGATTGCAGGTCCATTATAGACGGGTAGACCCTATCTCTCTGCTTCTGGCATGACGGAAAGGCAAGCAGCAGACAAGTTTGGGTTCGCTTTCACGCCTGAACGCTTCTTCATATCTCCATCGCCCAATCGTTCGTCATCCCCTCCAACTCGCCGGTGCTCACAGTGGGGTATAAATACCTGCCCCCTTGACCGTTACATTTCTGTCCTCTTCCCACGTCTTTCTGGCTTCCGCTCTTGCGCATCTCTTACGCTCTTTCTAGATCCTTGTGAAAATGGCATCGCTCACTTCCACCCAAGCCGCCCTCGCGCGAAGCATCACAAGGCCAAACCTGTTCGCCTCCTCTCCTAATTTCCTCAACCAAAGACAATCTCGCGCCGCCTCAAGCTCAACCTCGACTCCGGCCCCCAAACGACGCGTCGTCATCCTAGGAAGTGGTTGGGGAGGCTACAACCTCGCCCGCGATCTCGACAAGACCAAGAACGAGGTAACGATCGTCTCCCCTTCGACCAACTTCGCCTTCACACCTCTCCTCGCCTCCGTCTGCGTGGGTGCCCTCGACTACCGGTCCGCCATCGAACCCGTACGCGAAATTCGAGACGCGAGCTTTTTGCATTCGTGGGTGGACGCGTAGATGTTCAGAACCGGACAGTGACGTTGGTACCTGCCTACCCGCGCGCCTTGAGCCAGGACCGGTTTGCCGAGACGAGGGGTGGGTTCAATACCGCGTTCGTCCGGCCGGCTCATCGGAGACCTGTCGAGGCGGCTGAGGGTGACGCGTCGGATCTTGTTCCGTCTAGTGGTGGGAGCTCTTCCAGGCCCGCGTACACCCTTGCTACACCTTCGACAGGACAGCAACAACACGGGGCTGGATCAACCTCAGGCGCGTTCCAACCTTCGCAGACGAACTCGCTCAACCCGTTCTTTCGTCCGCGGAGTTTTCGCAAAGTGAGCCCCCGTCGGCTGAGACTAGGGACGCCATTCACCTCGCCAGTCATGGAAGTTATGGACCCTCCGAAACATGGGCTTCGCAGGAACGCGGTCGCGAGTTCAAGATTGGATACGATGTTCTCGTCCTTGCCGTTGGCTCTTTCAACCGTACCTTCAAGCTGAAGGGCGTCAAGAGCAATGCTTGGTGAGTACTTGGCTCGCTTTGCACACCTGCCTACTGTATGACCTAATGCTTTGCTCGTCCAATGTATGCAGGTTCCTGAAAGACATTCAAAACGCGCGCTCCAT
>MAPW01000321.1:0-16353 GCA_001689995.1 Tilletia indica | reverse complement strand
CGCGCCCAATGAACGCCAAGCCCACGACTTTGGACGGGTACATCAAGATCGCACAGAGGCTCGTCTTGTTCTGTGTGCGCGTTCAGCTTGCTGGCACTGATACGACCCAATATGGGGACACGAATGCCGGAGAGGAGCTTCCTCCGACACTGGGTAAAGCCAGAAAGGCTATGCTCGGGGACCCTATTCTGCGAGAAATGGTGTGCCGACTAATGGCCAACCCAGAAAAGAAGGTCATCTGGGAGATTGGCGAACATATCCTTTCCTCGCCCGTACCGGACAACAAGGAAGGTTCCGTCTTGTCGTTCTTCCTTGCCACTATAGGTATTCGCCGACCCGTGAACGGGACCTTCCTGTCTCCAGGAGACTACACACCTTCTTTGAGCAAGTTGCTGTACTGTCTCCGCTTGTGTTGGTTCTGGCATTATGGACACAAAATCTGGCGGACGGATGGCTCTAATCCCCTGGGTGTGGTGCTCGGTCAGCCGCTGTACAGTTTGAAGATCTGCACACACAAAAAACTCGGTCCTCTGGCGCCGTTTACCGCGGCAAGCAAGCATATTCAAGGACTCCGTGCTTTTGGCCTAGCATCGGCAAGGGTGAGTCAGTGAGTATAGAAATTTGTACGGACAAACGTTACTGACGCGCTCCCCTTAATTGTCGTCACACTTCAGGCGGAGGGATCGCGTGATCAATTATGTGGTCTGCAAACGGGCAATCCGTGGCGATCAGCGGTCACTGGATCGAGCTGCAAGACATCAGGAAGATGATGAAGGATTCGATCGCGTCTATGGAGGCAGGGCTCAAAGGCCTGTTGGCGCACGCAAATGACCAGAGCTTTCTGGCCGCTTTCGACCTTTCTAAACTCGTGGACAACCCATCCCAAGATGACCCTAATATGTGGTTTGGCAACTTGGCGTCTAATAAACCTCACCTGGATCTGGACGCGTACGGAAACCAGGTCATGCCGACCCTAATGACGATGAAGATGGATAACAAGACGAAGAAATGGCAACCGAACCCGGACTGGAGCAAGGTCCAACTACTGTGGGACGAGGAGACGAAGTTTCTCAAGGCTCTCCTGGTCGCCATCCACATCACTAGCGGGATGCCGAGCCGCGGTTCAGAGCTGCTGGAGACTACCTGGCGAAACGACTACGGTGCCCGCTTGCGCAATGTTCTTGCCGGACACGACGGTGAAATCATATTGGACTCAACCTACAGTAAGACGGAGTATAAATCTACTCGGGTCAAGCAGAACATTCGCTTTCTCCATCCCTCTGTTGCGAGGGTATTGGCGATCTACCTTTGCACAGTGCGGCAGACGACCGACGAGCTGTTCCACATCAAGTACGACGTTGACAGAACGTATCTATGGTGCAACGTCAACGACAAGTGCCAGAGGGCATTGCGCGATGGGACACGACATACCTTGGACGCGCGCTTAAGACACAATCAGAACTCTCCGGTATTGGTGCGGCTCTGAACGTCAGCGAGTTCCGCCAGCTCATCGAAGCGGTGGCACACAAACACTTCCGGACAGGATACCTCCGCGAAGCGATGAGGGTCCTTTTTCCCGCAGAGCCCAACAAACAAGACGCGTGCGAAGATCTAGACGATCCCACACTGCTGGGACTGGAGGGATGCGGTGGGGAGGAAGAGGACTTCGCCGACATCGCCGCGGACTTTATGGAGGGTCTTCGGGGCGGGGGAGCTTCACAGCGAGGTCAGCAGCAAGACCTCTTCTCCGCTCAGTCAGGCCGATCCGACGAGGCAAGTTGGGCCTGCTACGCGCGCCAAAAGATTCACCGCGCGGGAATGGACGACGGTGTTATTACGAATTCAAGGGTGGCTTCAAGAATGTATCAGGCTTTTTTCGGTCTCTTTCGCCCGAGGGTCAGTGGAAACACTGCTGCAACGGCGCCGGTCTTGCCTGTAGGAGTCCCTATTAGTACAACGAAAGGCCAACCGGTGACACCCTCGGCTCACTTGCTGGTGGTCCCCGAGCCTGCAAGTCACATAACGGAAGCGCCTCCTTTAAACCAAAGGAACTCGGTCACACACGCCGCCGACGTCAGGAAACGTACGGCAATACTTGCATCGGGTCCCTCTTCGTTTGCGTTGGGCTCGGACGGCTTGCAGGGCCGCCTAGCCCTGTCACCCCTGGTTCTCAAAGCCGTGATGGACCTTACAAAAGGGAGTTATCCCAGACGACCTCTTGCTCAGCCGGTCAGCGACGGATTGGCCTTGATCGAGCGTTCTATCGCGAACTTCGCCTGTATTGTGAAGACAAATGGGGGCAAATCTTTGCTTTGGCAGGCCGACGCGTGGATGTCTCGCAAGGGATATCCAAGCTTTGCCCTGCTCATCGTGCCTTACCTGTCTCTCATCGACGACATCAAGCGCGTAGGCAGAGAAAAGGGGATTATGTGCGCGGACTGGGACCCAAACCTTACGATCTCACCAGATACAGAGATTGTGGTGGTCTCACTAGCCAAGGCTGTCAAAGGCCCGTTCTTGCTTTGGTTGGGCGACACGGAAATCCAGGCTGCACTGCGTCGCGTTTTTGTGGACGAAGCGCATGTTCTGATCGACGAGGAGTTCAGAAAGGTATGTATGGATCGTGGGTACAGCTGTGACAGAAACAGACGGCTGACAAGGGCGTGTCTTTACTAGGGAATTGAGGACTTTGGCAAGGTGACAGAGCGTCTCCCGGCGAAGCAGTTTGTCTTTTTGTCGGCTACAATTCCGCCCACGTCCGAGGACCGTTTGGAGAAGATAACATGCATGCCCCTACTCTTCCTGCGAGAGGGTACCAACCGCGAGAATCTGGCTTACTCGTTGGTGAACGTCGCGAACGAGCGCGAGGCGGTAGAGCGCGTACGAGAGAGTATCAATCGCGTCACAAAGGATACAATTGCTGGCAAGCAGGTGCTCATCATCTGTCGGGACAGACGGACGGTCAAGCAAGTCGCGAGGGAGCTAGAATGCGGCTACTATTTCTCTACCAACGACGCGTCGGAGTCCGAGGTCGAGGAAATGGACGACGCCATGGAGGAATTCAAGACGGGACTACGGCCGGTTCTGGTCGGTACAACTGCTGCTAGCACTGGTATCGACTTCGACGGTGTAGGCTTGGTGGCCCTGATCGACGGCATGTATTCAATGGCGGCAGGCATGCAGGCGGCAGGACGCGCAGGTCGGCGTGGCGCCCGAGCCGAGGTACACATATATCAGGTCAAGAACAGTCGTTACCCTCCCAGCCACCTGCCAGAAGGACCGCATCCTCGCACGGACGACGAAGCGGTCGGCCTCCTCATGGCCGGTGAACGCTGTATGAGAGAGCCCATCTCTCACTGGCTCGATGGGCGAGTGGTCAGCTGTATTGAGCTGGGCGGTGAATGGTGTTCTGTCTGCGAGGAAATGTACGACAACCCGTCCGCGCCTGCGACATCGACTCCAGTAAATCATGGTAGGCAGGGAAAGAAGCGACTCAACGTCCTGCCGGATACCCATCCAGCCAACAAGCGGCAAAAGGTCATAGCCTCAACAAGCTCCCCGCATTTGGCTGGGCGCGTATTCTCACCGATCAGCTCTCCCTCTAGTAACGAAAGTGTGAGTAGTGCAGGAGGTTCTCGCTGGGCCGTTAAGCGAAGTACAATTACTGACGGGATTATGGCTTGTTTTGAGTTGTGTAGACGCTGGTCAGACGAGTTCACCCGTTCACTTCGTCGCGGGAAGACAAACAAAACTGGAGTAGTGAACCTTCTTCAAGTGGAAGCTCTTCCTCTTCCGGCGCTCTGTGGGATTCCCCGTCTGCGAAGACTCGGCTCCCGACGGCAAACAAGCTCGCTCCCATTACAAATCGGGAACCCACGACAAACAGTCCACGGCCCAGTGGTACTTTTGCAGCTCGCGAGGTTGGGCCCTCCTACAGCCATAAAGCGGCTTTCACAACATGGGCGGCTTTGAAGAACTCCTTTCTCCAATCTCTCCAGCTGGTGAATAAGTACTGCGCGATGTGCTATATGGTGGAGCGCGACTTCTACCACAAGTCTTCCCACTGCACTCTCAAAGACTGCAACATGTCGGCTCAAAAGACCTTTCGGGAGAAGGGACGCAACGACTGGCCCAATGGACGGGCTTGCTGGGGCTGCAGCCTGCCGGTGACGGTGTGCAACGAGCGGCTGGGTGGCGGATTATGCGAGCTTAGCGCGCACAGGGATATGATTCGAGGCATCTTACTCCTGCTGACTCTACACGAAGGCGTGCGCACGGAAGCAGTCAAGTTCGCCCAGAGATTCGACAAGGACTACGACTTACCCCGTCCACAGGCGCCAGGCGTCATGGGTGACGGTTGGACAACAGTCTTTCTGCTGCGCGGCTCGACAAGGGTGTACCAGGCCTTTCCTGCGGTTATGTCGGTGGTTTTGATGCTGGCGAAGAATTTCGAATAGGATGTGGCGAATCAGTTTGGCCCGCGCCCTGCCTTGGGCTAGTGTAAGTAACCTCCATCTGAATGGACAACTTGTTGAGTGTTATTTGTGTCCATATTGTGCGTGAACGCGTCCCGGCCATCAAAATCATTATGGATCTGCCTTGTCCGCCTTTCGTTCCGGGCATTGAAATAGACGCGGGCAAGAAGTAACCTTTGTTTTTACTGAAGCGCGACTCCACCTAACAAACGCCCGGGTGAAGCAGCTATAGGGTCCGTGCGCGTGACGCAAGGCTGATGGTGCCTTTGACGCGTCTTTACGCGCTTTGACGCGTTGCAACGTTGACGCGTCGTGACGCGTTTGGACGCGTTCCTCTTGGATTCGGTAACTTAGCGGACGCGTTAGGGCGCGTTTTAACGCGTCTCAGGGCGGCCAGAAGGGCTGCGGTGTGGGTGCGATGCGTTAGAAGGCAAAAGAAGAAACAAAAACATGCCTATTATAGAGTCTGACGAAGTTTGAAGAACAGCCTATGAGTTCCTCGTACCAGACACCGGGTACGACCGGTGGTGGATGACGTGGCCGATCTTTCTGCACCAATGGAGCCACCATGGGCGCTGTCAGCACCTTCGACTAGTAGTGACTCTTTCCTGTCTTGCTACGTGCTGTGGGGGTAGTAGGGAAGGCATAAGAAGCGTGGGAAAATTGTAGCAGAACGGTGTTTGAAAAAATTTTCCATGCGGAGTTTAAATTTTTTTCCATTTTTTTTTTTCACCAACGGCAGAAAATTGCGCGAAGGCACTGCAGCAGTGTAAGACATGGTGCATCATTCAGGGTGATCTAGTATGCCAAATACAGGTGCGCGCGGGCACTACAACAGTGTAGGACGTGCTACATATGTTAAGGATGTGCTAGGAGACAGACGGACACGAAGAGGGTGCGCGGAGGACAGAGCAGCGGGGAGGAAGAGTAAGGACGAGCGGAAGGGACGGGTGCGCGAGGTTGGAGAGGGGGGCCCAAAGAGAAGGGGAAGGGAGTGCGAGGTGAGCAAAGAGAACAGGGCGAGAAGGAGAGCAGAGAGCGAGGTGCGCACAGGAAGGGAAGGGCAGGAAAGTGCGGCAGTCAGTCAGGCAGCAGGCAGGAGAGTGAGGTGCGCAAGGTGCGCGAGGGATGGTATGGTGCGCTTTGGGCTGCGGGGCCAACGCGATCGAGGGAAGAAGGGCGCTAAAGCCATGAATGTACACCCTGTGTTTCAAAATGGACAGCGCTAAATCCATGAATGTACACCCTGTGTTTCATAATGTACCAAGCCACAATTTGAGGGTATTAGACCATTTGAATGGACACAGAATGGACGCTTACAACGAGTGAATGGACATTAGAAGAATTTAGAGCTCAATTTTGATTTTGTAGTTACCCCATGAATGGACACCTTAGCGTCTGCCGTGCATGAAGGCAGCCATCCAGTGTCAGGAAGTGTCCATTCAAAACTGCTGTCTGGGCATGTGGTTAGGGGTGAGTACCCAGAGTGTACCTTGTTGCCTGTGGCTCTTTCTGTGCTTACATAGACGCGCTTCTCCGTACCGGTTTTACCCAGGCGCGGCCCACAAACAATACGGGACCAGAGCTTCGGAACAACATTCCTGAGAGCGATGACGTCGAACAGGAGAATAACGTGAGTACGCCGGACTGGAACCGCTACCTAAATATAGCGAATAAGGTACTGAGCCCTACGCGCCTTGGGGATTGTCTCGGTCTCAGGCACAGCGCAGAGGCAGCTCGGTAGCTGGACCGCGCGGCGACAACCCCGACGACGTGGGAAAGGATGGACAGGAGGAACGAGGGACGGTGAGTGTGTTGGACAACCCTACGCTAACCCACAGCCGCGATACTCTCGAGCTAACGCGTGAATGGGTTTTCTTTCATCACAGGATCAGGGTGGTGGGCCCTTAGGGGACACACGAGGGGCAGACAGCGCGGCCTCGAGGCGGGCTCGGGTACGTAACCGCTGCGTCGACTTGGTGCCGACATGTAAACTGAACTGACAATCATGCGACCCTCTTGTTCGCTTCGTCGTCTCGGTAGTCTTCCTCGGCGGCTTCGAACCTGTCCATATGGAGTATGGATGGTCCGCGGTTGGAGGGTGGGAAGGAGGCAGACGCGTCCGGTGACGTCGGCCGTGCTCCTGAAGCGCGAGACGACACCCCTGTCCTTGACAGCGACGGGGACGAGCCAGAAGGCCGAGACGACACCCCTGCCCTCGACAGCGACGTGGACATGGACCACGGACCCACCCACACGCAGGCCGCCGACGATGTGGATGCAATGCTTCTGGAGACGGCTGCTGGTCAGGTGGCACCCCGCAGGAGAAGCGAAGTTCCGGAGTCGGATTCGGAGGCGGGATCGGGGCCAGGGTCAGATCACTCCACGATGGACGTTGATCAAGAGGACGAGGAAAGTGACGACCCCGAAGGAATGGGCTCCCCGTCCAAGCGGCAGCGTCTCAACCGTGGAGGTCACGGCGCGCGCCCTTCTGCCACCATGGAAGACATGCGGGGCCTGTTTGGGGGAAAGACTGGGGAGGCAAGGTGGACGTGGCCGGTAAAAAACGACGTTCTGCTGCGGGCCCTTCTTCCCACAAGGAGGACGTGAGTGGGGGTCGACACAAGACCGGAGAACGTCGCTCCGATGGCGAAGGAGGACTGGGCGATACCTTCAGGGACGAGGACTGGGCGGGATTCGAAAATGCGGCCGACGAAGCCGATCGGGAGGCGGAGGAACGGCGGCTTGGGGCAGAGGTTGGGCCTCAACCAGGGGAAAGCACAAATGCCGATCCCACTGGAATGATGCGGGGGCTGACGATAGCGGACACAGCAGGCGGGGACGAGGGACGCAATTCCTCGCAAACGACTCCCGGCCGGAGCAAGGGACGCGGTGCCTCGCAAACGTCTCCGGGCAGGCGTAAGCCCTCAACCTCACCCGATGCGCCTTATCGGCCGACGGCAAGGCCGATCAATCCGTCGTTTGAGGTGGCGAAGGTGCTTGGGGCAATGGGTGGAAAGGTAGCGGTACCCCCAAACCCAAATTCGGGCACGAGGGTTGATGTGGAGGAATCCAGCTCGGGGCTGTCATCGGAAGAGGATGCCGACCCTGTTGACCCGACTCCCTCGGCAGACAAAGGAAAAGGCAAAGCCCCGCGCCCGTCTTCCAGCCCGGATTCCGACAACGGATCAACCCCCCCTGTGGCCCCCCCCAAACCCCCCGTTACCACCGGCAGAGGCAAGGGCAAGGGCAAGGCGACCGGGACTGAAACCGACGAAGAGATGGCCGCGGAGGAGGGGGGTGGCAGCAAGGATCCATTGGGCGGAACGTGGCGTTGGTGGAAGGAGGCATGCAACATCATCCTCGATATGTGCCGGCCTGGTGCTGCGGATCCTGTCGCTGCGGTGGCAACTGCTCTCCAGATGGCGATGGGCCCGAGGGGGCAGTCTCACGATATAGAGCCAACGGCGCTCATGCGAGACAGCGCCAATGACGACGTCCTGCTCGCGATGCGGACGTTGGAGCGGTCTTACGACCTCAGCGCTTCGGCGGGTTTACCCCTCCTCGTGGACCTCTGCGCCTTTGTTATCACGCGACGGGAGGAACTGGTGAGGGAACAGCAGGAGGGATTACAGGGGCAGCTGGTCGCCCGATCCGCAAATCGGAGCCTGGCGTTTAAGGCGGCGAACGGCTCCGCCGACAGCCTCTTCACCAAGAAGGGCAAGTTCGACGACTCGCGGGTGAGCACCACCGGTGCTCGGGTCTTGGGAGTGACGACTCTCCTCGGCAGCCTGGCCTTCCTGCCATTGATGTTGAGGTCCGAGGAGTTCCAAGGATGGAAGACCGTCCGGGACGCGCCCGCTCCCCGCTACTACGCTTTGTCCGTGCTTCTCCGCGGCGGAAGGCCGAAAGTCGACGACCTCCAGCCCGCTCAACGCCAGCTCGTCGACGCAACTGTCTTTGCGGCGAAGGAGATTCTGCCGCGGATCCTACAGGCGTACCTGTGGGCCGTGTTCATGCTTTACGACGACGCGGTGGACAAGGGCAAGCAAGACCTCCGGCATGTCCTCTTCGCTGCCCCGCTCGAATCGGCGGCAACGGAGCTCGGCAGGGATCCGGCCAACATCGTGGCTCCCCAGAGCCCGATGATCAGGGTGCAGCCGGGCATGGACCAGGTGGAGAAGCCGCCTCTTCTGCTCGGGCTGATGAGCGGCTATGGCGACCTCAAGAAGCCTGTCGTCAACCCGGCCTACTTTATGTTGTTCCGAAACTTCAACAAGATCGCGGAGCACAAGCCGGACCACACGCTGGAGGGATTGCTCTTATGTAACCCTCTGAGGGATACGAGGGAATCTTTTGCGGAGGCGATCGACCCAAGCTACCCGCTAGCGCCCGACACCCCGGTGTGTCAGACGAGGCCAGGGGGCCCGGAGATGCTGCAGTTCGTGGGGCCCTACTGCCTGCAGATGGGTCTGGACAAGAACAGTTCCGCGGTGGGGCAACTGATCTCCGCGGTGACGGAGCGCAAGCCCTTCGTCGGCCCATACCCAGACCTCTACACTGGGGCGAAGTTGCGCCAAATCGAAGAGGAGCGAGCGGCGGCGATAACACGCACGGCGGGAGAGCGATTCCAACCAGCGCAAGATGACGAGGATGCGGACGCCCCCACTCAAGGTACCTCGGCATCTAGGCGCCTGACGGGGGGTGAGGGGCAAGGTGGGATGGTCGGGTCCTCGCAATCATCGACACGCCTGGCGCTGTCGCAACAGGCTCATAGTCAGCGGACGCCCAAGACAACCCGAAGACGGTGATCGCTATGATGAGGGCCCCTTTCTGCTTGTACGTGAAGCCTAGATGCTGTGAACAATACATACTCGAATTTGAATTTGAATGACCACATGCCTGCCTTCCCTTGATGACATGTGGGGACCGCTTAAGGGTGGGATGGTGGCGGGAGGAGCTTAGTCGTCCTCGCCCCAAAGCCTCATACCAGACATAGGGTACGACGAGGGACACCGATTCCCTCCCCGTATGGGCTCGTACCAGGTCTCGGGTACGACTACTTGACCCGTACATGACATATATCGGATGCGACGGAGAATCCCGACTCCCAGCCTCGACAGCTCGTACCAGACATCGGGTACGACGCGAGATACAGGGTTCCTACCCAAATGGACTCGTACCAGATCTCGGGTACGAGTACTTGACCCCCTGAGTTCACATATCCGGTGCGACCAAGAATCCCGTTACCCAGCCTCGGAGGCTCGTACCAGACATCGGGTACGACGCGAGATACAGGGTTCCTACCCAAATGGACTCGTACCAGATCTCGGGTACGAGTACTTGACCCCCTGAGTTCACATATCCGGTGCGACCAAGAATCCCGTTACCCAGCCTCGGAGGCTCGTACCAGACATCGGGTACGACGCGAGATACAGTCTTCCTACCCAAATGGACTCGTACCAGCTCTCGGGTACGAGTACTTGCCCCTTGGAGTTCACATATCGGGTGCGAGCAAGAATCCCGTAACCCAGCCTCGGAGGCTCGTACCAGACATCGGGTACGACGCAAGACACCCTCTCCCTACCCAAATAGACTCGTACCAGCTCTCGGGTCCGAGACTTGACTCGTACGCGCAAGATGTCGGATGCGACGAAGAAATCCAACTCCCAGCCTCGGAGGCTGGTACCAGACTTCGGGTACGATGAAGACTGGTACTGTCTAACCTCGAAGGCCCTAACCAGAACCCAGGTACGATGAAGTAAACGAGTACGATGAAGGCTTGTATCATCGTAAGCATCAAAGGCACCTGCCTGATATGGTAAACCATGAAGTCTTGTATTACTTGACCTCTGGATTTACCTAACCCCCCAACCGCTCGTACGACATATCGACGTGGGTTGTTCGTTCGCGCCTTCGGCCAGGACTCTGGTGGCTAGCACGGTAGAGCGTGAAAGACCGGCGTCTTTCCCCTGGATGGGAGGAGATGTTAGGCCGTGCACGTACATAGTGGCTCTAATCCTCGTGCCAGTTATCGGGTACGAGCCCCGGACGTTCCCGGGCGTAATGAAGGGTCTGATGCCTTAGCGTGAGTCTGAGCAAAAAAAAACTTTTCTTCGCTACCTACGCGCGTTCCCTTTCGCCTGCTTATGCCTTGACCACCACACCCCAACCCAAACTCCCTCCCCCCATCTAGTTCCTCACCTCCTTGACCTCGTTCAACCCCTCCAGCCCCGCCAAATATGCCATCCGAAGCAAAGGTGAGTAGGGCACTATCTGACGAACTGATGAGCTTCCTTTGACGCGTCCCGCTACGAAAAAATAAGCAGATCGTTTTCGGCACCCATGGTATCGAGGACGCCGACCTCACCCTGGACTGGGAACTCCCTCATGGGTACGAGATAGTACCCCATCTGGGCTTGCCCGCGGCGCCGTCCGATTGGACACCTTCGGTACGTGTACCGCCATCCATCATACATGACATGTGTTGCTCACATTCCTTAACCCCTTTCAGAACCCATTCTACTTTGGACAGGTGAGCGGTGGTGAATGCGAGAAGCGAGGAACCTTTGACTGAACCTGATGCGTTTCTCTTTGCTACAGATGGGATTGCCGGCGGATGTTGCGGATCTTGACGCGCGTCCCGTATTCTGCGGCGCGTCGTACGACGGATGACCTGCATTCGCTACCAATGAAGATCCCAACCAAGTGGGCCGTCCCGCACCTACGAACTGCCAGGACTGGTCGGATATGGACATAACCCTCGTGGGGACGACTGAATCCAGCCCAACAGCTCCAGTTTCGGCTGCGAAGACGCGTGTGGGAAACCTGCCCGGAGGACAAGCGGCGGAGGAGACACTCATCAACAACGCGTCAAACCGAGACAGCCTGGCTACGGCGAGCGTTGTCTTGAGCCCCACACAATCCGGCCATGCTGTCGGCTCGCCGAACATCCTCGGCGACGAAGGGACAGGATCAAACGCAGAACTCGCGAGTGACGCGCTTACCACTTCCAGTCCGGGGCCACTTACTCAGCCCCCGTCGCCGGCTGCTTCGGACAACAACGAAGCGGTGGAGGGAAACGGTGATTCTGAATGGGCCCACATCTTCGAGGGACTCAATCACCCGGACGCTATGATTCCCATTAGCTCAGACCCGCCCCAATCTTCCGCCGCGGAAGAAGGAGACCCAGATGCGTTCATTACGACGACTACGGCGCGTAAGGAAATCGATACAAGTCTCCCAAACGACTTAACAATGATCATGGCTAGAGGTCAGGCGGCCGCCTTGGACTCTTCTACGAGGGTGTTAATGCCACCCCCTGCCATCGTTAACAAGCCGGTAGCCCGACTACATCCGTCACTTACGTTGAGGAAAAAGGATGCTACGCCTGTCGAGTACCTAACTGCCAGGCCGCCTTCACCGCTAGGTCGGCATTGGCGTACCACACGGCCGCAGAACATCAATACGAAGCCGAGGTGACGGTCATGGGATGGGACGGCGCTTGGAAGGTCCAGAGGCGTCGAACTCATTCCAACGGTGAGGTCTCTGCCGACGGGTTCTTCCATTGCCCCAAATGCGCGAGGCCTTACAAGTCACCCGCCTCCTTGAAAGTCCACACAGGAAAATGTGAGGAGTCCAAACCCCAACCTGGCGATGACGAGTCACATCCACCGGAGGTTACGATGGAACTCATTAGGACCCGTAGAAAGGAGAAGGAGGAGGACGCGACGCGCACCTTCGAGATGCCCAACTGCAACCAGACCACCCCCTGGGCGAAGCGATCGCGTTTCTTGTTGCTTCTGAATGGACAACGCTTGGAGGACTATGCGGCCGCAGCGGATCTACCTCAAAAACACACGGAGCAGGGCGAGGTAGCGATTTGCGACCTTACTGCAGACGCCATTCGAGACGCCGCGGACGGACTGAATTCGGTTTGCATTTCCTACGCGCAATTGATGAACGCCACTGATGTCAGCAAGACGCATATGACGCGCCCAATGAACGCCAAGCCCACGACTTTGGACGGGTACATCAAGATCGCACAGAGGCTCGTCTTGTTCTGTGTGCGCGTTCAGCTTGCTGGCACTGATACGACCCAATATGGGGACACGAATGCCGGAGAGGAGCTTCCTCCGACACTGGGTAAAGCCAGAAAGGCTATGCTCGGGGACCCTATTCTGCGAGAAATGGTGTGCCGACTAATGGCCAACCCAGAAAAGAAGGTCATCTGGGAGATTGGCGAACATATCCTTTCCTCGCCCGTACCGGACAACAAGGAAGGTTCCGTCTTGTCGTTCTTCCTTGCCACTATAGGTATTCGCCGACCCGTGAACGGGACCTTCCTGTCTCCAGGAGACTACACACCTTCTTTGAGCAAGTTGCTGTACTGTCTCCGCTTGTGTTGGTTCTGGCATTATGGACACAAAATCTGGCGGACGGATGGCTCTAATCCCCTGGGTGTGGGTGCTCGGTCAGCCGCTGTACAGTTTGAAGATCTGCACACACAAAAACTCGGTCCTCTGGCGCCGTTTACCGCGGCAAGCAAGCATATTCAAGGACTCCGTGCTTTTGGCCTAGCATCGGCAAGGGTGAGTCAGTGAGTATAGGAATCTGTACGGACAAACGTTACTGACGCGCTCCCCTTAATTGTCGTCACACTTCAGGCGGAGGGATCGCGTGATCAAATTATGTGGTCTGCAAACGGGCAATCCGTGGCGATCAGCGGTCACTGGATCGAGCTGCAAGACATCAGGAAGATGATGAAGGATTCGATCGCGTCTATGGAGGCAGGGCTCAAAGGCCTGTTGGCGCACGCAAATGACCAGAGCTTTCTGGCCGCTTTCGACCTTTCTAAACTCGTGGACAACCCATCCCAAGATGACCCTAATATGTGGTTTGGCAACTTGGCGTCTAATAAACCTCACCTGGATCTGGACGCGTACGGAAACCAGGTCATGCCGACCCTAATGACGATGAAGATGGATAACAAGACGAAGAAATGGCAACCGAACCCGGACTGGAGCAAGGTCCAACTACTGTGGGACGAGGAGACGAAGTTTCTCAAGGCTCTCCTGGTCGCCATCCACATCACTAGCGGGATGCCGAGCCGCGGTTCAGAGCTGCTGGAGACTACCTGGCGAAACGACTACGGTGCCCGCTTGCGCAATGTTCTTGCCGGACACGACGGTGAAATCATATTGGACTCAACCTACAGTAAGACGGAGTATAAATCTACTCGGGTCAAGCAGAACATTCGCTTTCTCCATCCCTCTGTTGCGAGGGTATTGGCGATCTACCTTTGCACAGTGCGGCAGACGACCGACGAGCTGTTCCACATCAAGTACGACGTTGACAGAACGTATCTATGGTGCAACGTCAACGACAAGTGCCAGAGGGGCATTGCGCGATGGGACACGACATACCTTGGACGCGCGCTTAAGACACAATCAGAACTCTCCGGTATTGGTGCGGCTCTGAACGTCAGCGAGTTCCGCCAGCTCATCGAAGCGGTGGCACACAAACACTTCCGGACAGGATACCTCCGCGAAGCGATGAGGGTCCTTTTTCCCGCAGAGCCCAACAAACAAGACGCGTGCGAAGATCTAGACGATCCCACACTGCTGGGACTGGAGGGATGCGGTGGGGAGGAAGAGGACTTCGCCGACATCGCCGCGGACTTTATGGAGGGTCTTCGGGGCGGGGGAGCTTCACAGCGAGGTCAGCAGCAAGACCTCTTCTCCGCTCAGTCAGGCCGATCCGACGAGGCAAGTTGGGCCTGCTACGCGCGCCAAAAGATTCACCGCGCGGGAATGGACGACGGTGTTATTACGAATTCAAGGGTGGCTTCAAGAATGTATCAGGCTTTTTTCGGTCTCTTTCGCCCGAGGGTCAGTGGAAACACTGCTGCAACGGCGCCGGTCTTGCCTGTAGGAGTCCCTATTAGTACAACGAAAGGCCAACCGGTGACACCCTCGGCTCACTTGCTGGTGGTCCCCGAGCCTGCAAGTCACATAACGGAAGCGCCTCCTTTAAACCAAAGGAACTCGGTCACACACGCCGCCGACGTCAGGAAACGTACGGCAATACTTGCATCGGGTCCCTCTTCGTTTGCGTTGGGCTCGGACGGCTTGCAGGGCCGCCTAGCCCTGTCACCCCTGGTTCTCAAAGCCGTGATGGACCTTACAAAAGGGAGTTATCCCAGACGACCTCTTGCTCAGCCGGTCAGCGACGGATTGGCCTTGATCGAGCGTTCTATCGCGAACTTCGCCTGTATTGTGAAGACAAATGGGGGCAAATCTTTGCTTTGGCAGGCCGACGCGTGGATGTCTCGCAAGGGATATCCAAGCTTTGCCCTGCTCATCGTGCCTTACCTGTCTCTCATCGACGACATCAAGCGCGTAGGCAGAGAAAAGGGGATTATGTGCGCGGACTGGGACCCAAACCTTACGATCTCACCAGATACAGAGATTGTGGTGGTCTCACTAGCCAAGGCTGTCAAAGGCCCGTTCTTGCTTTGGTTGGGCGACACGGAAATCCAGGCTGCACTGCGTCGCGTTTTTGTGGACGAAGCGCATGTTCTGATCGACGAGGAGTTCAGAAAGGTATGTATGTGGATCGTGGGTACAGCTGTGACAGAAACAGACGGCTGACAAGGGCGTGTCTTTACTAGGGAATTGAGGACTTTGGCAAGGTGACAGAGCGTCTCCCGGCGAAGCAGTTTGTCTTTTTGTCGGCTACAATTCCGCCCACGTCCGAGGACCGTTTGGAGAAGATAACATGCATGCCCCTACTCTTCCTGCGAGAGGGTACCAACCGCGAGAATCTGGCTTACTCGTTGGTGAACGTCGCGAACGAGCGCGAGGCGGTAGAGCGCGTACGAGAGAGTATCAATCGCGTCACAAAGGATACAATTGCTGGCAAGCAGGTGCTCATCATCTGTCGGGACAGACGGACGGTCAAGCAAGTCGCGAGGGAGCTAGAATGCGGCTACTATTTCTCTACCAACGACGCGTCGGAGTCCGAGGTCGAGGAAATGGACGACGCCATGGAGGAATTCAAGACGGGACTACGGCCGGTTCTGGTCGGTACAACTGCTGCTAGCACTGGTATCGACTTCGACGGTGTAGGCTTGGTGGCCCTGATCGACGGCATGTATTCAATGGCGGCAGGCATGCAGGCGGCAGGACGCGCAGGTCGGCGTGGCGCCCGAGCCGAGGTACACATATATCAGGTCAAGAACAGTCGTTACCCTCCCAGCCACCTGCCAGAAGGACCGCATCCTCGCACGGACGACGAAGCGGTCGGCCTCCTCATGGCCGGTGAACGCTGTATGAGAGAGCCCATCTCTCACTGGCTCGATGGGCGAGTGGTCAGCTGTATTGAGCTGGGCGGTGAATGGTGTTCTGTCTGCGAGGAAATGTACGACAACCCGTCCGCGCCTGCGACATCGACTCCAGTAAATCATGGTAGGCAGGGAAAGAAGCGACTCAACGTCCTGCCGGATACCCATCCAGCCAACAAGCGGCAAAAGGTCATAGCCTCAACAAGCTCCCGCATTTGGCTGGGCGCGTATTCTCACCGATCAGCTCTCCCTCTAGTAACGAAAGTGTGAGTAGTGCAGGAGGTTCTCGCTGGGCCGTTAAGCGAAGTACAATTACTGACGGGATTATGGCTTGTTTTGAGTTGTGTAGACGCTGGTCAGACGAGTTCACCCGTTCACTTCGTCGCGGGAAGACAAACAAAACTGGAGTAGTGAACCTTCTTCAAGTGGAAGCTCTTCCTCTTCCGGCGCTCTGTGGGATTCCCCGTCTGCGAAGACTCGGCTCCCGACGGCAAACAAGCTCGCTCCCATTACAAATCGGGAACCCACGACAAA